>SJYX01024824.1:11203-26366 GCA_006410675.1 Oreotragus oreotragus
CTATTACTGTGTTTATTGTTAATTTCCCGTTTCACACTTGTTAGCATTTGTCTTACATATTTTGGTGCTCCTATGTTGGGTGCACATATATTTATAATTGGTATATCTTCTTCTTGGATTGATCCTTTGATCATTATATAGTGCCCTTCTTTGTCAAAGCAGTCTTGAGAAAGAAGAATGGAGCTGGAGGAATCAACCTTCCTGACTTCAGACTATACTACAAAGCTACAGTCATCAAGAAAGTATGGTACTGGCACCAAAGCAGAAATATAGACCAATGGAACAAGATAGACAGTCCAGAGATAAACCCATACACCTATGGGTACCTTATTTTTTACAAAGGGGGCAAGAATATACAACAGGACAAAGACAGTCACTTCAATAAGTGGTGCTGGAAAAATTGGACAGCTTTGTGTAAAAGAGTGAAATTAGAACATTTCCTAACACCACAAAGATAAACTCAAAATGGATTATATATCTAAATGTAAGGCAAGAAACTATAAAACTCTTAGAGGAAAACATAGGGAGAACACTCAGTGACATAAATCACAGCAAGATCCTCTATGATCCACCTCCTAAAGTGATGGAAATAAAAACAAAAATTAACAAATGGGACCTAATTAAAATCTTTTGCACAGCAAAGGAAATTATAAGCAATGTGAAAAGACAACCTCCCGAATGGGAGAAAATAATGGCAAATGAAACAACTGACAAAGGATTAATTTTCAAAATATAAAAGCACCAGCTCATATAAGTCAATACCAGAAAAACAAACAACCCAATCAAAAGTGGGGAAAAGGCCTAAACAGACTTTTCTGCAAAGAAGGCATACAGATAGCTAATAAACATATGAAAAGATCTTCAACAAAAGCTGCTGCTGCTGCTGCTGCTGAGTCACTTCAGTCGTGTCTGACTCTGTGCGACCGCATAGATGGCAGCCCATCAGGCTCCCCCATCCCTGGGATTCTCCAGGCAAGAACACCAGAGTGGGTTGCCATTTCCTTCTCCAATGCATGAAAGTGAAGTCAGTCGTGTCTGACTCTTAGCGAGCTCATGGACTGCAGCCTACCAGGCTTCTCCATCCATGGAATTTTTCAGGTAGGAATATTGGAATGGGTTGCCATTGCCTTCTCTGCAACAAAAGCTAGTACCTTCTTAATAAATTTAAAAAACAAATACACTGTTTGACAGCTTAAGGCAGAAATACAGAGAAAAGACACTGGTCCAAGCATAAGAGGAGATAAGTCCTTGAATAAAACACCAACACAGGCTTACCTGGTGGCAGCAAAGAATCCGCCTGCAATGCAAGAGCTGCAGGAGGCGCGAATTGGATCCCTGGGTTGGGAAGATTCCTTGGAGGAGGGCGTGACAACCCATTCCTGTATTCTTGCCTGGAGAATCCCATGGACAAAGGTGCCTGTCAGGCTATGGTCCATAGCATCACAAAGAGTCAAACATAACTGAAGCTTCTTAGCATACACATGCAAGATACCAATACAGAAGTTCTAAAGACATACACATGAGACCAAGCAAGAGTTTTAAATGCAAGAGAAGGAGGAACATTCCTTCAGGGAATAAAGAAGGAATAAAGAAGATACAAAGTTAGGTTTTCAGCAGCTCTTGGCAGCTTCATAGTCTTTTTCCTTTCTCTGTACAACTAACACAAGATAGATGTGTGGTTGTGCAAATGTGCTAATTACATATTTCAGGGAGATATGCTTGTTAAAACTGTGAAAGTAATATGGTTTAATTTTGTGAAAGGACATAATTTGGAAAATTTTATTTTAATCAGTCTTTGGTCCCAGGTTCCCAATTCACTATATCTCAAAAAGGCACTCAACTGTTCAACACTGAATAAGTATATATGGGGAATGATGAGAAGGATTGTTCAGTGAATGACTCCAAATGCTCAGAATCCCTAGAAATGAGCTAGCTGGTTGAGGAGTCCTTTTAGTGGGAAAGGCTACATACAGTCTTACTTCTCCAGGTCTCAGGGCCTATTTTCTCAGTTTTCCCAGCACTCCACTGGGCTTCCCAAGTAGTGCTAATGGTAAAGAATCTGTCTGCCAATGCAGGAAACACAAAAGAGACTTGGGTTTAATTTCTGAGTCGGAAAGATCCCCTGGAGTAGGAAATGACAACCCACTCCAATATTCTTGCCTGGAAAATTCCATGGGCAGAGGAGCCTTATGGGCTCAGTCCATGGGGCCACAAAGAGTTGGATACAACTGAGCAACTGGACCACCACCACCACTCAGCTCTCCCCAAAATAGCTGGGTCTGAGTTCAAACTGCTTGGTATCTGGCCCTAAATTTTACTCCCATTACCACGCTCCATCACCGCCTACCCAGACAAGGTCCTTGTTATACTTCTAACAGGGACTGGGCAGGCTTCATAAGAGAATGGTCCTGAGTCATATCTATTTCAATCATAATTATACAAATTATATTCTATATACACTATATGCATATACATATATAGTAATACAATACACTACAATTTATAACAATTTTATAATTATACATAACCATATATTATATCTGATAATATACATTATCAGATAATACCTGATATCTGATAATATCTATATATTATATATAGTTGTATATATAATTAAACTTCTATATATAACTATATATTATTATCATATAATACCTGTATATCTGATAATATACATTATATCATTATTACATATATGATTATAATTATCATATAGTACAAATAATTATACAGTTATATACAATTGTATAATGGAGAATTATACATGATTATTATTACATATGCTGATATTAATAATTATGCAATATTAGTTGCTATCACTTATTAAACTCTTACAGTGTTAACACATTCTTCCCATTGCTTGATCCCTATCACCTTTCTCCTAATAATGCTAACTTACTCTTCAGATCTGGCTCGGCTTGGTCATCAGTTTCTTCAGGAAGCCTCCCCAACACTGTCCTAGTCTAGATTAGATGTCCCCGCTGCCGCCCTAGTTCCCCTCGTTTTCTCTTTTGAAATACATATCACACTACACTGCCTGCTGATGTTGATTTCCATAACAAGAATATGAGTTCCATGAAAGGAGAGAGGTCAAATTGCTTTGTTGCTCTTTATACTGCTCCAGTATAGTGTCTGGCACAGAGTAGGCATTCAATAAATATTTGTTGCTAGGCACTTTATACAACAGAAAAAAAAAACTAGTTCTTCGTCAGGAAATCAACTTCCTTTTCTTCAATATGGCTATAAAAAGGCAAACAGAAGTGAAACTGATTCTCCACTGAAAGAATGCCATGCTGTGTGCAGAAGTTTATAGTGAAAAAGATGGCTCATCACCACCTATGGATCTTGCTCTTTTGCCTACAAACCTGTGAGTTCTGACCCTTGCTGATCCCTCCTAATTTTCTATTAAGTTTTAGAAATTGACCTTAAGGAGGCTATTGAAATTTGGCCTGCTTTAATAGAAACACCCTGGGTCTCAAAAGGGATCCTCCTGACTGGGAAGAGACTTAAGATCCAAACCTATCTGTTTTTCAGCTTTAGAGTTTATATATCTGATTTTTATCTGTACTCAGCCTCTAAACATCTGAGAAAAACTTTTCTGCTCAGAACCGTCAGCTTATGGTAGACCTGCCCAGAAAACCAACAAAGGAATAGATAGTCCAAAACTTTGAAAAACTTAAAAGCAGTTTTTTGGGGCGTTAGAGTGTGTTATATAAAATTTAACAGAGATATATGACTTAATTATTTCATTGCTCCTGCAGATTAGAGTGACACATGACTATAATTATCATTGTAAAAATTTCATCTCTTTAAGTTCCCTTTATTTTCAAAGCACATTCAGAGCTATTACTCTGCTTATGTCCTCCAAAAACTCTAAAATTAATGAAGAAGAGAGTATTATCCCTGTTTTATAAATAAATTAGTTCTCAAAAAAGAGAACTAAAAATTCCGTTTTTGTTACTTAAGGCTTAACAGTAAAGTATAATGGTCAAATGAATATTGCTTCTTGTTAGTACAAAGGAAACTATGTAACATTAACATAGTTTTGGGAGAGTTTTTTCATTGCGTATATTATCTCACTGAATCTGAACAATTGCCTTGTTTATGTAAAAACTGTCATTTCTAAAAATACTTACAGTGTCTCTTATCAGCTTTGGAAATGCACTAGCAAATTCCTGGCATGAGTCAGAACACAGAGACTCTAGTGGGTTAGGATTTCTGGAAAAGGTATAATTGGTGCACTGGGGTATCTCTGATTCCCTTGACCACTTAAAGCTGTGGCTCCTTCAGTGTGAGCTTCCTTGAGATTGTATCCACTGGGCATGTCAAATTTTTAGAGCCTGTGGTAGTCACCCTGACAGACAAGTAGAAAATGCAAGTAGATGGGGGAAAATATTGGATAGAGCCTAAGTGGAAATCTAGGAATGTCCCCAGTCTTTCAAAGAAGGGCTAGACAGGGAGGCATTTGATACCACTTAACTAGCAAAGCTCAATGGACATGAGTCTGAGTGAACTCCGGGAGTTGGTGATGGACAGGGAGGCCTGGCATGCTGCAATTCATGGGGTTGCAAAGAGTCAGACACGACTGAGCGACTGAACTGAACTGAACTGAACTAGCAAAGCATTCACAATTTTTATGTACACACTCTTTTTATGTACACACTCTTATGTGATACATACTAAGATCATTGAAATAAGCAAGACACATGTTCTTAATTTCATCATGCAAAAAAAAAAAAAAAAAGGAGAATCTAAGACTTGAATTAAACAATTCACCTAAAATTTCACGGCCTGAAATTGGTAGAGCTGAAAATGGACATTTGTTCTGTTAATCCCAGGGCTATAGTTCTTTATGTTCCACACTTTTCTGACCTTTCACTGATTCAATTTTCAAGTCCTTGATGCTCTTCAAAGGGCTACTGTACACTACATGAAAGGCAGCTCTAAGATACACTTGCCTCATCTACTGAAATGGAAATCAAAGTTATTGAATCAGCTAGCAATGAATCATTCATCCATTAGCTTTAGCACTTTGGGAAAGTTATATAAAATCCATCTGTTGTCAGAAAGGGGAATATTTCCCTCTTCTGCCTCTTGAGTTCTGTGGCTGGACTAATAATAAAACTGACTATAACAACAAAATTCTGTAAAGCAATTATCCTTCAATTAAAAATAAATAAAATTTTAAAAACTGACACGGGATAGATTGCAGGAGAAAAGAAACACTTTTTTTTCAACTTTTTATTTTATATTGGAGTATAGTTGATTAGGGGCTTACCTGGAGGCTCAGTGGTAAAAGAATCGGCCTGACAATGCAGGCGTCGCCAGAGACACTGTTTCGATCCCTGAATGGGAAGATCCCCTGGAGTAGGAAATGACAACCCTTTCTTGCCTGGAAAATTCTGTGGACAGAGGAGCCTGGCAGGCTGCAGTCCATGGGGTTGCAAAGAATCAGACATCACTGAGCATGTGTGCATGCATGCACTCAAGCACACACACATACACGCACACGCACACACAGAGCCAATTAACAATGTTGTGATAGTTCCAGGTGAACAGCAAAGGGACCCAGCCATATGTATACATGTATCCATTCTCCCTCAAATTCCCTTCCCATCCAGGCTGCCACGTAACATCCCTGGTCTTCATTTGTTATCTATTTTTAATACAGTAGTGTGTACATGTCCATCCCAAACCCTCTAACTATCCTGTCCCCCCCGAACCTTCCCTCCTGGGAACCATAAGTTCATTCTCTAAGTTTATGACACTGAGAAACAAATTTTAATTTATGCACGCAGAAGTCTCAGAGAAATGGAAACTAAGAAGTGGCCAAAACGAACAGCTTTTACTTTTTAGACAAAGAAACAAATTTGTGAAGAATCAACAGGACAAAGAAACTTAGCCTTTTGGTGTGAGCACCAAAAGTTAGTGAAGAATGTAAACAGACTTGGGGCTTGAAGTGGTAGATTAAAATAACAAGGTTTGTTTGTATAAGCTTCTTGCCCCCAAATTCCCTGTCTTTGTTGATAAGGATGTCCTTATACCTCCAGATGCTGTGAGGTTTATTTTCTGCTTTCAGGGGGACAGAGAAGAATCAGAGTTTTCCTCTTGTACTGGCTTCTTCTCAATCAACTTTTATTCAAAATAATCAATATGGAGAGTCTCCTGGTGGCCAAGTGGTTATGATTCTGGGCTTTCATTGCTGTGGCCTAGGTTCAATCCCTGGTCTGAGAACTGAGATTCCCACAAATGATGCAGCCAAAAGAAAAAGAAAAAATCATATATCATTGTGGCATATTTGGGGGCAATACATCCCGGGCTGTGTTGGGTTCAGCCAACCCAACATTGTTATATAGACTTCGAAATGGGAGAACTCTTAGTACAATAAGATTGTTTTGAGAATCAAAATGATAACCCAGTTATGACAGTTAGCACAGTATCTGAATATAGTAGGTGCTTACCAAATACTAGCTAATGCTGTTGTTTTTCATACCTGCTTTTCATATGGTATTAGGAAAGGGCCAGGGCTTTCTTACACAGAAATCATGGCCAAGATTCCTCTGATTAGGATGATCCAAGGAACATGAGCTGGTGAAAAGATGGTACAAATTTGAACTTAGGTGTGGGCTTTTGAAGTTCCTGAAGAGAAAACCAGGGATGAAATATTCCCTGTGTCAAGGGCCCATTAATGAGAGGTGGGAGTCTATTTTTATAGCAGTAAAACCAGAAGTACTTTCATGTACCATTTGGCTTTGTTGAATGAATATGTTTGCCTCTTACAATTATCCTATCAACATTTCCTGAGTGCAAAAATGTACCCCATGTCCCTCTTGCTGCTATTCCTGACAAAGATGGTCCCTGCTATTTAGCATTGCACTTAGATGTCAACACTGACTGTACTTACTTCCCTGGAATGAATTCTGAACAATTTAAGCAGCTGAGATGCAATGGGAAAAGGGAATTAGAAATCCCCTTTTTCCCTGGAAAACACGGAAATAAGAGGAGTCTGAGTGTGCAAGCTCATGACCATTCCATGTTGGAAAAGTTTTCTTGAAGAGCCAAGACTCACAGTCTTATGTTTGTGATCTCAGCTTCCTCATCGTGACCTGTGAATACCGTGACTCTGACTGTCCTTAAGTATTCTATTAGCCGCCAACTGTTTGGGATAAAAAACAAGAGCCCACCGCTTGTGCTCCATACTCACTTCCTTCTACATATTCTCTCTCACACTCCTTTAATCCTTCCTTTTCTCTGTTACCTTTCTTGCTTCTTTCTTCAACCCCTCCCCTTGCTGCCGTCTCCTCTCTCATCAATGATAGTAATATGAAGCAGTCACTACATATCTGGCATTACTCTGAGTAGTCTGTATGTTATTTTGTCTAATCCTCATAACACTCTTTGAGGTGGGTACTGTTAATATTATAGAAGGAAATAGAGGTCATTTAGCCAAAAAGTGGAGGAAGTAGGATTTGAACTCCTGTCTATAGACTTAACCACTGAGTCAGTGCTGCCTTCACCACTTTGATGCTAAAATAGAATAGTATATTATCTCTGAGGCTGATTTGGGATTCATCGTGAATGGTGATTATTCAGCAGAGACTGGGCCTATCTCTGTACCCACCTACAGAGGAGGTTAGAGGCTGGTGGGCAGGCCTTTGCCAATAACAGAATTTGGGGCAGGCCAGCAAGGTACAATATCCAAAGAAATGACCATATTGAGACATGGTTCAAGTACCGTTCACGTGAGCATGGTTATAGAATGATTTGAATTTGCTTTTTTAAAATAAACAAAGATCCAGTATCTACAAGATCTCAATGTTCTGCTGAATGTAGAGTACAGTCATGAGGCATTCCAGCAGCTGACACAAAAACTAGGGGAGAAAAAAAGAATGAAAAAGTAAATAAATCCAAGAAAGGTGAGTGGGCCCCTCTAGATATCTGTTTATGGATAAGTAGGCCCCAACCATCATCCTAGAATTTGGAGACAAGATTTCACACCTGGAGAAGAGTCCTGGCAAGTGTCAATTGGCCATTAGTCCAAAGTTCTATTAGAGAGGGGCCTTCAGCTTCCCTCATAGCTCAGCTGGTAAAGAATCCACCTGCAATGCAGGAGACCCCAGTTCGATTCCTGAGTCAGGAAGATTTGCTGGAGAAAGGATAGGCTACCCACTCCAATATTCTTGGGCTTCCGTGGTGGCTCAGCTGGTAAAGAATCCATCTGCAATGTGGGAGACCTGGGTTTGATCCCTGGGTTGAGATGATCCCCTGGAGAAGGGAAAGGCTACCCACTCCAGTATTCTGGCCTGGAGAATTCCATGGACTGTATAGTTCATGGGGTTGCAAAGAGTTGGACACAACTGAGTGGCATTCACTTTCAAGATAAAGACAAAGCCTCTGTTTTAGAAAGAGATTTGAGCAGACAACTGCCATAGACCTTCCAGAAGGGCTTTAAAACAAAAGCCCAATTACAGAAATGGAAGAATATATTATGTATGGGGAAAACTAGGTATCAGGACATTAGCTTTAAAATCCAGTCTCCAAGAGATGCTTGAGGCTGCATCCTTATAACAACATGAGACTCCAGGAGAGGGGGTAGTGACTCCCCTCATCAATCCAATATGCCAAAGCAGCCCTGGAGATCAGTGTGTGACCCCAGAGCAACCAGAGTGCTTCCACAACAGGAGCCCAAAGGTCAATGCTAGGTCACTTCGACTCCTGGAATAATTCCCAAACCAGACTTTTGTTCTCTTGAACTTAAGAGAAGGATGAATCTGTAAGTTTGGGGGTAACTAGACTCAGCTATGTGGAAGCTAGAAAAGAAAGAGGTCTGAGCAGTCAATTGGGTGACTGATGTTAATGGAGGTACATACCCACTACACCATTTCCTTCACTATACTCAATTTTTTATTATATGCTTAGAATGCTGTGCTTATTGTTCAGTCACTAAGTTGTGTCTGACTCTGTGATCCCAAGGACTGCCGCACACCAGGCTTCCCTGTCCTTCCCTGTCTCCCAGAGTTTGCTCAGATTCATGTCCATAGAGTGCTAAGTAATGATGAAATGATGAGTGACAGGATCTCATCTTTGAGAATCTATGTGCATGTGTGTGTGTGTGTGTCTTTATTTTGCATAAGAGGATTCATGTCACCCTAAATCTCAATAAAGATTATATAAAGTAAAGAAAAAAAAAAGCCAGCATAAAATAGTATACTATTGGAAGGACTGATGTTGAAGCTGAAACTCCAATACTTTGGCCACCTGATGTGAAGAGCTGACTCATTGGAAAAGATCCTGATGCTGGGAAGGATTGAGGGCAGGAAGAAAAGGGGACAACAGAGGATGAGGTGGTTGGATGGCATCATTGACTTGATGGACATGGGTTTGGGTGGACTCAGGGAGTTGGTGCTGGACAGGGAGGCCTGGTGTGCTGCAGTTCATAGGATCTCAAAGAGTCGGACACGACTGAGCGACTGAACTGAACTGAACTGTATGGAGGTGGTAGGTTCCTTGTTCTAAAACCCTCATAAGCAAGGAATTTCCATTCTCATGGAGAATGACACAAAGCTTCTCTCCACTAACCCTTTGCTTCCTCTTCGTCCTTCTTTCCCTTCTCTCAGATTAACCAGTTACAACCATCTGTCTTCTGGGTGCTGCTGCCTCCGGTAGCTCTTCCAGACCTGCAGTACTCAGGAGAGCAGGGGACGGGGGAGACGAGGGGAAAGTTAGCTATGGCTGAAGAAATGTAAAGAAATGCTGGTTTGAAGGGTCCTAAAGAAGCAGGGGGGTTTGGGTAGCTATTAGGCAACAATACGCCCTTCCTTATTTCCATGCCCATGCAAACCTTCATGCTGGCCTTTTGCAACATCTCCGTAACACTCCAGTTCTCCTTTTTTCCCATAAGAGTTGTCTGGGGGTATTATTTTAATCGTTGTAACAATGTTTTCTTATTCTACATAACAAGCACTTATCGTGCCTAGTATGTGCCAAGTACTTTTCTAATAGGTTTACAAATATTAACTTATTTAGTAAAACACTTCTATGAAGTGCTCACTCCTGTTGGTCTATTTAGAAGCTGATAAAACTGAGGCACACAGAGGTTAACTTTCCCAAGGTCTCATGGCTAGAACCTGGCAGGAGCAGGATTCAAGCTCAGGCAGTCTGAGTTTTCATCACTAAGTCATGGTGCCTGACACAGGGACAGAAAGAGGGTGCCCCTCATGGCAACTCTCCCTTTTGGGGTCTCTAGTTTCTTCTCTATTGCTGTATATACCTGAGAGCAGTGTCATGTCATCTAATTTTCATACTTCCTCAAAAGTAGTAGAGAAACTTTATTTCATTTACCAAGTAGAATCCTGTGGTTTAGCAGGTAATTGGCTTAGTCATGGTCATTTAGCTAATTGGCAATAGAATCTTGGCTCAAACTTGTTTCTTGATCTTTTACTCACCATGCTATGAACCCCTAGCCTGTGGACAGAGGCAAATCTTTGTTAACAATATGAGAGTATTGGAGTGGAAAGAATTTACTGTTAGCCAACCGTTCTTTCTTATTAATCAGTTTATATTCTGAACCTTCCTTACCAAGGGCCAGAGACACGCAGAGTTATTTCTTGCCCTCACTGTTTCTCTTACTCTAAGTTTTCTATCTTGCTTTTTATTGCTAGAAAAAAGGAAAGTGGGTCAGTTGCCAAAAAAGTACTTATTCTTTTAACAAATATTTAATAATCATCCACTAATTGTAAAGGAAATACTAGTGACCAAAACAGAAAAAGACTACATGGCAATTATATTCTCATGGGTTGAAAGGTGGGGAAGACAGTAAGTAAATGTGCACATGCAATGCTTTAGTAGTCATAACTGCTGTGAAGAAAAATAAATAAGGCAAGGCAATAGAGAGTGATGGGAAAGAGACTGCCACTTAATCATGATGAAGCTTTCTCTGAAGACATGACATTGGAACAGAGTTTCACAGTGAAGGAGTGTTGGAAAGGGTGTTGTAAAAAAAAAAAAAAAGGAGGACAGCAAGTATTTCATAGAAAAGGTTCTAAGGTGTTCTTAGCCAGTTTGAAGAATGAGAAAGTCAGTGTGGTTGGAGTGGGCAAGGGAGAGAAGGATATGAGGTCAGATGGGAGGAGATAGGATCTAGGAGACAAGGGAGTCCCTTGAAATCCCAAATGTAAACTGTCTGTTTTTAATAGACTCTCTTACTCCTTGGAAGGAAAGTTATGACCAACCTAGATAGCATATTGAAAAGCAGAGACATTACTTTGCCAACAAATGTCCATCTAGTCAAGGCTATGGTTTTTCCAATGGTCATGTATGGATATGAGAGTTGGACTGTGAAGAAAGCTGAGCATAGAAGAATTGATGCTTTTGAACTGTGGTGTTGGAGAAGACTCTTGAGAGTCCCTCGGACTGCAAGGAGATCAAACCAGTCCATTCTAAAGGAGATCAGTCCTGGGTGTTCATTGGAAGGACTGATGCTGAAGCTGAAAGTCCAGTACTTTGGCCACCTCATGCAGAGCTGACTCATTGGAGAAGACCCTGATGCTGGGAGGGATTGGGGGCAGGAGGAGAAGGGGACGACAGAGGACGAGATGGCTGGATGGCATCACCGACTCGATGCATGAGTTTGGGTGAACTCCGGGAGATGGTGATGGACAGGGAGGCCTGGCGGGCTGCGATTCATGGGGTTGCAAAGAGTCAGACACGACTGAGCAACTGAGCTGAACTGAAGGAGAACTGTGAAGTTTAGGTCTAAATGCCTTCTCTGTTGCCATCAATACTTGTTATTTTGTAATCTCTTTGGGTTTTACCCAACTTCTCAGTATATTTCCCTTACTCAGGTCTGAAGAATTTCCCTCTGGCCAGTTAACCTCCTCCTAGCCCATCAATATTTCTAACCCAGATAAAGTTTCTGAGTCTTTATTTTTTCCCAACACATTTCTTATTCTCATATTTCTCTATTTCCTTCTTTCAGTCAGTGGTTTTGGGCAGCTACTTTATCATGAAATGTACATTTGTAAAGTTCACTCATTCACATGGGTTCATCCAGGGAAACAGGAGTTATCATCTAAAACACAAAAGATATATAAGGCTGAGAAAGATGTCCAGCTTCCTTTCCAGGAGGGGAAATCCAGCTCCAGTGAATAGACTGTCCATGGTGTTCTTTGTTCAAACTGGTGTCATCCTGACCCTTCAGTTACCCCTTCACCATAGCTACCTAGAGGTCACGGGGAACTCATTTTTCCATCCAAGCCCACATCATGGAGTTCAAGCCTTTTCTTGCCTTTGCTTCTCTTCTGGAAGTATTGCCTTTCTTCTACCCTATCCTGCTGTGGTCTGGCTAT
Source organism: Oreotragus oreotragus (assembly GCA_006410675.1). Lineage (NCBI taxonomy): Eukaryota > Metazoa > Chordata > Mammalia > Artiodactyla > Bovidae > Oreotragus > Oreotragus oreotragus. Next base: position 23,551 of record SJYX01024824.1, read on the forward strand.
GGGAATCAGGAAATCACACTCATTCAGTCATGTCTGACTCTGCAACCCGCTGGACTGCAGCATACCAGGCTTCCCTGTCCATCACCAACTCTTGGAGCTTATTCAGACTCATGTCCATCAAGTCAGTGATGCCATCCAACCATCTTATCTTCTGTTGTCCACTTCTCCTCCTGCCTTCAATCTTTCTCAGCATCAGGGTCTTTTCCAATGAGTCAGTTTGTATCAGATGGCCAAAGTATTGGAGTTTCAGCTTCAGCATCAGTCCTTCCAATGAATATTCAGGACTGATTTCCTTTAGGACTGATGGGTTGGATTCCCTTGCAGTCCAAGGGACTCTCAAGAGTCTTTTCCAGCACCACAGTTCAAAATCTCAGCTTTCTTTATATCCAGCTCTCACATCATGTACATAGCTTTGACTTACATGGACCTTAGTTGGCAAAGTAATGTCTCTATTTTTTAATTATGCTGTCTAGGTTGGTCATAGCTTTTCTTCCAAGGAGCAAGCATCTTTTAATTTTATGGCTGCAGTCACCATCTGCAGTGATGCTGGAGCCCAAAAAAATATAGTATCTCACTATTTCCATTGTTTCTCCATCTATTTGCCATGAAGTGATGGGACCAGATGCAATGATCTTAGTTTTTTGAATGTTGAGTTTTAAGCCAAATTTTTCACTCTCCTCTTTCACTTTCATCAAGAAACTCTTTAGTTCTTTGCTTTCTTCACACTCATTAGGAGATATTATAAATATGGGTCATCTCTTTTTCACTGGGCCCCAAGCCTGCTAACCAGTCCCTTCATCCCCTCAGTCAACCTGTTAACTCCCTGGGGGTATTCCCTAGAGCAGCATTTCCTCAAAAATTTTACATTCATCAAAATAATAATAGCAGCTATCATTTTTATGTGCCAGGAATTTGTGCTTAGTGTTGTTTCTTCATAATTGCATTTAATAATTATCTATATTTTAAAGGTAAGGAACCTAAGAATCAGAGAATTTCAATTGTTTCCCCCAAATAACATATCTAGGTTCAAATATCCCTAGATTCAAGACCTGTACCCCTAATTTTATACATCTTAAGTAGTCCCTCTCCTGACTCCTCTTGCTTCCCACATTACTAAAGATATGAAGGCCTTCAAGCATGACTCAGCTCAGTTCAATTCAATTCAGTAGCTCAGTCATGTCCGACTCTTTATGACCCCATGAATTCCAGCATGCCAGGCCTCCCTATCCATCACCAACTCCCAGAGTTCACCCAAACTCATGTCCATCGAGTCAGTGATGCCATCCAGACATCTTATCCTCTGTCGTCTCCTTCTCCTTCTGCCCTCAATCCCTCCCAGCATCAGAGTCTTTTCCAGTGAGTCAACTGTTTGCATGAGGTGGCCAAAATACTGGAGTTTCAGCTTTAGCATCATTCCTTCCAAAGAACACCCAGGACTGATCTCCTTTAGAATGGACTGGTTGGATCTCCTTGTATTCCAAGGTGACTAGCTACCATTTTATCTTCTCTGTTCTAAAAAGTCCACTACATATTAAGCAACATCTATGTGCCCTCCCAACAATTTCATGAGATAGGCGTTACTATATCATATCTTGTAGCTAAGTAAGATACGGAGAAGGCAATGGCACCCCACTCCAGTACTCTTGCCTGGAAAATCCCATGGATGGAGGAGCCTGGAAGGCTGCAGTCCATGGGATCACTGAGGGTCGGACACAACTGAGCGACTTCACTTTCACTTTTCACTTTCATGCATTGGAGAAGGAAATGGCAACCCACTCCAGGGTTCTTGCCTGGAGAATCCCAGGGATGGCGGAGCCTGGTGTGCTGCCATCTATGGGGTCGCACAGAGTCGGACACAACTGAAGCGACTTAGCAGCAGCAGCAGCAGCTAAGTAAAATAAGGGCCTCAATAACTGTCAGGAATTGAACACAGGCGCATTGGACTCAAACCATGTGCTTCTTCCATCTTGCCAAGCAAACTTTCTTCTATCCTTACTCCCAACAAGACCTCAAAATACCAATGTCCTTTCACTCATCCTTTCCTTTTTTCCTTCCACTTCAGATGAAGGCATGAGCCTCCTCTGACTGAAAACATATACCTTTCTCTGCACACCATTTCCCTTCCATTTTTTGTTCCACACAAGCCTTAGTGTCCTGTGTATACTTCACTGTGTTTGGTGCTTGGGATTTTAAGACAAGATTCCTGGATTCAAGTGACTCAGTGTCCAGAAACAGACAGGTGGGCTCCTGACTACCACCCAGTGTGGCAAGTACTATGAGAGAGAAACAAAGAACTCCATGCATAGGGACACCTATCCTAGATCAGGGAAATCTCTATCTTCTTTTCCTCCATACCACACTTCCCCCATCAATATCTTCTATTTCAAAACAAAATCAAATAAATTAGTTTTGTTTGGCTCGCTAGCTAGCTATTTGTTCTATTTTATAACCTTTCTTTCACTATGAAGCTTCTCCAATTCTTTACCACCTTTTCTATCCTCAATCCTCTACACTCTGGCCTCCATTTGAATCATCCTAACTTGAAAAGCACTGGCTGCAGGACTGGAAAAGGTCAGTTTTCATTCCAATTCCAAAGAAAGGCAATGCCAAAGAATGCTCAAACTACCGCACAATTGCACTCATCTCACACGCTAGTAAAGTAATGCTCAAAATTCTCCAAGCCAGGCTTCAGCAATATTTGAACCGTGAACTCCCTGATGTTCAAGCTGGTTTTAGAACAGGCAGAGGAACCAGAGATCAAATTGCCAACATCCGCTGGATCATGGAAAAAGCAAGAGAGTTCCAGAAAAACATCT
>SJYX01024824.1:27967-47859 GCA_006410675.1 Oreotragus oreotragus
TGCTTTTGAACTGTGGTGTTGGAGAAGACTCTTGAGAGTCCCTTGGACTGCAAGGAGATCCAACCAGTCCATTCTGAAGGAGATCAACCCTGGGATTTCTTTGGAAGGAATGATGCTAAAGCTGAAACTCCAGTACTTTGGCCACCTCATGTGAAGAGCTGACTCATTGGAAAAGACTCTGATGCTGGGAGGGATTGGGGGCAGGAGGAGAAGGGGACGACCGAGGATGAGATGGCTGGATGGCATCACAGACTCGATGGACGTGAGTCTGAGTGAACTCCGGGAGATGGTGATGGATAGGGAGGCCTGGCGTGCTGCGATTCATGGGGTCGCAAAGAGTCGGACACGACTGAGCAACTGAACTGAACTGAACTTGAACTACATTCTCAAAGGCCATCAGTAACCTCCTAATGGACAAATCTAGGGGTCATTTTCAGCCTTTAACTTACTTAAGACTCTGGATCACTAGACGTCAGTGACAGTTACCTTCTTGAGATTCTTTCTCCTCCTGGGTTTCATGATTTTGTCCACTATTGGTGCCTCTCTTGCCACTGTATCACTCGATCTATGCAGTTTCTTTTGATAGTGCCTCTTCTATAACTGTAAGCACTTACCACAAGATTCAGCCTTGGACTTCAGCCTACTCTTCCTGAGTGACCCTCCCCTTCAATCACCTCCTCTCCAGAGATGATTCCTAAACCACTTGGATTTCAGTTTGATGGCAAGTGACAGAGACTCAAAAATAAGAATTCCTTAAACAAGAAAGAAATTTACTTCTTGTTAGTGTAAAATGACTGGAGTTGGCCGTTCCGTTGGTAGACTAGTCCACAAGGTCATCAGGGATCCACGCTTTTTGAGTCTTCCTGCTCCACGATTCTCAGTACTTGACTTTGTCTTCTTGATCCAAAATGTCCAAGATCCACTGTCACGGCATTCCAGCCTATAACAAGCAAGGAAGAGATGAAGAAAGCAAGCGCCGTCTTCTTAACGACATAAAAGTCAATACAGTATTTGTACTTTCGTCCCATGGACCTGAACTTAGTCACATGACCAAACTGAGGTCGCAGAAAGTTGGGCGATGTAATCTTTATTTTGGGTGACCATACACCTTGCTAAAAATTAGGGATTCTATTACTAAGAATGAAGCAGAAAACAAATATTAGAAAACAACCAGCAGATTCCGCCACAGCCCCCAAACAATACTTTGACTACATTAACTTTTCTTATCTTCCATTCCTCTGACTTCTTATTTAGTGGTGCACCATCATCTCACATTCAGTGTTTTTGACATTAAACTTGTCTTCTCCTTTTGACTTCTTTCAAGCATAAACTTAATCAAATTCCAGTAGCTATTAGATTTCCACTCTCATGAAGTAGACACCCAGTATACTGTTGAATTTTATGACATGCCTCTTCATTCCTTGCCTTTCTTTGTGCTATCTCTCAAATTCATCCTTTCCTTTCCATTCCCATTCCCACCCCTCGATTCATGCCCAGATGGCTAACAGGAGCCTCTGAAATGGTCTTTCAAGCCCAGCTTTTCTTTCCTCTTATTCCTCCATTTCCTACATTATTACCATATGACTCTAACCCTAAAGCATTACTAGCCTTTGTTCTCAAAAACTTTAATAGCTTCCCCCTGCCTGTGGTGCAGACTTCAAACTCAGATCTGTCCTAAATCTAAACCTAAATTTATATTTCTAGCCTGATTGCTCTCTACTTTGTTAAGCAAATCTATACTTATTCAACCTACATCACACATCTTCTCTTTCTAAACTTTTCTTCAGAACCTGAAGACCTGAGACACTAATTCTTTCCCTTTCTATCTAGTAACATTCTTTTCACTCTTCAAGGTCCTATTCAAATTCTGTTTCCTCCAAGTTTTTTCTAACCACTGCAGATCAAAGTGATCTATCTTTCTTCAAATTCCTATTGTAATTACTGTCTCTACCATTCATCTGAATTTATCATTTACCAGCTCATATTGCAAAGGTGAGTTTGAGTGTGTATGTGTGTGTGTGTCTTATTTCCCTAGTGCAGTTCAGTTCAGTCACTCAGTCATGTCCGACTCTTTGCGACCCCATGAATCGCAGCACACCAGGCCTNGATGCCATGATCTTCGTTTTCTGAATGTTGAGCTTTAAGCCAACTTTTTCGCTCTCCTCCTTCACTTTCATCAAGAGGCTTTTTAGCTCCTCCTCACTTTCTGCCATAAGGGTGGTGTCATCAGCATATCTGAGGTTATTGATATTTCTCCCGGCAATCTTGATTCCAGCTTGTGTTTCTTCCAGTCCAGCGTTTCTCATGATGTACTCTGCATATAAGTTAAATAAGCAGGGAGACAATATACAGCCTTGACGTACTCCTTTTCCTATTTGGAACCAGTCTGTTGTTCCATGTCCAGTTCTAACTGTTGCTTCCTGACCTGCATACAGATTTCTCAAGAGGCAGGTTAGGTGGTCTGGTATTCCCATCTCTTTCAGAATTTTCCACAGTTTATTGTGATCCACACAGTCAAAGGCTTTGGCATAGTCAATAAAGCAGAAATAGATGTTTTTCTGGAACTCTCTTGCTTTTTCCATGATCCAGCGGATGTTGGCAATTTGATCTCTGGTTCCTCTGCCTGTTCTAAAACCAGCTTGAACATCAGGGAGTTCACGGTTCATGTATTGCTGAGGCCTGGCTTTGAGAATTTTGAGCATTACTTTACTAGCACTTTATTTATTTCCCTAACCATATATGAAATCTCTAAGAAGGACAGAGACCTTGTCTTGGTCATAGACTTGCATAGTGCTTTTCGTAGTAAGTCCTTAAGACATTTTTGTGCCAAAATTCTCTCTGAAATTAAGTTTTCTTAAGGTTGCCTCCAACATTAATATATTGTTTGACTCCCCTCAGCACCTAGAGAAACAAATATTAGCATTGGTTGATATGGAGATTCTTAAAACACCAAAGCCTTTACGAGAAGAATGGAGCCCACCAAGTACAGTGATACTGAAAACTGTCCCTCTGTGCTTTACCGGAATTCAGCCTTAATAATGGTTTTTCATACATTCTTCAGTTTGGTCTTGGTGTTACCAAGGTCATCATAGAGATGGGCTAGGGAAGTCCTAAAGGGCATATCCTAATTGTTAAGATGAGGATGAGAACGAGAATCATTACCATTAATAACCTCAGAAATAACTAGCATTTATTTTGCTTTGATGGTCAACAGAGTTTCCATTCATATATGATTTTTCTGATCACTAATTAGATAGGCATATTTTATAGTTACTATTGCCATTTTGTAGATGAAGAAACTGAGACTCAGAAAAGCCTCGTGACTTTATTAAGGTTGACCAGCTCATATGTGGAAGTAGCAGCTATGGCTACTCATAGCATCTATGACTTCATCCTCCCTATCTTTTCTTTGCATACCATCATTCTGTGGCTGCCTCAGACCTCTGTTGGGTGTTCAAAGGCACATATCATGCTTGTGCAAGCCCTACACTTTTTCTCAGAAAGCCCAGGAGCCTCACCAACAGCACCACAGCACAAAATAGTAAAAGAACTTCCTCTAGCTTAGCTATCTGACATCCTCAGTGCCTCACTCTTTGATACCCAAACACCACTTCCTGAATGACTCGTGAGAGGAGACAAGACATACTTCAAAAAGCAACACCACACGCCAACCATTCTGTGACTGCACAACTCCCCTTCTACTAAGATCTCAGCCTTAGTAAACTGCCCACCATTTCCTGGGGTTTGATGAGAAAACCCACCAGAATTATGAGTCTATGGAACCCCCACTTTTTCCATCTTCTCACACTGAACCTGAATCCAAAGAGTGAAATGGAAATTAGGCACAAGGACTTGATATTTAAAAAAAAGAAAGAAAGAAAGAAACTTTGTGAGATCTGGCACCAGGGCCAGCTGTACACTTTGTGGAACCCAGTAGAATATGAAAATATAGGGTCTTTTTACAAGTACTATTAAGAAGTTCATGACAACACAACAGCATTAAATCAAGTTCAGGTCCTTCTGAGCTCAAGGTTCTGTACCCTGCACAGGTCACATGTCCATTTGGGGACATTCAAGGATTCAGGCTGGGACACTCCAAGGGCTGCTCTACCAGATCTCATCAACACAGCGGCAGAGCTTGTCTGGGGAGAATTCATCTTCAAGGAATGGATTTTGGTAAACTTTGACTCCTGCCACCAAAGATAAGCTCAGTCTCTCTTTCTGTTGCCTCAGTAGTTTGGTTGCTATTGCTTTTACTGTTTAGTACTCATCACATTGTACTCCTGTTCACATGTACGCACATGCGTCTTATTCTCTGAGCTGAGTTCCTCACAGGTGCCACCAGGTCCCATTCATCCCTGAGTGGTGCTTGTTTAGTCATGTCCCACTCTTTTGTGATCCGGTGGACGGTAGCCTGCCAGGCTCCTCCGTCCATGAAATTTCCCAGGCAAGAATACTAGAGTGGCTTGCCATTTCCTTCTCCAGGGCATCTGCCAATCTGCCAATCCAGGCAGATTCTTTACCACTGAGCCACCTGGGAAGGCCTAGAACTTAATAAATGTTTGTAGATAAGGGTCTTTAGTCTCCTTCTTCCCCCCAGAACCTTATTACATCTCCATCTCTACTTAGCCCACCCCAACTAAGTCACCAGTCCTTGCCTGGGATATTCCTTCTAAGGGAAAATCTTGGATGTGCTGAAAGGAAAGAGGTTTATGTAAGCAGTCCCTGGCTTGTCCAGAAAGTACTGGGCTAGAGTGCAAGGGTGGTCATAGTGAGACAGCACCATCAGTTTAAGAAATCCCTTTCCTTTTCTGACACATCACAATAACTTATATTCTCAGTGACCTTTATTCTTATCCTCTTTACGCCAGGCCCTGAATAAACTTTAGAGTCAGGCTGAACCCACTTATGTGAAAAGTTTTGTTCTGCTCTTTGGGGCTTATATATGGTCAGTACTCATCAGAATGGCCCTGTTAGTGTTTATGGCTGAAGCTCTTCTTGATTGGTCAGTGCTTGTGCCTGCTGCTGCTGCTGCTAAGTCACTTCAGTCTTGTCCGACTCTGTGTGACCCCATAGGCGGCAGCCCACCTGGCTCCCCCATCCCTGGGATTCTCCAGGCAAGAACACTGGAGTGGGTTGCCATTTCCTTCTCCAATGCATGAAGGTGAAAAGTGAAAGTGAAGTCACTCAGTCGTGTCCGACTCTTAGCGACCCCATGGACTGCAGCCTACCTCCATCCATGGGATTTTCCAGGCAAGAGTACTGGTGTGGGGTGCCATCGCCTTCTCCGGTGCTTGTGCCTATTGGTTATTAAATGTTTTGAATATCATACACGCTGGCTCACAACACCCTCTCACACCATATAGCTCAGTGAGAATAACAGAGTAATGAAAGAACAGAAGAAAAGGGAGAAAATAACACCTTATAACTATATTGCCATTCATTTTACAAACTATGTATTAAATCAGTTTATCTTCATAAGGTAATTGAGGAGAAGAGAACAAAAGAAACTTTTCATTTTTTTTTTCCTGTTAGATTTTCATCCTTCAGCTTTATACTGAATACTACAATCCCAAAATTCTTCCTGGATTCCCAGAATGAATCAAGTCCCTTTCCTATTCTTTCTCAAAGTGCCATAACATTTATCCTATTTGTAGTTACCTTATCAAACTTGTTCTCCTCATTTAAGTTCCAGGAAACAGAAACCATGTCTATTTTTACTCACCATTGTACCACAGTCTCTTTACATCATGCTTTAAAGAGTAGATGCTCAACAAGCATTTGTATTATAATCAAATTAATAAATACTCACTGTAAGATCTAGAACAAAGTTGTCCTTGAATAAATACGTCCATTCATTCATAAAAGTATGAATGAATAAATGAACTTTGCTTACTTCAGAAGTTGCTCCAAAAGAGCCTAGGCAACACATAACTGAATTTAATTTGTTAAATCATCCCACAAATATTTGCTAAGCACCCTCTATGTGTCAGGTGCTCATCTATAGACTGGGGTTATAACAGTGAGCAAAAAAAGCCCTCAAAATCACTAACTTGGGGAATATTTACTCCAGGACCTCTAAAGCACTCTATGCCTATATCTTCTAGGAATAGAGGCATAAATGTAGCTATTTTTCTTGGAAAAACCATGGCAGCCATCACAGGCTCTCGTCCCCAGCTCTTCTACCACTTGGCCATATGACCTTAGGAAAGAAAATATTTAATATCTCAGACCTCAGAGGTTTTAATATGGAGATTTATGGCCTTACTCTCTCAAATTCTATCTCACTCTTGTTAGAGGCTAGGTGTCTAGATAAATATGCTTTAATGAAATGGATTGCTTAAAAATTTACTGAGAAACTTAATTTTTGAATAAGAATCTTTTAGAAAATTTAGCCATCATAACACATTAAATATGTTTAAAGTTAAATCCAAAAAAAAGAGAAAAAAAGATATCATCAAGAACCTGGATCAGCTGCTCCTCAGGGAGATTCAGTCCTGGAGAGACAAAGAAGTCTACTAGAAGCAACAGTCAAATGGTTATGGTTTTGTCAAATGTTTATGGTTTTCTATTTATGTTCTCAGGTCTGGAAGCAGCTGGAAGCGACACAGACATCTCCATAGTGAATGGGATTCTGGGGGAGTCAGCTACTTTTCCCGTAAATATCCAACCATCACAGAAAGTTACCATCATTTCTTGGCATTCCAAAACATCTGTTGCTTTCATAACACCAGGAAACTTCGGAGAACCCATAGTTACCATAACCCACCAAAATTACCATGAACGAATAAGTGTCTCAGGTCAGAACTATAACCTGGAGCTCAGAAATCTGAAGATTGAAGACTCAGGGATCTACAAAGCCGACATAAATGTAGAGACCTCTAAAACGACCACCACCAGGTCCTACAACCTTCAAGTCTATCGTAAGTTGTGGAAAGAAGGCTTGTTTTTCATTTTTACTTTGCAATTTGCTATGTAAAAACACCTTTAATTCTGACAGTTCGCGTCCCTAAATCTTTTCATACTTATAAGTACTTACATAAATATAATAATGCTTACGGAGAGGGTATGACTTTGCTTGCATTTAGCAATGTACTCTTCCTGTGGACCTTGTTTTTCTTTTCTATAAAATGCAAATAATCATACTATTTACCTCCCATAGTTACTGTGATGATCAAGTAAGATAGAGTATGCAAAGTATTTTTAAAAAACCCTTTTTATTTTGGAATAATTATAGAGGCATAGAAAGGTGTAAAGAAATGTCTAGGGAGTGCCTGTGTGCATTTCACCCATCTTTTCCCGATGGTAACAGCTTACATAACTAGAGTACAATATCAAAGCAGGGAAATTGGCATTGGTACAACCTATAGAGCTTATTTTGGAGAAGGCAATGGCACCCCACTCCAGTACTCTTGCCTGGAAAATCCCATAGACGGAGGAGCCTGGTAGGCTGCAGTCCATGGGGTCGCTGAGAGTTGGACGTGACTCAGTGACTTCACTTTCACTTTTCACTTTCATGCATTGGAAAAGGAAATGGCAAACCCACTCCAGTGTTCTTGCTTGGAGAATCCTGGGGATGGCGGAGCCTGGTAGGCTGCCGTCTATGGGGTTGCACAGAGTCAGACACGACTGAAGCAACTTAGCAGCAGCAGCAGCATAGAGCTTATTTAGATTTTAGCAGTTACATAGGTACTCATTTATGTGTATGTGTGAAGTTCTGTACAACTTATTCACATTAATAACTTCATGTAACCATTACCATAATCAACAAACTTAAGTGGACCAATGTCACAAGATTCCTTCATCCTTTACAGTCACTCATTACTACCCTGTTTCTCCTCCCAAACTCCTGGAAGACATTAATCCACTCTTCATATCTAGAATTATGCTACTTCACAAATGTTACATGGATAGAATCACGCAGTATGTATGCTTTTGAGACTGGCTTTTTTCATTCATCATAACTTCTTTGAGTCATCCTAACTATTGCAACTATCAATAGGTTATATATTTTTATTGCTGGATAGTATTTCATGGTATAGATGTGCTACTTTGTTTAACCATTCACCTACTGAAGGATATTTTAGTTGTTTCTAGTTTGGTGCTAAATCACTTCAGTCATGTGTGACTGTTTGCAACCCCATGGACTGTAGCCTACCAGGCTTCTCTGTCTGTGGGTTTTTCCAGGAGTGGGTTGCTATTTTCTTCTCCAGGAAGCTTCCCAAACCAGGGATCAAATCTGCATGTCTTATGTCTCCTGCATTGGCATCACCTAAGAAGTTATTCTGGTTTGGGGGCAATTACAAATAAGTTGCTATGAATATTTGTGTACAAGTTTCTACACTAAATGACTTTCTGTTTCTTTAAGATAAATGCCCAAGAGTGAAATTATATGGTAAATCCATTTTTCTTTTTTAAATTTTTTATTGTGATTAAATATATATAACATTTAACATGTTAAATGTTTTTAAGTATAACACCCAGTGGCATCAAATACATTCACATTGTTGTGCAATCATCAACAATCTTCAGAACTTTGTTTTCCCCTTTTAAATAGATTCTATTTTTTAGAGCAGATCAAGTTTCATGAAAAAATTGAGTAAAAGTACAAGAGTTCCCATATGCATCCTACCACCGACAACATACCTAGACTCCTACATTGTCTATATCTCCCACCAGAGTGATACATTCATTACAATTAATAATGTATATTGATACATCATTATCAAAGTCCATAGTTTACATTAGGTTTTGCTCTTAGTGTTGTACATTCTATGAGTAATGGTAAAATGTAAGGATATTTATCCACCGTTATAGTATCATTCAGAAGAGTTTCACTGCCTTGAAAACCCTCCATGTTCTGCTTCTTCACCCCTCCACACCACCCCTGGCAACCGCTGATCTTTTTACTGTCTCCATTGTTGTTTCATTGCTAAGTCATATCTGACTTTTTGTGACCCCCATGGACTGCAGCATGCCAGGCTCCTCTGTCCTTCACTGTCTCCCAGAGTTTGCTCAGATTCATGTCCATTGAGTTGGTGATACTATCTAACCAGCTCATTCTCTGTCACCCTCTTCCCCTTTTACTTCAATCTTTCCTTGCATCAGAGTTTTTTCAAAGAAGAAACTGTCTCCATGGTTTTGTGTTTTTCAGAATATCTAGGTGGAATCACATAATTATTTCAGGTTGGGTTCTTCCACATAATAAAATACATTTAAATTCTCTTCATACCTTTTCATGGCTTGATAACTCTCTCTAAAACTTTTGAGTCACTTTTAGTGTTAAAGGTATTGCCAAGTTATTTTGCATTCCCATCAAAAATGTATAAATGATTTGGTGTCTCTAGCATTTAATGTTGTCAGTAGATTTTATTTTCGCCATTCTGATAAGTGTGTAGTAAGATTTCATTTTGGTTTTTAATCTTTATTTCACCAGTAGCTAATGCAAAATGCTTTAAGAAGTAAAATAGTACGGTTATTATCACTAAAACTGAATTCACTGGCAGGTGTGTGGTGTGCTATGCAGTGTGCAGTGCTAGTCAAGAAATGGTCTGTATGTGGCAGCATCTTATTGGAAATGCAAATCCTCAAGCCGCAATCCTTACCTTTGGTGGTGAAGCCCAGGAATCTGTATTTTAACATTCTCTCTGGACTATTCCTATGTGTGCTACAGTTGAGAAGTGCTCATCTAGAACTACCCTGTCCAATATGGTAATCAGTAGCCACATGTAGCTCTTAAGTATTTGAAACATGATGAGTACAAATCAAGATGTGCTATAAATGTAAAATACACACTAGATTTTGAAAGGTTGCTGCTATGAGCTGTGAATGACACTGGGATTCTTGGCCTCTGGAGGAGAAAATTTTGATTCAGGGCCAGTGACGAGGCTTGATCGCTCAGAGCTTTTTGTGTAATACAGTTTTATTAAAGTATAAAAGATATAGAGAAAGCTTCTGATATAGATATCAGAAGAGGACAGAAAGAGTGCCCACTTGTTGGTTTTTAGCAAGGAGTTTTATACCTATTAGCAAGCTGCTAATTAGAGAAAGGAAATGCCTCAAAACTGAGAAAGTTGCACCAGGCACTTCACCCACAACATGCATTTTAAGATAGCATTGGCACCAGGTGAGTTATCCTGGGTCATAAAACAATTGACGTGAATCTTGAGGAAAGGCAGATTTCCAAGCAAATACATAGTTTCATTAACACAGCTTAAGAGAACATCTCCATAAGAAAAGTGCATTGACTAGCTCAAGGTTTGAGAAAAGTTCAGGCAACCAGGTGTCATCATGGCAACACAGAATTTTAAAAGAAACCTCCTTTTAATTTTGTATAGAGAAGGAAAAAAAAAAAACATCTGACACTTGTAGTTTGTTTCTTCCTGCCGCTTAAAAGAGTGAAAAAAAAGCATCTGACACTTGCAGTCTATTTCCTCCGTTTGGGGACCACTAACCTTCCTGACTGTTACCCTCTCAATTTCAAAGTCTTATCATCAAAAAAGAAACCCATAAAATATCTCATTAATTATTTTTATATTGGTTCCATGTTGGATATATTGAGTTAAATAAAATATATTGTTACATCACCTATTTATTTTCACCATTAGAAAACCTTAAAAAACATAAGTGAGTAACATTTGTTCAGCACTAATTTCTAGCATAGAGAATATCTGAACCATGTCTCAAGGATTTTACCATCTCCATCTGCCCCACAGTAGAAAAACACAGAAGTGTGGCTAATACAATTCAGGTATATAGTTAGTCCACTAAAACTCAAGCTCCATAAAGATGGAAGCTTGTATATGATGTGTATCACTATATTGCCAGCTCCCACCTTGCAGGGCATACAGTGGGTGCTGCAGAAGTATCTGCTGAATGAAAGAATGAGTTAAGCATAGTAGTCCTGGGTCCTAATACAATGTCTGGCGATTATAAGTGCTCAATTAATATAGCATAATTGAAAGAACCATACCCAAGTTGGACACTTCAGAAAATATCTGACTCATTCAAGACCTTTGCTTGTGAAAATAAAGAAGGCATTCAATTTTTATGATATTTGTTTTCATCCCTTTATGTTTACTTTTACCCAATCAGTCTTTAGATGTTTTACCATCTGTAGTTAAGGCAGACTGCTATAAAATCTTAGAGAATTCCCATACAACAAAATCTGTGCTTTTGGAATAGTGAGCTGAGAAGACAAAGAGAAAAAATGACATTTACTGGACAGTACTTGACTAACATTCTACTAATTTTAAAAAATACATAAAGATTATACATATTTAGGCAACACATGCACAAAAGATAATACAGTGAAAAGCAACTCTCCCTTCTCAGAGGCAGTCATGGTTAACAGTTCATTTTGCCTCTTCAATAGAAAATTAAAGTACATATGAGCATAAACAGAGTGATGATCCGTTCAGTTCAGTTCAGTCACTCAGTCGTGTCCGACTCTTTGCGACCCCATGAATCGCAGCACGCCAGGCCTCCCTGTCCATCACCATCTCCCGGAGTTCACTCAGACTCACGTCCATCGAGTCCGTGATGCCATCCAGCCATCTCATCCTCGGTCGTCCCCTTCTCCTCCTGCCCCCAATCCCTCCCAGCATCAGAGTCTTTTCCAATGAGTCAACTCTTCGCATGAGGTGGCCAAAGTACTGGAGTTTCAGCTTTAGCATCATTCCTTCCAAAGAAATCCCAGGGTTGATCTCCTTCAGAATGGACTGGTTGGATCTCCTTGCAGTCCAAGGGACTCTCAAGAGTCTTCTCCAACACCACAGTTCAAAAGCATCGATTCTTCGGCGCTCAGCTTTCTTCACAGTCCAACTTTCACATCCATACATGACCACAGGAAAAACCATAGCCTTGACTAGGCGGACCTTAGTCGGCAAAGTAATGTCTCTGCTTTTGAATATACTATCCAGGTTGGTCATAACTTTTCTTCCAAGGAGTAAGCGTCTTTTAATTTCATGGCTGCAGTCACCATCTGCAGTGATTTTGGAGCCCAAAAAAATAAAGTCTGACACTGTTTCCACTGTTTCCCCATCTATTTCCCATGAAGTGATGGGACCGGATGCCATGATCTTCGTTTTCTGAATGTTGAGCTTTAAGCCAACTTTTTCGCTCTCCTCCTTCACTTTCATCAAGAGGCTTTTTAGCTCCTCCTCACTTTCTGCCATAAGGGTGGTGTCATCAGCATATCTGAGGTTATTGATATTTCTCCCGGCAATCTTGATTCCAGCTTGTGTTTCTTCCAGTCCAGCGTTTCTCATGATGTACTCTGCATATAAGTTAAATAAGCAGGGAGACAATATACAGCCTTGACGTACTCCTTTTCCTATTTGGAACCAGTCTGTTGTTCCATGTCCAGTTCTAACTGTTGCTTCCTGACCTGCATACAGATTTCTCAAGAGGCAGGTTAGGTGGTCTGGTATTCCCATCTCTTTCAGAATTTTCCACAGTTTATTGTGATCCACACAGTCAAAGGCTTTGGCATAGTCAATAAAGCAGAAATAGATGTTTTTCTGGAACTCTCTTGCTTTTTCCATGATCCAGCGGATGTTGGCAATTTGATCTCTGGTTCCTCTGCCTGTTCTAAAACCAGCTTGAACATCAGGGAGTTCACGGTTCACATATTGCTGAAGCCTGGCTTGGAGAATTTTGAGCATTACTTTACTAGCGTGTGAGATGAGTGCAATTGTGCGGTAGTTTGAGCATTCTTTGGCATTGCCTTTCTTTGGAATTGGAATGAAAACTGACCTTTTCCAGTCCTGTGGCCACTGCTGAGTTTTCCAAATTTGCTGGCATATTGAGTGCAGCACTTTCACAGCATCATCTTCCAGGATTTGAAACAGCTCAACGGGAATTCCATCACCTCCACTAGCTTTGTTCTTAGTGATGCTTTCTAAGGCCCACTTGACTTCACATTCCAAGATGTCTGGCTCTAGATTAGTGATCACATCCTCATGATTATCTGGGTCGTGAAGATCTTTTCTGTACAGTTCTTCTGTGTATTCTTGCCACCTCTTCTTAATATCTTCTGCTTCTGTTAGGTCCATACCATTTCTATCCTTTATCGAGCCCATCTTTGCATGAAATGTTCCCTTGGTATCTCCAATTCTCTTGAAGAGATCTCTAGTCTTTCCCATTCTGTTGTTTTCCTCTATCTCTTTGCATTGATTGCTGAAGAAGGCTTTCTTATCTCTTCTTGCTATTCTTTGGAACTCTGCATTCAGATGCTTATATCTTTTCTTTTCTCCTTTGCTTTTCGCCTCTCTTCTTTTCAGTGCTATTTGTAAGGCTTCTCCAGACAGCCATTTTGCTTTTTTGCATTTCTTTTCCATGGGGATGGTCTTGATCCCTGTCTCCTGTACAATGTCACGAACCTCATTCCATAGTTCATCAGGAACTCTGTCTATCAGATCTAGGCCCTTAAATCTATTTCTCACTTCCACTGTATAATCATAAGGGATTTGATTTAGGTCATACCTGAATGGTCTAGCGGTTTTCCCTACTTTCTTCAATTTAAGTCTGAATTTGGAAATAAGGAGTTCATGATCTGAGCCACAGTCAGCTCCTGGTCTTGTTTTTGTTGACTGTATAGAGCTTCTCCATCTTTGGCTGCAAAGAATATAATCAATCTGATTTCGGTGTTGACCATCTGGTGATGTCCATGTGTAGAGTCTTCTCTTGTGTTGCTGGAAGAGGGTGTTTGCTATGACCAGTGCATTTTCTTGGCAAAACTCTATTAGTCTTTGCCCTGCTTCATTCCGCATTCCAAGGCCAAATTTGCCTGTTACTCCAGGTGTTTCTTGACTTCCTACTTTAGCATTCCAGTCCCCTATAATGAAAAGGACATCTTTTTTGGGTGTTAGTTCTACAAGGTCTTGTAGGTCTTCATAAAACCGTTCAACTTCAGCTTCTTCAGCATTACTGGTTGGGGCATAGACTTGGATAACTGTGATATTGAATGGTTTGCCTTGGAAACGAACAGAGATCATTCTGTCGTTTTTGAGATTGCATCCAAGTACTGCATTTCGGACTCTTTTGTTGACCATGATGGCTACTCCATTTCTTCTGAGAGATTCCTGCCTGCAGTAGTAGATATAATGGTCATCTGAGTTAAATTCACCCATTCCAGTCCATTTTAGTTCTCTGATTCCTAGAATGTCGACGTTCACCCTTGCCATCTCTTGTTTGACCACTTCCAATTTGCCCTGATTCATGGACCTGACATTCCAGGTTCCTATGCAATATTGTTCTTTACAGCATCGGATCTTGCTTCTATCACCAGTCACACGCACAACTGGGTATTATTTTTGCTTTGTCTCCATCCCTTCATTCTTTCTGGAGTTATTTCTCCACTGATCTCCAGTAGCATATTGGGCACCTAACGATCTGGGGAGATTCTCCTTTGGTATCCTATCCTTTTGCCTTTTCATACTGTTCATGGGGTTCTCAAGGCAAGAATACTGAAGTGGTTTGCCATTCCCTTCTCCAGTGGACCACGTTCTGTCAGCCGTCTCCACCATGACCCGCCCAGGCATGGCTTGGTTTCATTGAGTTAGACAAGGCTGTGGTCTTAGTGTGATTAGATTGACTAGTTTTCTGTGAGTGTGGTTTCAGTGTGTCTGCCCTCTGATGCCCTCTTGCAACACCTACCATCTTACTTGAGTTTCTCTTACCTTGGGCGTGGCGTGTCTCTTCACTGCTGTCTCCCTTCTGATGTCTATGTCAGAAACTTTCTCTGTCCTCTTTCACCTTAATAAAACTCTGCTACACAGAAGCTCTTGAGTGATCAAGTCTGGTCCCTGGTTCTGAAGCTAAATCTTCTTCAGAGATCATGAATCCAACATCATTCTCCATAATCTATCATCTTGGGGGCTCGTCCAGGATCTTCAGGACAAGGCGCAGGAGGGCCTAGAGGAGCTATCTCATGTTGAAGGTCAGGAACGGCGGCGGTAAGGAGATACCCCTCGTCCAAGGTAAAGAGTGATGATAGATAGGCAAACTGATGGATAGTAGAGTGGTCTATCGTAGAAGACTATGGCACCCCACTCCAGTACTCTTGCCTGAAAAATCCCATGGATAGAGGAGCCTGGTAGGATCCCATGCAGTCCATGGGGTCGCTAAGAGTTGGACACAACTGAGCAACTTCACTTTCACTTTTCACTTTCATGCATTGGAGAAGGAAATGGCAACCCACTCCAGGGTTCTTGCCTGGAGAATCCCAGGGATGGGGGAGCCTGGTGGGCTACTGAAGTGACTGAAGTGACTTAGCAGCAGCAGCAGCAGAGTGGTCTATCTGTGTAATAACTCATTTAATCCTCAGTCACCCTAGCTAGGGAAATTTGTTGTCCCCACGTTACAATTGAGGGAGCTGAAGCTCAGTACCACTGGATACCTTCTCCACAATTCATAGTTAGAGAACAATGGAGCCTGGATTCTGAAGCTGGTCTCCAATGGCCTTCCCATTCTTTGACTTGGAAAGATGAAGGCCTGTCGGCCACAGCTCTGGTCTTCACTGCTCATCAGATTTATGTAAGATATGTCAGGGGAGTGTGTCATTTCCTCGGTTCTGTCTCACTGCAGCAAAGATTTGAAATGGCAGACCAGTGTTACAGCTCTGTTACAGCTCAGTTTTATTTGGCAGTCAAAGGATAGTATACCCTCAAGGTATGAAGGTGGGCTGACCCAAAAGGAGAGGCTCAGTCTTGGCTCCTCTTTTTAAATGTTTTGTCTCCTCTCCCTGAGCCTGCTCTGTGTAAATCGGGCTAGCCAGGAAGACTGTTTCACCTGAGGTTCTCACTCCAGTCCTCAGATTTTCTTTTGTTCCATTTTTGTGGGCTTTTCCCTTTCTTTGTCTTTTAGCCACCACCATTTTGCTTTTTCCTATTCCAGCTACCTAACATCCCCCCCTCAAGAGGTGGGAGGCCCAGTTCTTTGGGAATAGGGCTTCAAGGTCTCTCTGGCTACTTCCTGCTGAGCTGGGACAGCAAGGGGCATTGGGCCTCCCCCTCTTTCTTATCACAATCCTCAGAGTCCTTATAGCGGTGTCCATCTAAGGGTGAGTGATATTTTTCATAGTCAGGTGTAGTTTTATACATCCTTGTTGGACTGGCACTGCATGTTGTAGTTTGTTTACGTGGGCAGAGATAAAATGGGTTAGACAATTGATAATACATGGAGCAACCATAAGCAGCATCAAATGGTGATAACGGATTAGTAGGGATACTGGCCAACTCCAAATCCTCCCTCACCAGGAGAAGGATCCCCAAGGAGAGATTGTAGCCACTCTGAGAACTCTCCAGCTCGTTCTTTGAAATTCCATAGTATCCAAATGTTTTTCTTGAGGACTGTGAGACTTTCTTTAACTTGGCTGGAGGTATTTACCCAGAAACAACACATTTCATTCAAGATGGCTCAATTCCCTCCTTGTTCAGGGATCAGGAGAGCTATCTCCTGTCTATTTTGGAGTATAACCCCTGGCCAGGCTGTGTTGGCTCTTAAGAACTGTCCTGAGAAATCTTATCCCCAGAAACTTAATTTTGGGAGTGTTCATCAGAATGGCACTCATTTGTAGTCCTGATAGGTATCTGAGATCTCCCAGGGGCTTACAGGAGTATTGAGTGGCTTCTTCTGTTTTCTTCCATGGCTTGACTCATGAGAAGTGAATCCAGGAGTTGTGTCCTGAAAACTTGACTGCTGTGGGGGTAGAAAGTATTACAGGGTAGGGGCCCTTCCATGTAGGCTGGAGTTGAGCCTTTGGGGACCCATCTTTCCAGACTTTAATTAGGACTTGAGTCACTGAAGCATATAGTGGTGGCTCTTTAAAATCTTTTGGGTCCTGTTTGACACCCCACAAGCATATATCTTGTTGGAATTGCCCAATGGCCATGGTGTAAGACTGGAGGGTCTGAGCCTCTGGATCTAGGAAGAGGTCATTGACATAAACAAAAGGTCTCCCATATAGCATCTCATAAGGACTAAGACCAAGCTGTTCCTTAGGGGCAATGCGGGTGTGAAGGAGAGCTATTGGTAAAGCCTCCTTCCATCCCAGGGAGATCTCCTGGGTTATCTTTTTTATCGCTGATTTTAAGAATTGATTGGCTCTTTCTACTTTTCCTGAAGACTGCGGCCTCCAGGCACAATGGAGATAATATGTAATGCCCAACGCTTTAGAGACCCCTTGGGTGACTTTAGAAGTAAATGATGTCCCATTGTTACTTTGTGATGACTTGGGCAGGCCAACTCTCAGAACGATTTCATGGAGCAGTTTTTTTACCATCTCTGTGGCCTTCTCAGTCTGAGTGGGAAAACCTTCAATCCATCCTGTGAATGTATCTATCATGATTAGTAGGATATTTATACCCTTGAGAAACTGGCATCTGGGTGAAGTCCATCTGCTAGTCCTTTCCTGGGTAGGTCCCACACCGTTGGACAGGCTGGGCCAGCTGGGGTCTTCAAACTTCTTGCGGATTGTTTATTTGGCAAATGGGACAAGAGGAGGCCACTCGCCTTACAGCTGTTTGGAGGCCTGTTCCTCAGAAGGGCCTTTCTAGTAATCTTTGGACGGCCTTCTCCCCTAAATAAGTGGTGGTGTGTAAGGAGTTAACCAACTTCCATTGGAAGTTCCCAGGCAGAAAAAGGAGTTCCTCCTTTTGGAACTAACCCATATGATCTTTCTGAAAGCCCTCACTCTTAGCTTTAAGAGTCTCACCTTCAGTATATGAAGGAATTTCTAGCAAGTTAGCCTGTGGAACTAAGGTGGCAACCACTATTACGTCACTGTTTTTTAATGCTGCTCTCTTAGCTGCCTGATCATCTGCTTGGTTCCCTTGTGCCACTTCTGTGTTCCCTTTTTGGTGTCCTTTACAATGGGAGACAAGGATTTGATCACCATATTTGACTGGGGACCCTCAGGTGGTCAAATGGCCTCTTTCTTTTCAAATAGCAGCATGTGCATGTAGCACCAGAAAGGCATATTGGAGTCATTGTAAATGGCTACTCTTTTTCCTTTTCCAAGCTCTAAAGCTCGAGTCAGGGCTATAGGCTTAGCTAGTTGGGCTGAAGTACCTGTTGGAAAAGGTTTAGCCTCTATGATCTCAAAATTGGAAACTACTGCATATCCAGCTCTTCTTTTTCCATCCAAGACAAAAGCTGTTTCCATCAGTGTACCAGATTTCCTCAGGATTGGTTAGAAGATCTTCTGACAAGCCCTCTCAGGGTTTTGTCCAGTAATCCAAAGTTTCTAGGCAAGAGTGAAAGGGGAGAGAGCCCTTGGGGGTAGGCAGGAGGGTAGCTCAATTAAGAACCTCATGAGGGGATATAGTCAGGCCTGGATTTTCCATCAGCACTACTTCATATCTCAGATATCCATAAATGGCCTTTCCCATTCAGGAGTTGTTTCAATAGGTGGCTGTAGTAGTCAGTTTGCCCCCAAAAGAGAGTTTTAAAGAATCTTCTATCAGGACTGCAACAGCAACAAGACTTTGAAGGCAGGGAGGCCAGCCTTGGGAAGTTGGGTTGAGCCTCTTGGATAAGAAAAACACCTCTTGGATAAGTACAGGCTGGGGCTCATGTCCCAACCTTTGAGTTAACACTCCCAAGGCTATTCCTTCATTTTCATGCACATATAGGTGGAATGCTTTTTCTGGATCTGGCAATCTCAAGGCTGTCCTTGAGTTAAGGCTTATTTTAGTGTATCCTCTGCTTTCTTTTGAGGACTTCCCCACATCAATGGGATTAAATCACCCCCTCCCTTCAAGCTTTCATATAAGGCCTGGGCAATTAGACCATAATTAGGTATCCGTTTCTACAACACACGGTTAACCCCAGGAAAGCTCACTGTTGTTTTCAAGTTGTGGGGGAGGGCAACTGGAGGATTCCTTGTACTTGATCAGAGGACAGCCTCCTAGACCCATGTGTAATCTGAACTCCCAGGTAAGTGGCCTTTCTCTTGACCATCTGTGCCTTAGCACAGGAGACTTTATATCCCCTCTCTACCAAAAGCTAAGAATCTGAATTGCATGTTGTTGGGCATTTTTTGCATCTGGAGAGCAGATAGTAGGTCATCTACATATTGTAATATTTTCCCAAAGGTCCCAGAATCAGATCTAGGAGATCCTGGCTAAGAGCCTGCTCAAACAGGTGGGGGCTATCTCTGAACCCCTGAGGTAGTACTGTCCAAGTCATCTGGTGGTGTTTTTCTCCTGGAGCCTCCCACTCGAAGGCAAAAAGATATTGGGATTATTTAACCAGTGGTATGCAAAAGAATGCATCTTTGAGATCCAAGACTGTAAACCACTTGGCACTGGGTGGGATTTCTCCCAAGAGTGCATAGGGATTGGGTACTGTGGGATGGAGGGGGACTACAGCTTCATTTATAATCCAGAGATCTTGAACCATTCACCAGGTCCTATCCTTTTTCTTTACAGGGAGGATTGGGGTGTTACACGGTGAATTGGTGAGGACCAATAGCCCACAGGCAAGGAATTTTATTAGAGACTGTAGTCCATCCCAAGCTTCTCTTCTGAGGGGGTATTGTTTCCAGTTTGGAAGCCAAGTGGGATCTTGGAGGACAATGACGACCAGTTCAGCTTGGTGGGCTTGTACAAGAGTCTCTTAGTGTCAAACCTGGGGGTTAATTTTGTCCTCCCATACTTTTTGGTCCCTCCCTATTGGAGAGGGTATACTGGGTTCCTCAGTAGTAACCAGAAGCTGTAGAAAAGCTTCCCATCACATGGGTGGTCCCCAGTTTAGTGAGTTTATCTCTTCCCAATAAAGGAGTAGGACACTCAGGGACCACCAGAAACTGGTGGGAAAATATTTTTCCATTCCAGCAACAAAGAAGTGCTCAGGTGAATCTTTTTGTAATTGTTTTTCCTGCAGCACCC
>SJYX01024824.1:66805-77544 GCA_006410675.1 Oreotragus oreotragus
GAAAGGACAGGAATCCCTGTATTGACCTGTCTCTTATACACATCTGGGGGGCGAGGAGTGGGGAGAGGGAGGGGAAGGAGAAGCAAGTGAGAAGCAGGGCACCAGCATGTCTGCACCAGGATTAGAAGGAGAGTAGGAGGAAACAGAAGAAAATACACTGGAAAGTAGTAGATTTGAGGGATTAATCAGGGACTCCTGGATTGAGACATCTCATAGTAAACTCTCTACCCAAGTTGGTTGGCAATTACTAGTTTGGTTAGTACATAATTTAAAACCTACGACTCCCTGAGCCAGTTGAAGAGTTGTCTGCAGTATTCTAATACTTAGAATTAGTGAAAGTGACTCACCACTACATATAAGCCAAGGTGAAGTTATTGGGGTAAAGGAGAAATGAAGGCTTAACTAGGAACAAGGAAGGCAGGTCACATGAGCCTGAATGTCGCTTCAAGCTTATAATCAAAATCAATGGAGATACCCACATTCCCAACTGCTGTTTTTTCTGAGTTAAGAGGGCTTCCAAATGGAGTGACTGGAACAGAGGTGAGGGACTCAGCAAAGGGCAAGATCCTGCTACCCCAGAGTACCCCAGAACCAGGGAAATCTAAGATGTCTTTCTAAAGGCTCCCTGTGGGACTGGAATTCCCGAGCAGTGCCTTTAAGTCAGCATTTTCCTCTTCTCCCTTTTGTACAGATGGAGAAAACCAGCACTCAGAACAGCAAACCTCTTGGGACTTCATGCTATGAAATTGTGATCTAGGCTCCCAGATGGAATTCTCCCCACAGAAACTGAGCTGCAACCACACATACTGGCAGATGATCCAGACCTAGACTTGCTCTGACCAGATCTTACCCAAAGATTACAGATCACCAGATTCCAACATGTAAGCAAAGAAGGAGACACTCTGTTGCTGGGCATAACTTGTACTGAAATAGACAAATGCATCATGCTTCTAAGATGGCTCACTTCCTAACAAATAGCAAGGCAGATCCCTTGGCACAGTGCTTCTCATCCTTCTTCACACTGCAACACATGGAGAAAATAATTTTTATGATACAATGGAATAAACAATCAAGATTGCTCATGGCTGGAGGCTGTATATGACTGGAGGGGATGACTCTTCCCAGCAACCTCATATGTGGAGGATCAATATTTACACACCTGTAACCTGCCATGACACACCACTTAAGAGCCTCTGTTCACACTCAATATATGGGAGAAGCCCTGATGCATGGCCTCACCCAGTCCCCCTACACCTTGGGCAGATAAGACTCTCACTCAAGTGCATGACTTGATGTATAGAGTGTGGACTGCATTTCAGGCTCTGTTTGTCCCTTTGCCTGCGAACGTTTGTTCAGGGTATACCTGGCTGGACCAGCCCAACCCTATATCACTGTGTGGCATGGAAATATGTCAGAGCTGTGGGTCTCAGCTGTGCGGACACACTCTTCCAATGGAGTGTTGGAACATGTTCTTTCTGTAGGGACTAGACTTCTGGGGCGTTTTTCTTTAGATTCCACTTCAGGAACCTCATATTATTTTTTTCTGGCTAAGTTTTCCTTCTGTATTGCTCTGTAATGGTTCATTTTGTGTGTCAACTTGATTGGGACATGGGTTGCCCAGATATTTGGTTAAGCATTATTCAGGATGTAAGTGTGAAGGATGAGATAAGCATTTGAATTGATAGACCTTGTAAAGCAGGTTAATCCTCCCCTCAATGTGGGTGGCATCACCAAATCAATTGAAAACCTGAATATAAAAAAAGGCACAGTAAGGGAAAATCTATTCTCTCTCACTGCCTGTCTTTGATCTGAGACATTAGCTTTCTGCCTTGCATTTGGACTGGAACTTCCACCATCAGCTTTCCTGGTTCTCAGGCCTTTCAACTCAGACCTCTTCAGCTTGCTTACAGATCTTAGAATTTCTCAATCTCTGTAACCACATGAGTCAATTCCTTTATAGCTATTTCCTATAGTTCTGTTTCTCTACAAAACCAAACTAAGATACACTCCAAACTGCCTCATCATGAAAAAGAAGCCATCTCCAATAAAGCCATTCTCCAAAAGGAACTCAGTTCAGTTCAGTTGCTCAGTCATGTCCAACGCTTCGCGACTCCATGGACCACAACGCATCAGGCCTCCCTGTCCATCACTAACTTCCAGAGTTTACTCAAACTCATCTCCACTGAGTCAGTGATGCCATCCAACTATCTCATCCTCTGTCATCCCCTTCTTCTCCTGCCCCCAATCCCTCCCAGCATTTCAGTTCAGTTCAGTTCAGTCACTCAGTCGTGTCCAACTCTTCATGATCCCATGGACTGCAACACGCTGGGCCTCCCTGTCCATCACTAACTTCCAGAGTTTACTCAAACTCATCTCCACTGAGTCAGTGATGCCATCCAACTATCTCATCCTCTGTCATCCCCTTCTTCTCCTGCCCCAGATCCCTCCCAGCATGAGAGTCTTTTTCAATGACTCAGCTCTTCGCATGAGGTGGCCAAAGTATTGGAGTTTCAGCTTTAGCATCATTCCTCCCAAAGAACACCCAGGGCTGATCTCTTTTAGAATGGACTGGTTGGGTCTCCTTGCAGTCCAAGGGACTCTCAAGAGTCTTCTCCAACACCACAGTTCAAAAGCATCAATTATTTGATGCTCAGATTAGGCTTTAGCAAATAGATATCAGTCACATTTGAATTGGAAGGAAGTGTTTGTCTACATTCCCTAAATCATACATCTATGACTGGCCACTACCCTCAACATGAAACTCTCTCAAGAGTCTTTTCCAATACCACAGTTCAAAAGCATCAATTCTTTGGCACTCAGCTTTCTGTATAGTCCAACTCTCACATCCATACGTGGCTACCGAAAAAACCATAGCCTTGACTAGACGGACCTTTGTTGGTAATGTCTCTGCTTTTTAATATCCTTCCAAGGAGTAAGTATCTTTTAATTTCATGGCTGCAATCACCATCTGCAGTGATTTTGGAGCCCAGAAAAATAGCCACTGTTTCCACTGTTTCCCCATCTATTTGCCATGAAGTAATGGGAGAAGGCAATGGCACCCTACTCTGATACTCATGCCTGGAAAATCCCATGGATGGAGGAGCCTGGTAGGTGCAGTCCATGGGGTCGCTAAGAGTCGGACATGACTAAGCAACTTCACTTTCAATTTTCACTTTCATGTATTGGAGAAGGAAATGGCAACCCAATCCAGTGTTCTTGCCTGGAGAATCCCAGGGATGGGGGAGCCTGGTGGTTGGACACGACTGAAGTGACTTAGCAGCAGCAGCAGCAACAGCAATGGGACCAGATGCCATGATCTTAGTTTTCTGAATGTTGAGCTTTAAGTCAACTTTTTCACTCTCCTCTTTCACTTTCATCAAGAAGCTCTTTACTTCTTCTTCTAACTACTCAGCTATATTTCTGGCATTTTAGGGAAACCCAGACATCAAAACAAAAGACACTGAAGGAAGCAGTCATTCTCCAGAGGGAACTTGGGAGATGATGATATACATTATGAAACTTTGTCCACCCCAGTTACTAAGGCTTAGCCCAGAGAGTGGTGGAGTTCAAGCTATGGTTAGTGACCCTCCCTCTTCCCCTAAGTGGAACTTTCAGGTAAGCATTTGAAAAATTGTTTCCCTCATGTATTAACAAGAATAACCAGCTAAATCTTAAACCACCATGAACAATTCCAGTCTCAATAGCAGAAATGAACTGCTTTTAGGCAGAATGAAGGTGTTAGTCTCCATTAATGGGCCCATAGAATCATCTAGCCCTGACTGTCATCATCACTGTGTATAAGATGAACATGATGTCTGACTTGGTCTAACTACAGCACAAACACTACACTTAAATCCTGAACTACACACTACAGGGGGTGGTGTGACCTAACACAGTCAGAAGAGACCTCATAGAGGAAATGAAGCTGAAGTTGGACCTCAAGGTGTGGATGGGATTTGGCAGAGAATGAAGAAGACAGAAGGCATCCAAGTGAGAAAGACACAGAGAAAGAAAACAACAGGATCTGTGTCATGTGTTTTGGGTACCTCCCCAGATACACCATGCATGATCACAGTCACTTGCCTATGTGTGGCATAGTGCTCAGCTTGAATGTATGGCCCCATCCCTTGTTCATTTATACATCCTTCAATACCCAGCTCAAATATCACCTTGTCTATGAAGCTTTCCCTAGTCAAATTAAATATGTTTCTTTTTGCACTCCTTTCCCCACCCCTATGGTCTTTCTGTCACTAAAACTCATTTCATTCTACCTTACAGTATAGATAATTGTTTGTTTCTTTATGTATTGTTCATTACTTAAAGGCAAGGCCCACAACTTCATGTTCATGAAAAGGTGATCATGAGACGTATTAGCTTTATTCATCTCTGCATCTATCATCTGCCAACATGGTGCCTTGTACCTTGCTTTATGAGATATAAATGCTGTTGAATAGAATTGAAAGTGATCAGCTAGCTTGAAAAAAAGTGTATATATTGGAAGTACTGATGGATAGAAGCCAATAAGCATAGTGAAATCAGATTACAGCAAGCACTAAATATCAGCATGAAAACATCAGAGGCTATTCCCAGTACAGGGGCATTTGGAGGGAAAAGATTTTCAGAGTTAGATAGATCTTCTAAGACATCAAGTAAAGCAATGAACCAGGTGTAAGGCAGTCACCCTAGGGAAGGGTATGGAAGAAGAAATGAGACATAGTCCTAAAGGATGGAGAAGTTTCAAAGTCACACTGAATAAGATATTTTTCCTAAAATAAAAGTACTTCTTTGTGTGAGTTGAGAGATCACTCATGAACATATTCATTCTGTAACTGCTGCCCCTGCCTCTCCCTGGTGTGCTTACTCAGTCATGTTCTTAGTATTCTAATTCCCCAGTAGAAAGTAGGGGTGGGAGAGAAAGGAAAGAAGGAATGAAGGGGAAAGAAAGGAAGAAAGAAAGATGAAGGGAGGAAGGAAGAAATAAAAGAACTAGAAATAAGAGTTCCTTAGGTGCTGGGAGCCAGCATGGGGAATCCCACCCATGGCAAAGGTCATGAGGAAGAGGGCCTGACAAAACGCAAAGGCAGGATCAGGCCTCAGGGCCCCCCAGCCCCCCGGATTTTCTTGAGCATCTACACCAAGAACCAAAATCTGTCTGCTTTACTATATTATGCCTTTCACCAACTCCTCTGACATGGAACAACAGACTGGTTCCAAATAGGAAAAGGAGTACATCAAGGCTGTATATTGTCTCCCTGCTTATTTAACTTACATGCAGAGTACATCATGAGAAACGCTGGACTGGAAGAAACACAAGCTGGAATCAAGATTGCTGGGAGAAATATCAATAACCTCAGATATGCAGATGACACCACCCTTATGGCAGAAAGTGAGGAGGAGCTAAAAAGCCTCTTGATGAAAGTGAAGGAGGAGAGCGAAAAAGTTGGCTTAAAGCTCAACATTCAGAAAACAAAGATCATGGCATGCGGTCCCATCACTTCATGGGAAATAGATGGGGAAACAGTGGAAACAGTGTCAGACTTTATTTTGGGGAACTCCAAAATCACTGCAGATGGTGACTGCAGCCATGAAATTAAAAGACGCTTACTCCTTGGAAGAAAAGTTATGACCAACCTGGATGGTATTTTCAAAAGCAGAGACATTACTTTGCCGACTAAGGTCCGCCTAGTCAAGGCTATGGTTTTTCCTGTGGTCATGTATGGATGTGAAAGTTGGACTGTGAAGAAAGCTGAGCGCCGAAGAATCGATGCTTTTGAACTGTGGTGTTGCTCTTCTGAGAACTCTCAGGGAACCTGACGTTCCTCTAGGTTGGTCAGGTAAGACTTCCTCTAGTTGGGACCCTAAAGAAACCTTCCTTTGATGCTAAAGCTGAAACTCCAGTACTTTGGCCACCTCATGAGAAGAG
The DNA here is from genome assembly GCA_006410675.1 of Oreotragus oreotragus. Classification (NCBI taxonomy): domain Eukaryota; kingdom Metazoa; phylum Chordata; class Mammalia; order Artiodactyla; family Bovidae; genus Oreotragus; species Oreotragus oreotragus. Next base: position 72,729 of record SJYX01024824.1, read on the forward strand.
TTGACCCACTGGAAAAGACTCTGCTGCTGGGAGGGATTGGGGGAAGGAGGAGAAGGGGACGACCGAGGATGAGATGGCTGGATGGCATCCCGGACTCAATGGACGTGAGTCTGAGTGAACTCCGGGAGATGGTGATGGATAGGGAGGCCTGGCGTGCTGCGATTCATGGGGTTGCAAAGAGTTGGACACGACTGAACTGAACTGAACTGATCCCCCACCACCTTTTTCTGGAAAAAGTTAACTTAGAGCTCCAGCTAACAGTCTCCTGCATATAAAAGGAGTGTCTCAGCTCAAACCCCTCTGGTAGCTTTCTAACTTGCCTGACAGGTCTGTCCAGACCTTTTACAACTGTGCATGTGATTGCTCACAGCCTCCCCACCACAAGAGGCACAGGAAGCTTAAAACATCCTAGGACTATAGGGGCTTCTGAGGAGTCAAAATCATTAGAATAGGACTGATTAAGTGTTTCATTGTTGAGCCAATACTTGCTGCCAAGTTTTCATATCTTTTATTTGTTGATATAGTTAGTATATAGAAAAAACAAGTAGCAACATAGATCTTTAAGTACCTTCTTTGTTATAATCCACTGCACCTTTGTTCTATAGGGATGTAACTTTATTTAGTGCTTTGAGGGTGATACAGATTAAAGAAAAACACTTCAGGGAAAATGAGATTAACATTCATTAAGGAAGAGAGCCATAAAGTGTTAAGAGGCCTCTTGGCCAGAAGATAATATAAATCACCTGAGACCTTTTGTATACGGAAAGAAATGCAGAAAGGAAGCCTGGTATTGATAAGGGTCAGGACTGCTGCCCCTGCATGACTCTGTATCTTCCATTATGTAAAACTTAGGGTATATAAGCACCTTTTGAAAATAAAGTTATGGGGGTTTTGCACAAGCTTGGCCTCCCCCGTGTCGACTCTCTCTCTCTCTTTTCTCCCTCTCCCTCCCTCTCTTTTTCAGGCTGATCCCTTGGAAGGCAGAGGCTCTACTTATTTTCCCGGGCTTCTAAGACCCACGTGAGAGTGAGCCCAAGGTGGGGCACCCTCCGCTATTCAAGCGGGCACCTGTGGCCTAATGTAGATGGTGCAAGTTTCTTGTCTTGAGACTTTATTAGCTTTCCATGTAAACCAAAGAATATCAGTCTCTTTTCTCCTCTATTTTTTCACTACATTATTCTCTTCTAATCTCTCTTTAAATTTCTAATTAATCTCTCTTTGCTGACTCTGTCCCCGCTTCGAATTCCCTGGATCCACCAGGGCTGGACCCCGGCACTTAGGTCTTCCCAGGAGAACAAACCTGGGGTGCAGCCAGTGCACAGAAATTTTTCAGGTGACTTTTGGGATTCATGAACACCTTGTTTGATTCTTTCCTATGAATCTTCTGATTTATGAAGGCATAAGCTACTCACCCCATTCCCAATCAGTTCTCTGATTATCCTTCTGTAATATGAATGTGATTTTATTTGCCCCTTCACATCTTTCCATATAAGCTATATTATGACCAACAGGTCTATAAAACCAAAGTATTCTTTCAGTGGAACAGAATCTTTACTTTTTAACTGGTAGAAAATTGCTTTACAATGTTGTTTTGGTTTCTCCCATGCAGCAACATGAATCAGTCGTAATTATATACATCCTTTCCCTTTTAAGCCTCCCTCCCCTCTACCTATCACACTCCTCCAGGACATCATAGAGCTCCAACTGGGATCCCTGTGTTATACAGCAACTTCCCACTAATTACTTCTTTTACATATGATAGCATATATATGTCAATGCTACTTTCTCAATCCGTCCCAACCTCACCTTCCCCCACTATGCCCACAGTCTGTTCTCTGCTAGGTTCATCAGTACCACTTTTCTAGATTCCATATGTATGTGTTAATGTAAGGTATTTGTATCAGATACTTGTATCAGACCAAGCTATGCCAGTTTTTTGTTTGTTTGTTTCTTTGTTTGTTTTTAGTGTACTTTGACATTGAAATCTCGGGGCAGAGGCCTCTAGTGAAAGCAGTGGTAAGGCAAGACATTCCCTCTCAAGTCACCATGGGCTTTTTACCAGGGAGAGAAAGTGAAAAATGCTACAGATTTTTCTGCATGCCTCTCAGAAAAAGAGAGTGAAGCTGATTTTAAATGAAAAAAAATTTTAAGCTATAGAACATTATTAACTGCATAGCCCACAAGAGAAGAGTTTTACTGGGTGATTTCTGGAAAGTGGGCATAGGAAGGAGTCTGGCTGGTCCAGGCTATGTCAACAGAGAGCAATTCTCATGTTCCTCCTGGAAAATAGAAGTGACTGGACTATATTTTCTTCAAGATACATTTCTTTCCTTCTATTAGGCTTTTCCCTGAATTTCTCTTGACTTGTAAACATTTTCTCTCATGTAACTTCTGACTGTAAAATGAAGCTTAAGGACATAATAGGAAGATGTAGAATGAGTGGTCACAAATGTGGGCTCTGATGCTAGAGTACCTGGGTTCAAATCCTGGTTTCTTGTTTTAACCTCTCTGTGCCTCAATTTGCCCATCTGTAAAATTGGGATAATACTGGCTCTTACTGTGTAGGATTGATGTGAAGATTAAATGAGGTATTCCATGCCCACACACAGTAAAGCCCTGGATCATTATATTATCTGTTATTATAGGCCTGAAACCATTACAAGATGCTAAAACCAAAGTTATAAAGGTCCATGCAACAGAAATATATCTGACATTGTGCTAAATTAACTATGTATCTCTAACTTTTAACTCTTAATCCTCCTAGATCAAGATCTGCTCCTATTGTTTCATTTACCACATCACATCCTAATTACCTAATAGCTTACCTGTCTCAACTAGTGAGAGAACAGGGGCTATTTCTGAATAATAGTGAAGGAAATAGAGAGCTACTTAGTGCACGGAGCCTATAATATATAACTGATAGCTTATTTTGTATATCAACTGCTACACTGGATGTTGTAAAGTAGAAATTAATTCTTCTAGTTTACATTAAAGCTAAGGGAATAAAAATCTTAGCAAGGATTTGAACTTAGGACTTCTTGTCACCAACAGCCATGCTGGACTCTACCATGAGAATTAGTAGAGTCCAAACTTGGACTCTACCATGCTGCCTGCTCTGGATTCCCAACACCTGACAATTTGCCTCAGGTATAGCCCACACCTGGCACTTTGTTTGACACATAATAGGTGGTCCACAAATATTTGTTGAATAAATATGTACATATAATGATATTTTAGAGAAACTAAAACTGCAGCTCCAGGTAAATGTGTTCACATATTAATTCTGTTGTTCTCTGGATAACCACACAATTTCATTTGGGAAACACCCACTAAAGAAGTTTGGATAAAAACCGTGCCTGCATTGTGGGCAGAACTGGTTTCCTAGAAAACAAGGAATTCAGATGTTAAGCATTTCTGATGAGCTGTTACAAAATGAGAGAGATACAGTGTAAATTTGCACTATTTATGCCACAAGAAAAACAGAAACGAAAGAGGTCAGAATTAGGGAGTTGTGCTACACTATTTCATGGTTAAGAAACAGCTACACACCTTGAGATTTTAATGATCTGCAGTCCAAGTGTGAGGAGAGACCTTGATGGTTGTTCAAATCAGATTAAAGTGTAAATACATTTTGACAAAGACCATTAGTAAAAATCTTGAAGTTCTGATTTGAGAAAGCAGAGTAATGACTAGCACATTCTCTAGAGACTTATAGACTTGGAGAAATTTATTTAGAAGAATGGTGGCTGCCTGGGTGCAGGAGGGCCTAGAGAAGCCATCCCACGCTGAAGGTCAGGAAGGGTGGCGGTGAGGAGACACCCCTCGTCCAAGGTAAGGAGCAGTGGCTGCGCTTTGCTGGAGCAGCCATGAAGAGATACCCCACAGCCAAGGTAAGAGAAACACAAGTAGGATGGTAGGTGTTGCGGGAGGGCATCGGAGGGCAGTCACATTGAAACCATACTCACAGAAAACTAGTCAGTCTAATCACATGGACCACAGCTTTGTCTAACTCAATGAAACTAAGCCATGCCCGTGGGGTAACCCAAGATGGGCAGGTCATGGTGGAGAGGTGTGACAGAATGTGGTCCATTGGAGAAGGGAATGGCAAACCACTGAAGTATTCTTGCCTTGAGAACCCCATGAACAGTATGAAAAGGCAAAAAGATAGGATACTGAAAGAGGAACTCCCCAGGTCGGTAGGTGCCCAATGTGCTATTAGAGATCAGTGGAGAAATAACTCTAGAAAAAATGAAGGGATGGAGCCAAAGCAAAAACAATACCCAGTTGTGCATGTGATTGGTGATAGAAGCAAGGTCCAGTGCTGTAAAGAGCAATATTGCATAGGAACTTGGAATGTCAGGTCCATGAATCAAGGCAAATTGGAAGTGGTCAAACAAGAGATGACAAGAGTGAACATAGATATTCTAGAAATCAGCGAACTAAAATGGACTGGAATGGGTGAATTTAACTCAGATGACCATTATATCTACTACTGCGGGCAGGAATCCCTTAGAAGAAATGGAGTAGCCATCATGGTCAACAAAAGAGTCTGAAATGCAGTACTTGGATGCAATCTAAAAAATGACAGAATGGTCTCTGTTCGTCTCCAAGGCAAACCATTCAATATCACAGTAATCCAAGTCTATGCCCCAACCAGTAATGCTGAAGAAGCTGAAGTTGAATGGTTCTATGACTGTCTACAAGACCTTGTAGAACTAACACCCAAAAAAGATGTCCTTTTCATTATAGGGGACTGGAATGCTAAAGTAGGAAGTCAAGAAACACCTGGAGTAACAGGCAAATTTGGCCTTGGAAT
>SJYX01024824.1:79862-124701 GCA_006410675.1 Oreotragus oreotragus
GTTTCTAATCTCTCTATATATCTGTAATTAAATATGTATTATTCCAAGGACACCGACTCCATCCCCACCTTCGAATTTCCTGGATCCACCGGGGCTGGACCCTGGCAGGATAGGAAAAGAAGTGCGTCAAGACTGTATATTGTCACCCTGCTTATTTAACTTATATGCAGAGTACATCATGAGAAACGCTGGACTGGAAGAAACACAAGCTGGAATCAAGATTGCTGGGAGAAATATCAATAACCTCATATATGCAGATAAAGAAGTGCGTCAAGACTGTATATTGTCACCCTGCTTATTTAACTTATATGCAGAGTACATCATGAGAAACGCTGGACTGGAAGAAACACAAGCTGGAATCAAGATTGCTGGGAGAAATATCAATAACCTCATATATGCAGATAAAGAAGTGCGTCAAGACTGTATATTGTCACCCTGCTTATTTAACTTATATGCAGAGTACATCATGAGAAACGCTGGACTGGAAGAAACACAAGCTGGAATCAAGATTGCTGGGAGAAATATCAATAACCTCATATATGCAGATAAAGAAGTGCGTCAAGACTGTATATTGTCACCCTGCTTATTTAACTTATATGCAGAGTACATCATGAGAAACGCTGGACTGGAAGAAACACAAGCTGGAATCAAGATTGCTGGGAGAAATATCAATAACCTCATATATGCAGATAAAGAAGTGCGTCAAGACTGTATATTGTCACCCTGCTTATTTAACTTATATGCAGAGTACATCATGAGAAACGCTGGACTGGAAGAAACACAAGCTGGAATCAAGATTGCTGGGAGAAATATCAATAACCTCATATATGCAGATAAAGAAGTGCGTCAAGACTGTATATTGTCACCCTGCTTATTTAACTTATATGCAGAGTACATCATGAGAAACGCTGGACTGGAAGAAACACAAGCTGGAATCAAGATTGCTGGGAGAAATATCAATAACCTCATATATGCAGATAAAGAAGTGCGTCAAGACTGTATATTGTCACCCTGCTTATTTAACTTATATGCAGAGTACATCATGAGAAACGCTGGACTGGAAGAAACACAAGCTGGAATCAAGATTGCTGGGAGAAATATCAATAACCTCAGATATGCAGATGACACCACCGTTATGGCAGAAAGTGAGGAGGAGCTAAAAAGCCTCTTGATGAAAGTGAAAGAGGAGAGTGAAAAAGTTGGCTTAAAGCTCAACATTCAGAAAATGAAGATCATGGACAATCACTGGCTTGCTGTGATTCATGGGGTCACAAAGAGTTGGACACGACTGAGCAACTGAACTGAACTGAACTGATAAACAGAACCACTCTTTCTTTGAATGATAATTACTGTCATCACTCTTGCTGGCTGATTGTCCAGTCAGTTTTGAATAGCCTTGTGCAAGGTTTTGGGTTTGGATGAATCAACTCTGGATCTGAAAGTGGTCATATCTTTGCAACTGAGAAATTTTTCTTATGAGATCATATTGTAGACAAATAATTGCATAAATTATCTGTCAAGGAATTTTTTCAAATACACATAATCACAATGATTAATTTATAATCTATATTTCCAAATATTTATGGATCATTTCTGCATGGATGTCAGAAATCACCTTAAATTCAGTGTGCCCCCAAATTGAACTCACAGATCTTTCCTCAGCCCCCCCAACTTGCTTTCAGTCTGTTTTCCCTGTGCTAGTTAATGACCTACCAAAATCATAATAGCTGACAATTATTGAGTGCTTACTATGTACTATTCCCACCCTGCTGTTTTATATATATTCACTCATTTGAAGCCCATAAGAAATATGAAAACTTATCTACCCCAAAGAAAATCAGCCATCCTCCATTTTGCAAATTAAGAATCTGAGTCACAGAAAGGCTAAGTAATTCAGACAAGCAAATATTAAAAGTTAGAAATCAATCCTAGCCTTCCAATTCCAAGGGCTGTGTCCTGAATTGCTGTTCTTCACTGCTCTACCCATCATCAGCTACCAAAAGCAGAGAGCTTTTTTCTCCTTGTCTTCTTTCTTTCCTCTTGTCACCTCAACTTCCCTGCTATATCTAATCAGCTGTTAGGTTGTGTCAGTCCCAGCTCCTTTCTATGGCTCCTCTCAACCACGTCCTCTCAATGTGTCTAATCCTCAAACACATTCTGCCTCTCCATCTCAGTCTCTCAGTTCATTCCTTTAACATTCACTATCTGGGCTGCTATCACATAAAGAGCAATCTTTCTATTGTAAAACAAGGAACTTATCACTTCATTTTCCTGTGGGACCTCACTTCTTAGCAATCTGACCCGTCGAGAGTTTCCAGGCCCCTCTCCTGCCTCCTCTCTAGCTCCAGCCACACAGAAATATCATGGATCCATGAACATATCAAATCCTTTCCCACTCCCATGCCTTTGCCCATGCTGTGTCCTCCACTTGAAATGCCTTTCTCTCCCTCTATCTCTGGCTCTTTCATATTTCAAGGATCAGACCAAGTATCCTCTCTTTGTGTAGCCTTCTAAAACTTCCCATGCATACATGCTAAGTCGCTTCAGTCATGTGCAACTCTTTGCAACCCCATGGACTGTAGCCTACCAGGCTTCTCGGTCCATGGGATTTTCCAGGCAAGAATATTGGAATCGGTTGCCATTTCCTTCTCCAGTAAAACCTCCCACCCAAAGCTAAATATATAGCTTCCTATTTACACTCCTATAACATTTAGTACATAAGTGCATAAAGATAACATTTTCTCAACTGTCCCCAGCTGGCCAATAAGTTGTTTTGGCTCAGAAGACTTTCTTCTCTTTTTTGTGTCTGCAGTACCTAATTAACCTTGGATCCTTAAAAAAAGAAAAAAAAAAAAAGAATTAGATTAGCTAACTGATTAATACAAATAAGAAGATTATGCTCACCAGTGCCGGCCTCATTAGTATAGTGGTGAGTAGCCCCATTTGTTCGGGGAAGGCAATGGCACCCCACCCCAGTACTCTTGCCTGAAAAATCCCATGGACGGAGGAGCCTGGTGGGCTGCAGTCCATGGGGTCGCTGACAGTCGGACAGACTGAGCGACTTCACTTTCACTTTTCTCTTTCATGCATTGGAGAAGGAAATGGCAACCCACTCCAGTATTCTTGCCTGGAGAATGCCAGGGATGGGGGAGCCTGGTGGGCTGCCGTCTATGGGGTCACACAGAGTCGGACACGACTGAAGTGACTTAGCAGCAGCAGCAGCAGCAGCAGCCCCATTTGTTATGTGGGAGACTGGCATTCACTTCCCCAGTGGGAAGTCAACACACCCTTTGGGGCTTCCCTGGTGGCTCAGACTGTAAAGAATCCACCTTCAATGAGGGAGACCTGGGTTCGATCCCTGGGTTGGGAAGATCCCCTGGAGGAGGGCATGGCAACCCACTCCAGTATTCTTGCCTGGAGCATCTCCATGGAGAGAAGCCTGGTGGGCTACAGTCCATGGGGTCACAAAGAGTCAGACATGACTGAGTGACTAAGCACAGCACACATGCTCACTAGCAGTAAATGCTACCTAAACCTATTTCAGAAGCTAGATGCCATGATCGTAACAGGGTATCGTATCTTTTCTCCATGTCATCTTTTATTTTTTGCATTTGTAAATTTCCATTAATAAAATTATTTACACATTGTAAGTGTCTAAGAAATGAGACCACAGGCTTCATTTCAACAAGTAAACAGAAAAAGTATGTGATGATGCTTTTATTCTTTTATTATCTTTGTTATTCACAAGAAAAGAGATAAGGTAAGTAGCTAAAGCAGCAAATGCTCTATTAACAATATGACAAAGGTTCTGTCCAGCTGAGAACTCAGACCCTTAGGAGACATAAAGGCATTTTGGGCTGAGGTGAATTCAGAAAGAGAACAGCAAAATGAAGTTGGATGCAAGAGACATGACCAGGATTCTGAGACAGGATGGAAAATCTAGAGACAGGGTACCAGAAACAAGAAACTGGAGTGCACCAGAACCATATGGTGAGAGATGGAGCAGGGAGTTCTGCCTTGATCATCCTAGAAACAGAGAAATTGGCACTTAGTCACATGTTTGGGGCCCATCTCCCTCTAGGACAAAAGTATGTCTTATTCATCTTTCCACTAAAAACACTCATCACAGAAGCCATTGCCTCAGTTCAGTTCAGTCGCTCAGTCTTGTCCGACTCTTTGCGACCCCATGAATTGCAGCACGCCAGGCCTCCCTGTCCATCATCAACTCCCAAGGTTCACCCAAATTCATGTCCATCGAGTCGGTAATGACATCCAGCCATCTCATCCTCTGTCATCCCCTTCTCCTCCTGCCCCCAATCCCTTCTAGCATCAGAGTCTTTTCCAATGAGTCAACTCTTCACATGAGGTGGCCAAAGTACTGGAATTTCAGCTTTAGCATCAGTCCTTCCAAAGAACACCCAGGACTGATCTCCTTCAGAATGGACTGGTTGGATCTCCTTGCAGTCCAAGGGACTCTCAAGAGTCTTCTCCAACACTACAGTTCAAAAGCATCAATTCTTCGGCACTCAGCTTTCTTCACAGTCCAACTCTCACATCCATACATGACTAATGGAAAAACCATAGCCTTGACTAGACAGACCTTTGTTGGCAAAGTAATGACTCTGCTTTTTAATATGCTATCTAGGTTGGTCATAACTTTCCTTCCAAGGAGTAAGCGACTTTTAATTTCATGGCTGCAGTCACCATCTGCAGTGATTTTGGAGCCCCCCAAAAATAAAGTCTGACACTGTTTCTACTGTTTCCCCATCTATTTCCCATGAAGTGATGGGACCAGATGACATGATCTTCANACTGGAAAAACCATAGCCTTGACTAGATGGACCTTTGTTGGCAAAGTAATGTCTCTGCTTTTGAATATGCTATCTAGGTTGGTCATAACTTTTCTTCCAAGGAGTAAGCGTCTTTTAATTTCATGGCTGCAATCACCATCTGCAGTGATTTTGGAGCCCCCAAAAATAAAGTCTGACATTGTTTCCACTGTTTCCCCATCTATTTCCTATGAAGTGATGGGACCAGATGCCATGATCTTCATTTTCAGAATGTTGAGCTTTAAGCCAACTTTTTCACTCTCCATTTTCACTTTCATCAAGAAGCATATAGGCATCAAGAGGCATTAGGGCATATAAGGTTTTCACAAAAACTGTTCGGGGTCCTTGGCTAAGAGGAGACTCTGCCTTGGGCCCGCCGGTGTAATGAACTGCACTCCACTATCTGCATTGTCCTTCTGAGTGAGTTTGCTTCCCGGAACGCATGGCTACAACACCGTCATTGTTACTCAGTTTGTATCACAGTCTTACATGGGTTAAAAAGCTGCTTTACAAGTGTACCCTACACATTTTGTATGTGCCTGTTTAGCATCTTGTAGTACATTGTTTTGAGGAAGAAAACTTGATTTTTTTTAACTTTTCCTACTTAATTCTCTCATTTGGTCTCCTGCAGAGTTTCTACTCAACTGTTTTCTGAGATAATAAAAGCATGTCAATAGTTCTTTTCTCCTAATTCAGTCAGATTTCTTAACACCCCTCATGATTGCTTAAATTTTAAAAAATTCTGATTTATTCTTCTACATATCTTTACTAATGTGTGTGTATATGCCCATTTCAGGATTCTTAATGTTTAAAATAAATTTACTTTATTCTAAATGTTTAATAAACCAAGCAACCAACAAATAAGTAAATAAAAATAAATAGACCAGATCAACAAATTAAAAAGGGCATTCAGGTAGGGAAAGTCCAATACCACTTTGATATTCTTGAATGGATTCACACAAGAAATCTAGATCCATGTGGTACATAAACTGAGTTTAGCAACCAAGTCTGACATACTGGCCATTTCACCAGACTCATAAAAGCTGTTATTTTTGACTGAAGAATGAAATTTGCATTGATTACCTACACAGACTGACATTCATTTAAGAGAACATGATCAATCTACAGCAAGCACACTAGCCAACTAGCACATTCATTGGAAAATAGCTTCAGCTTAGAGTAAAATTAATATTTTCTTTCCTTTTATTCAGTGTGGGCAATAGCAACTTTTTGGTTTTGCTTAAGTATTATCTATTCCAGCTTATACATTGTTTACTTTTCCTAATGTAATAATAACACCATGGCACAAATGCATTCTTTCCATGTGAGATAATTATATGAATTAAGTTAGTCCAATACTTACACCTAGCTTGAGTTCAAAACAGTTTTGGTTTTTTTTTAATGTTTTGATTATAAGCAAGTAAATGAGCATATGTCCAATTACATTTTGGGTGCAATAGCTTTAGCCACCACATTTTGGCATTTTATTTTATTAGCTAAAAGTTCACATATGGTTTCCATGTCGCCAAGCTGTCTTTAAGGATACAAGAGTTGTATAGCCTAACATTGTTTTCTTTCCTTTTTGCTCCCAGCCCCCTCTACGTTTTTCACATATGCTCCCTTATAGAGGTACCTCTCAGAGTTTTAAAGATTATATGTGCAAATTGTGAAAATCTGAAAGTTTCCTGGTGCTTTGAAGAGATGATGAAAGGAATGCTTCTAGCCCTAAAATTTTTACCTAAAAAAGGAAAAAAAATTTAATGAATACCAAAATGTTTACTATAGAAATAGCAGTATTAGTATGCAAATATAGCAAGTTTACAATGATTTTTTGGTTGCTTCCTTCTCTTGACCTGGTGCCATGCTAGAGTCCTCATAGTCCCTTTCCTCTTTAGAACCCTTGCCGGCAGCTTTGGAATGAAGGAAGAGGGAAAGTTAAGTGAATGTCTTAAAGACTGAAATGTGTAAGAGCCAGCCGTGCTGGTGAAGGACACAGGATAAGGGAGCGCAAAGAAACACATTCAGCTCCTTTTACTTTCAGCATTCTGCCCTCTATCTGTGTTACTGACACAGTTAATGGTTTGGAAAACTGCAAAACTTGCATATTTTGGTCAAGAGTTAAAGACAACCTTTCTACACAACTAAAACTTGGTTATTTTCTAGGTATGTCACTCTAGAATTTTAAGAGCCTTGGGGTAAATTCAATCTATTTCAGTTATCTTGCTTGTATATAGAAAATGTCATATCCAAATTACAAAGAAAGTGGGAATTTTGAATACATTGTTGATTTACAAAGATTTCTGAAACTTCATATACACATAGTGTTAATATTAGACACTCTTCACATTGTATATATATTTGATTAAAAAATAAAAACACTAAGACCTTGAAATACTCCACGTTGTTAAATTTGTGCTAAGCATGCTATAACAGTAGAAAAGAACTCTGCTTTCAAAGGTTTACTTAAAAAGCTATTTGTAGGCAATCCTTGAGAACTAGGACATGGAATATTTTGTCTCTTTTCTCTTGAGGAAGAAATCTGATGGGTGTCCCATGTAGGTGATATGATGAAGAGTGTTTGAGCTTCACAGACCAGCCAACATCTACCTGTCCAGCTGATTTTCTTCTCTTACCCCTCTGGGCAAAAAATGTCTTTTTAGGTGATAGAAAATCTTTGTTCCTTTATAGAAAGTGTTCATAGATCACAAAAGAAAGCCAGCTGCTTTCCAAATGGGTTTAGTCTTTTATCTATAAAAAATTATTAACAATCCAAAGGAGACATGTAGAGACATTTTTTTTCAGTTATAATATATTGCACTTGAGCTGTGGAACATATACCAATAGTGTTATTTAGAATTTGGGCATACTATGAATGTTGAAGTGCAAATACCTTGTTCTGCCTTTAAGTTCACTTTTCAAATAAGTCTCTCACTTATATTAACTGTCTCCTTTCTATATTTTGACTCATTTAGACTTTTGGGGAAGACAGTTTTAGCAACCAATAGCCAGAGAAAGTTGTTGTTGTTTGGTGTTTAGTCTCAAAGTGGTGTCCAGCTCTTTTGCTACTTCTTGGACTATAGCCCACCAGGCTCCTCTGTCCATAGCGTCTCCTAGGAAAGAATATTGGTGTGGGTTCCCATTTCCTCCTTGAGGGGTTCTTCCTGATGTAGGGATCAAACCCACATCTCCAGCATTGGCAGCCAGGTTCTTTACCACTGAACTACCAGGGAAGATCTTAAGGAAAGTGAGTGTTACAAATTTATAGTTGAGTCAGAAGTTTCAATTTCCTTTAAATTTGGCAGAAATGTATTCAAGACTGATTGCTCACTTACAATGTCCGACCTAACATTAATAGAATTTAACCTAAAGCATACATATCTGTTTTTCAGAATTGAGTTTAGTGGTTTAACTGCTCATATCACATGATATGAAGCTTGTAGAAATTAGGATGCTTTCAGACTGTGGTGTAAGACCTAATGTACACTATTGTTTCCTGTTAGAGATCTCCTGTCACTGTATTATTACTAAACAGGCTAATCTTTATATTATTATTCATTTTAATACTATTTAGAGAGAATGTGCAGAGTCTTATACAAATGTTCTCAGGAATAGTAATTATTTTAATGGTAATAGAAATAGTAGGTGCCATTGATGAAACATCTCCTCTGTGCCTGGTACTATGTTAAATGCACTACATACATTATCTAGTTTACTGCTCCAATAATAATCTTATCCTCATGTTGTACACCAGAAAAAAAGAAGCTTAAAGAAATTACAAGTAACTTTCTCTAAGTTATACTACCCCGGAAGTGGCAAAACTGAAATTTAGCCCAAATCTTTCCCTGTGAAAAGGTTAAAAGATTTTTGTAATGGTGACAATGTATGGTAGAAATTACCCTTTTAAAACTAGAGCATTTGATTAAGAATATTATGTAAATTGAAAAAGTTTAAGAGTTTCACTAAAAAGCATTTTGAAGAGAAATATAATTTTTATTTAATATTTTTGTAATAAACAATTTATGCATGAGGTATAAAATGCCAACTAGAAAAGTCTATATGGTAAAAAGCATGTCTTTACTCCGACTTATAATCCTCAGTTTTCCTCCTAAGAGGAAACTAAAGCCACCTGTTTCTTATTCCTCCTCATAGAGATACCCATCACATATATAAGCACGGGCATGTAGGCAAGCATGTGCACGCACGTGTGCACACACACACACACACATTCTTCCTTACCCAACCTCTAATCTTTCCTTCCTTATAATGGAAGCTCATTCTGTTCTGGGGAAAAATGTGCCTTGCTAAAATACCATATTTCCAAGATACCTTACCATTTGAACAGTTATTCAATATGGTTCTGGCCAAAGAGAGGAAAACAGAAATCGATAGTTGGGGCTTTGAGGAATTTTCTTTGGAAGGCTGCAGAATGTACAGTTTCACTTCTCTCTGCCTGAAATATCAGTAAAATGTTGGAAAGGGAACAACCATCTTGTCGTAAGTAGGTGGTAAGCCACATGGTGAGAATTAGTGAGAGAAAGAAAGAAGCAGCCTAGACCTTTGTTGGTACAATGGTGTCGTTGTGATAGCAGCAGACTGCTTTTCTTTGTTAGAAAATTGAATTTCTAATTTATGCTTCATCCTTTTAGCAACAGTATAATATTCTGCTTTGTGGCTGTAATGTAATTTCTCATCTGCTATTAAATTACAATTAGGTTGTTTTCATGCTCCTGTTGAAGACAATTTTGAAATGAATATCCAGATTCATGCCATTCGGTGCATGAGCGCACGTATCTGTGCAATAAATTTCTAGAAGCAGAGCTGCTTGGTCAAAGATGTGCATGTTTAGGAAATTTAGGTGCTGTCAAATTGCTCGTCATAGAAATCATTGCAGTTAATTGACATGAGTTTATGAAAAAGCAGATTTTTCCACATTCTTATTAATGTAATATAAAATTTTAGATTTTGTGTTCCAAATTGAAAAGTAAAAAAAAGATCCATATGTAGTTTTAATTTAAATTTCTATTGTTATAAATAAGGGTGAAAAACTAAATATTTTCATTTATTTCCCTTTTCCACAGACTTTGTGATTCCTCATTGCAATTTCCTTGTGTTCATTTTTGCCGAACTATTCAAAAGAAATTTTCAAATACTAGGAAAATGATTTCTTTATTCTTATATGATTTATACATTCCTAGCTTTTACTTTGTATTTAATGTTTTATGTTAAATAAGGGTGAAAAACTAAATATTTTCATTTATTTCCCTTTTCCACAGACTTTGTGATTCCTCATTGCAATTTCCTTGTGTTCATTTTTGCCGAACTATTCAAAAGAAATTTTCAAATACTAGGAAAATGATTTCTTTATTCTTATATGATTTATACATTCCTAGCTTTTACTTTGTATTTAATGTTTTATGTTTTTTATCCATGCAGATTCTTTTACACTTCATTAAATTTATTAAGGCAATTGAATTCAATTTACATAACCAAAAAGGCCTTCTCCATTCAGATTATAAAAACATCCTTCTACGAATTTGACTATTTGATCCATTTTAGAATTCATTTTGGTGTAGCTTATGAGGTAGAATTCAACATCAGTTTCTTCCAGATGTTTACTCAGTTGTTCCAATGTAACTATTGAATAAACCCTTTCTCCTTACTAATTTGTAGTGCCACTTTTTCATCATGTACTAGATTCCTATCCATATCTGAGTCTATTTATGGCCATTTTAATCTACTCCATTAATCAGTCTGTCTAGTCCTATGTCAGTATCACACAGCTTTAATTACTATAGCTTTTTAATATGGTTCTACATGGGGCTTAGCTCCTCATTATTTTCATGTTTCAATATCGTTCTTGCTCTTCTTGCTTGTCTATTTTTCCACAGGAACTTTAAAAACAATATATCTGCTTCTAAAAAAGATTCTCTTCTTATGAATTGAGCATTAAATATATAGATTAATTAAGCAAAAACCTCTGAGATGTTGCATCTTGCTATCCAAAAATGTTATGCACATTTTCATTTATTTTAATCTTATTTTATTTCCTCAGTAACATCTTATGATTTTCTTCTTATAGATCATATGCATTTTCTGTTCATTTATTCTTTTATTTTTCACTCTTCATTGTTATTATTGCTGTCAAAGTGGTGTCCATTTTATCTCTTAGTTTGCCATTGTTTTATGCTCGACTTCAGAAGCTTAACATTTCCCTTAAAAACCTAGCAAAAACGTTTCTTGCTTGTGAAGCTTTTTAATTCATTTCCTTGAATTTTCTAAGTAAATAGTGGTCATTTTTTCCTTTCCAATTTTTAAGCTTATTATTGCTTCTTTTTGTACAATTGCAAAGACTAAATAGAAGCTCAAATTCAAATTAGAGCTCATTTTAACTACAAAAATATTAATATACTATCCAAACTTGGCTCCCTACCCCATCTGCAATGCTATTAAATTTACTCTGTTACAGCCTTCTCCTGGAAGACCTTAACAATCCATAGAAAATGTATGTTAGCTACAATGATGTTTTGGTAGAAAACAAGGCTGTAGAGAAATGTGAAAATGTCGATTTAGTTAAAAATTATATTGAAAGCCAATGGAATTTCTAAATAATGAAAATATTTACAAGCCTTAGCTAATAATTCCATCTTAAATAATAATTGCACCAATAAAATTCAATATAAAGAACAATGTTTCCCTGGATTTTAGTGCAAAAAATATATATATTTGAAAAATTCCTCACATTAATCAAAATGTTGTTGTTGTTCAGTTGCTGAGTTGAGTCGACCTCTTTGTGACCCCGTGGATTGCAGCACACCAGGTTTCCCTGTCCTTCATTATCTCCTGGAGTTTGCTCAAACTCATATCCATTGAGTCGTTGATGCTATATTAACCATCTCATCCTCTGCCATCTCCTTTTCCTTTTGCCTTCAATCTTTCCCAACATCATGCTCTTTTCACTGAGGCAACTCTTCACATCAAGTGGCCAAAGTATTGGTGCTTCAGCATCAGTCCTTCCAATGAATATTTAGGGTTGAATTTAGGGTGATTTCCTTTTGTATTGACTCACGTGATCTCCTTGCTATTGAAGGGACTCTCAAAGAATCTTCTCTAGCACTACAATTTGAAAGCATCAATTCTTCAGCAGTCAACCTTCATTATGGTCCAATTCTCACATCCATATATGACTGCTGGAAAAACCGTAGCTTTGACTATATGGACATTTGTCAGCAAAGTGATATTTCTGTTTTTTAAAATACTGGCTAGGTTTGTCATAACTTTCCTTCCAAGCATCAAACAATTTTTAATTTCATTGCTGCAGTCACCATCTGCAGTGATTTTTCAGCCCAAGAAAATAAAATCTGTACTGCTTCCACATTTTCCCCTTCTATTTGGCATGAAATGATAGGACCAGATGCCATGATCTTAGTTTTTTGAGATCGCTCAGCTTAAAATGTTGAGTTTTAACCCAGCTTTTTCACTGTCCTCTTTCACCCTCATCAAGAGGCTCTTTAGTTCCTCTTCACATTCTACCATTAGAGTGGTATCATCTGCATATCTGAGGTTGTTGATATTTCTCCTGGAAATCTTGATTCCAGCTTGTGATTCATCCAGCCCAGCATTTCGCATGATGCACTCTGCATATAAGTTAAATAAGCAGGATGACAATATACAGCCTTGAAGTTCTCCTTTCCCAGTTGGAACCAGTCTGTTGTTCCATATCCAGTTCTGACTGTTTCTTCTTGACCTCATGCAGGTTTCACAGGAGAGAGATAAGGTGGTCTGGTACTCTTATCTCTTTAAGAATTTTCCACAGTTTGCTGTTATCCACAGTGAAAGACTTTTGTATAGTCAATGAAGCAGTAGATATTTTTCCGGAATTCCCTTGCTTTCTCTATGATCCAGCTAATGTTGGCAACTTGATGTCTGATTCCTCTGCCTTTTCTAAATCCATCTTATACATCTGGAAGTTCTTGGATCATATACTGTTGAAGCCTAGCTTGAAGGATTTTGAGTCTTACCTTGCTAGCATGTGAGATGAGTGCAATTGTATGGTAGTTAGAACATTCTTTGGCATTACCCTTCTTTGAGTTTGGAATGAAAACTGAACTTTCCCAGTTCCATGGCCATTGCTGAGTTTTCCAAATTTGCTGATATACTGAGTGCAGCACTTTAACATCATCATCTTTTAGAATTTGGAATAGCTCAGCTGGAATTACATCACCTCCACCAGCTTTGTTGGTAGTAATTCTTCCTAAAGCCCACTTGACTTCACACTCCAGGATATCTGGCAAAATGGATGTTCACATATATGATAGAGCTTTATAAATGTATTCAATATTTTATACTGGAATCAAATTTCAATTATTTCATATGGAATGCTTTACATCTAAGTAACTGAAAACCTTAAGATGACTTAATAACTTTTTAAAATTAGTGAACTTTGGATAGAATTATCATATATTTAAGCTCTCTTCATTATGTTTTCAAGAGAAACAAGTAGCTAAAAGGAACTATCATGTAAGAAAAAAAATTTGTAAAATAATGAATTCAATAGGATCAGATGATAAAGTCAGTTTACTAAGACGAATAGTTTACCTATTGCAAATTTTGATCACAAAACTAATTTCACAGCAAATTCTTTCCTTAAAAAAAGAAAAGAAAGCAACATGTCATGGCCAATAACTGCTGAAAAACTGTGGAGACTGGCACTTCCAAATGCTTGGCAGATTATTAAGCCAATTTTTATTGAGTCCACTCTAGCTGTTGGAGGGTCTGTGATTCCCAACTGTTTCACATCAGAGAATGAAAACAAGTAGGGCCCAGCCAAGACCACATTGGTGACTGCCAGCCCCTTTATATGCCAAACATGAAAGCAGCAAGTCCAGATGCTTTGATCCTTGCATTTTTGGATTCAGCCCAAAGTTATAGAAAAAAAAAAAAAAGCACAACTCATGTTAGGACAACATACATTATAACTAGAAATCAATCAATAGCACTGTGACCTTCAAACTCAGTAAATGTTTGGAGTTAGTTTCAGAACATGTAATCTAAATTAGGGATTGGAAGTTGGAACTGGTCCTAAACTAACAGAAAAAAAAAAGAATATTTTTAAAATATAGAGATTAAAGGAAGCAACAGATGAAGTTTTAATTTATATGTGTGTGCATGCATATGTATATATTCATGAAGAATGTATTCTAATTTAAAGACTCACGATGGTAAGAAAAGAAAGCCGTGACCACAATGAAAACCTCTTTCTCTGTGTATAATTAAAAGAGAAACCAAATTGTGGCAGGAAAATATATTGGGAGGAAATTATGAGCTTTCTCCCAATTTAGGGTAAAAGAATATCGAGATAATTTAAGAGGTGAGTCACTTGGTTGCTAGGACACTGTCCTGACTCGCAGCAGTACTTGGGTCTGCCAACTTAGGAAACAATTGGCTCTGGTCTTGGCAGAGTGGTGGCCCTGAATTCCCCAACACAGGTATACTGAAGAACTGGCACTGCAGAGCCGAGCTAAAGACTTGCTGGCCGGTCTGAATTTGGGCACAACTAAACCTGCAATTTCAATCCCAGTATTTTAATCACTGCCTGTGGCCAGGGTTGCTAAGTCACTTCAGTCGTGTCTGACTCTGCGCGACCCCATAGACGGCAGCCCACCAGGCTCCCCTGTCCCTGGGATTCTCCAGGCAAGAACACTGGAGTGGGTTGCCATTTCCTTCTCTTGAAAAAAAAAAAAAAAAAATCTGGGAGAGAAGAAATAACAGTTAAAAGTAGCTTAGTTTGAGGGGGAAGGGTCTGGCACCAAGAAGTAATTAAAAGTAATCTTGCATCCTTTATATTATTTTGTTTTTTAAATTCATGACAATGATTTGACTGTACTGTCACACAATTTCTGTCTAGACTACATTGTGTTAAAACCTCACCGTTTTGTATTATAAAGCTTTTGAATCATTCCTGGCTCCAAATAGGCTGTTCTAACACAAAAGCTGATATATAGTAACGCTGATAATGTTCAAGAATCTATCATTACAATTTCTCTCTCTCTTTTTTTTTAAAGTACATTTTCTTTTCTTGGTCAGAAAAGTAAATTCGTGGTGGTGATAATACTTTGCAGTCTCTACCAATATGTCAGAAAGGCAATGTACAGATAGTCTAACATTTTCAAAACCTTACAGGAACTGGCTTCTCCAATTCCTGGAAGATCTGGTCTCAGTCTGCAAAAACAACTTTTTTTTCCCCCCTGTAATATGAATTTAGTCAAAATTCCTCACAGCCTCTCCAAGAGAGCTGGGTCAGGAAAGATGATGATGCTATCAGTTTGACTGTGTTATCCACATATTTCCTGAATGTCTACATGTATGCTCATGCACAAGGCAGGGCCTGTTAGTGGAAGGTATAAGATAAGAGTAAGTTGAAGCACAAGATCAGAAGGTGGCATGTTTTTAAATGAACCCATTTACCCAAGTCTAGAAACAGCTTGATTTATAACAGAAATAGAGATATAATGCCATGGAATCCATCTTTTGCCCTGAGATTTTTAGTTGTTGTTAGTCACCTCTTACATAGATTAATACTCATATCTTTGCACATGTTTTCTATTTTATTAGTAGAATTTTTCTTTTCCTTGAAGCAAATATTAACTAGATCTATGCCTAAATAGATATATAAATACTAAGTTGAAAAAAGTATATGACTATTCATTTATCCATTCATTCTTTGTTGAGCCTTTGTAACTTGTGAGAGGCTTTGTTGGAGGCTAAAAGGAATTTTTAAAGTGGAAAACAGTGTGCTACAGTAGAAGAGCCACCAATTTGGAATAGCAATGTTTAATTCCATCCTGGCTTCTTCATTCAGCAAGGACAGGACCTTGAAGAAATCACTTATTCTCTTTGTATTTCAGTTTCATCATTTTAAAAATTGAAATAAGGCCACTATTTGTCTCTACTCTGGTATTTGAAGATTAAGGAAGAAAATATTAGAAGGATGACAATCTTTAATAAACTGTAAATGTGAGGCCAATGTCAGTATTATAATGAGAGGACTTTTTCCTGTCCCAAAGACACTTTCCACCCATTTCTGGAGGCAAGCTATCTTTACAACAAGTGGTTTTGGTACTATAAAAGAAGTATTTGATTAATCACAATGAGTGGTTAAAAAATNCAGGCAAGAACACTGGAGTGGGTTGCCATTTCCTTCTCTAAAAAAAAAAAAAAAAATCTGGGAGAGAAGAAATAACAGTTAAAAGTAGCTTAGTTTGAGGGGGAAGGGTCTGGCACCAAGAAGTAATTAAAAGTAATCTTGCATCCTTTATATTATTTTGTTTTTTAAATTCATGACAATGATTTGACTGTACTGTCACACAATTTCTGTCTAGACTACATTGTGTTAAAACCTCACCGTTTTGTATTATAAAGCTTTTGAATCATTCCTGGCTCCAAATAGGCTGTTCTAACACAAAAGCTGATATATAGTAACGCTGATAATGTTCAAGAATCTATCATTACAATTTCTCTCTCTCTTTTTTTTTAAAGTACATTTTCTTTTCTTGGTCAGAAAAGTAAATTCGTGGTGGTGATAATACTTTGCAGTCTCTACCAATATGTCAGAAAGGCAATGTACAGATAGTCTAACATTTTCAAAACCTTACAGGAACTGGCTTCTCCAATTCCTGGAAGATCTGGTCTCAGTCTGCAAAAACAACTTTTTTTTCCCCCCTGTAATATGAATTTAGTCAAAATTCCTCACAGCCTCTCCAAGAGAGCTGGGTCAGGAAAGATGATGATGCTATCAGTTTGACTGTTATCCACATATTTCCTGAATGTCTACATGTATGCTCATGCACAAGGCAGGGCCTGTTAGTGGAAGGTATAAGATAAGAGTAAGTTGAAGCACAATATCAGAAGGTGGCATGTTTTTAAATGAACCCATTTACCCAAGTCTAGAAACAGCTTGATTTATAACAGAAATAGAGATATAATGCCATGGAATCCATCTTTTGCCCTGAGATTTTTAGTTGTTGTTAGTCACCTCTTACATAGATTAATACTCATATCTTTGCACATGTTTTCTATTTTATTAGTAGAATTTTTCTTTTCCTTGAAGCAAATATTAGCTAGATCTATGCCTAAATAGATATATAAATACTAAGTTGAAAAAAGTATATGACTATTCATTTATCCATTCATTCTTTGTTGAGCCTTTGTAACTTGTGAGAGGCTTTGTTGGAGGCTAAAAGGAATTTTTAAAGTGGAAAACAGTGTGCTACAGTAGAAGAGCCACCAATTTGGAATAGCAATGTTTAATTCCATCCTGGCTTCTTCATTCAGCAAGGACAGGACCTTGAAGAAATCACTTATTCTCTTTGTATTTCAGTTTCATCATTTTAAAAATTGAAATAAGGCCACTATTTGTCTCTACTCTGGTATTTGAAGATTAAGGAAGAAAATATTAGAAGGATGACAATCTTTAATAAACTGTAAATGTGAGACCAATGTCAGTATTATAATGAGAGGACTTTTTCCTGTTCCAAAGACACTTTCCACCCATTTCTGGAGGCAAGCTATCTTTACAACAAGTGGTTTTGGTACTATAAAAGAAGTATTTGATTAATCACAATGAGTGGTTAAAAAATTTAATGCTTTAATTATTAAATCCATGAAAGACATTAAGAGGACTAGGATAGTAGGCTTCAAGATTTGAGATGACCTCAATAGATGGGTATAGTTGCATTTGGCCAGTTAAAAGAGAAAACAGATGTAGTTGGGGAATTCAGAAAACCACAATATGAAATTACAAATATACAACAAATATCCACTTAGTTGATCATTTATCCACTCAAAAGCATTTGTTTATAGGAAAAGAAAATTTTGGCTGAAATTCTTTTTGGAGAAGACAGAAGACAAAATATAAAGTTTTCACTTCATTCTGATATGTTATGAATAACTGTTAAAGCTGGGGTACCAGTGTCATATTAAGATAGAAAAAGTAAAAGATGTATATCCCAAAGGAGAAAATATAGGGGAGGCTAACAAGGAATCTCTGTTCCAGTTTCTCTAGCCCAAGCTTGCCAAGTGGGGAAGTGACACTCAGGCCAAAATTTAGTGATGTATTTTTGGAACAACTCTTGGCTTAGTCTAGGGTTTGGAATAATGATGGAGGGGTATTTTGGATGGTGTATCTGGTCTACTTTGTGCTGGCACCTCTGATTTTGTTCCGAAGCTAGGTGAGCCACTCTGTCTTGTCAGAATGCAGGCAACTCTGGATGTCAGGCAGATGGCCAGGAACACCAAGAAAGGCCTGAAGGAGGGTCAGAGGTGGAGGAGGGAATAAAGGAGAGCTCAGTCAGTCCCATTCCCAGCTGGAGTACATACAAGAAGTGCTGGCAGAATATGCCTTAGATCTGCAGTCCAACAAAAAGTTTGAATAAAGGACAGTGGGTTGCATCCAGAGACTGGTTTGGCCATGAACTTCCCAGACAGGTTGATTGAGACGACAAGAGGTGACAGACACAAGAAAGATACATGAAGTAAAAAATCAGAAACACAGGAAAGGAGCCACAGAATGAAACCTATCTGGGGATCCATAATGATCTGTTTTCCCAACTCTGCCTCGGTATCTCCTCATTTTTTTTAATCCCCCTCTCTTTCTTTGCCTGCAATTTCTCTGGCAAAACACTTTGTCTTCTCCCCCGACCTTTTGCTTTCTTTTCTGATTTCTGTTTTTAGCAGCCAATTCTGTGAACACAATTTCAAGTTCAGAGTTATATATCAGGATTTCTTATCAACTACATTTGGATAATTTTTTCAGCTAAACAAATGATATATGTTTAAGAGTTAATATCAGGCAGTTTCATCTTCTGGTAATGGTGAACTAGCTTTATGAAGATAAACTGTCCCACCAAAAATAAGAAGAAATGGACAATACACAGACACATATGTAGATATAATTACCTCTATCTCTCTTTCTCTTTGGATAGATAGATAATTTTTGTGCTTAGAAATTGGGAACTATTAAGGCAATAAGAATAACAAAAGTCAAAATTTCCAAAATAAAAGATGTTCAGAGAGGTAGAAAGTTGAGCCCACTGTCCTGGACCATTTTTTCCCAGCATATAATGATGCACAAGCAAAAGCTAAAAGGCTGAGAGAGTGAACAAATCTCTTGAAAGAGCTGGGTAGTAAAAAAATGAAGTTTTGGTCTCACCACAAGGAGTCCTCCCAAAGACCCCAAGCTTTCAGTGGAGAAACCCCAAAGAGTCACATTCTAAGTGTAGGGGCAAACTGAAATTAGACTGAATTTAGCAAAAACTAAAGTTACCTTGAGCTTCCCAGGTGGTGCTTGTGGTAAAGAACCCACCTGTGAATGCAGGAGACAAAAAGAGATGCAGGTTCAATCCCTGGGCTAGGAAGATCCCCTGGAGGAGGACATGGCAACCCACTCGAGCATCCTTGCTTGGAGAATCCTGTAGACAAGAGGAGCCTGGTGGGCTACATCCATAGTGCTTCAGGGAGTTGGACGCAACTGAAGCAACTTATCATGGCATGGCAAAGTTCACTTGATAGTTTAAAATTGTATATCCCTATCATAAAAACCTACAAGATTATATGACCCAGGGAATTCTTGGGAGTTCCAATAGCTAAGACTCCAGACTTTCACTGCTGAGGGCATGGGTTCAGTTTTTGGTTAGGGAACTAAAATGCTGCAAGCCATCCAGCACAACCAGAAAAGAAAAAGAAAAAGTTATATGACCCTAAAGCAAATAAACAAAACAAAAGAAAACAAAACCCCACAAAAAACAGAGGGAAAAAACTTCGGAGAAATCCAGATGCTGTAGTTAATAGACACAGACTTATAAAATAGCCATAATTAATATATTTAAGAAAAAAGAGAATAAGATTTTAACATAGCATTGAAAGTCAAAAAATAATAAAATATAAATTATATAAATAAAATATAATAACTGAAATTAGGAAAATAACAGATGTGGTTAGTATTAACCTAGATATAGCTAAGGAGGGGATGATGAACTGGAAGACACATCAGAAAAAATATGTGTGTATCTACACTGAAGATTGAAGAGAAAAAAAGACACACACACACAAAAAAAAATCACAAAAACAAAACCCAAAAATAACATATAAGATATTGGGTCAGGGGTGTCGGGTAGGTGCTGGTGGGAGCAGACCATAGTTGAAAGAAAGAAAAAAAATCTGAGGAAAATGTCATTAAGCAGAGTCAAAAGTATTGCGAACTCCAAATGGAATACATATAGAGAAAATACCACTTAGGCCATTCCAGTGAAACTTCAAACCAAAATAAAGAGAATATCTTAAAATGATCCAAAGAAAATAAATATAGTTCCTACAAATTAGCAACAATAAGAATGATATCCAATGATGAAGGTTAGAAACCAAAGGAATGATCTTTCAAAAGTGATAAAAACAATAACTCACCACTGAGAATTCTATAACCTGTGAATATATTTTTTAATGTAAAATAATGACATTTTATGATAACCAAAACCTAAGATAATGTATCCTCAACAGATACACACTTATGGGAATTTTAGAGGGAGTTACTTCAACAAAGGGAAAATGATCTGAGAGGAAAGAATGAAAATATGGGAAGGAATAAGGAATAAACCTTGGAAAGAGTAAATGTGAGGCTCAATCTAAATAAATATCCAATGGTTAAAACAATAAGGATTATGCCCTATCAAACTGAACACATGTAGAATTAAAATATTTGACAACACTAATAATATACAAAAGGCCTGATAGTGATAAATGAAGTAAAAGCATTCACATGTCCTTACATTGCTTCAGAAATGTGAAAATTTTATTAAATTATAAAATCAAGAACAATTTTTAATGTCTAGGGTAACAAACAAAAGAATAGAAAAATCCATAATTAACAAGCTAATAAAATAGGAATTAATGCCAGAAAAAAAGAGGAAAAGGAAAGTAAAAATGTAAAAGCAAATAGAAAACAGTACTCAGATGGTAGATTTAAAACCAATATATAAGAAATAACATTAAAGTTCAGTGGAGTAAATATTATAGTAAAATATAAATACTATCAAGTTGGATTTTTAAGAAAAGCAACAACAAAATCATATGCTGTTTATGAGGCACACTTTAAATATAAAATACTTAAAAAGTTAAATTAGGGGAAAGTTGCATCTTGCAAACCATAAACTGAAGAAATCTGGTATAACTATACTAGTATCAGACAAAGTAGACTTTAATACATCAATCATGGATCTAAAATAAGATTTTCTTAATGTTCAAATTCTGAATTTCTACTTAGCAAAAGCAAAATTGGTAAAAATGGAAATATTTTTAAAGTATGCAATTACTTTAATATACTTCACTTGAAAACTGATAAAAACAAACAGAAATCAGTAAGGAAACAGAAAAACTGACTTCATTAACAAATTTAACTTAAATGCTATTCATAAAATGCCACACTTAACATCAGCAGAATGTATATTTTACAAAAGCCCTTGAAACATTGGACATATGCTGAACCATAAAGCAAATATTAGTCAATGTGAAGACTGAAATTATTAAAAATATGTTATCTGACCACTGTAGGCTGAAGCTACTAACCAATCATTAAAAATATTTTCAGGTCCCAAAATGTTTGAAAATTAGTAACACACTTCTACGTAATCTGTAAGTCAAAGAAATCACAATGAAAATTAGAAAAAATATTAACTGAATGTTAATAAACACATATATCAATACTTATGAAACACATCAGCTAAAGTTATTCTTAGAAATATATAATCTCAAGAGTATATATTAGAAAAAAAGAAAGATTAAAAATTAACTGTCTAAATATCATCTTGAAATTATTGCAGCAAAATATGAAACCCAAAGAAGATAGAAGAAAAGAAATCATAATGTGACAGCAGAATTAATGAAATAGAAAGCAAACATGAAAAAAGAAAAAGAAAAAAAGAAAGCAAACATGAAGGAAAAATTCAATAAAACACAGTTTATTTTCAAAAAACTGATAGATTAATAATTAATAATAAAGAAACACTGAGAGAGCAAAAGGAAGCATTAATTACCAATATCAGAAATTAAAATGGTAAAGCCCACAGCAATTTTTTTTTAATTGTTGACATTCTATGCCAATAAATGGGCACATGTCTAGAAATGATTTTGCATGATAGTGTGCTAAACTAATTAGTTTGATATTAAACTACCCTGAAAAATATGCTTTACATTAATATTCTGTGTTGGTCTAAAATAATCTCTGTTAGGACTATTCCATTTTAGTCATTTTCTGTCCCTCATTTTGACCACCACAGAGCATTCAGTTCAGTTCAGTCACTCAGGTGTCCAACTATTTGTGACCCCATGAATCGCAGCACGCCAGGCCTCCCTGTCCATCACCAACTCCCGGAGTTCACTCAGACTCACGTCCATCACGCCTGTGATGCCATCCAGCCATCTCATCCTCTGTTGTCCCCTTCTCCTCCTGCCCCCAATCCCTCCCAGTATCAGAGTCTTTTCCAATGAGTCAACTCTTCGCATGAGGTGGCCAAAGTACTGGAGTTTCAGCTTTAGCATCATTCCTTCCAAAGAAACCAGGGCTGATCTCCTTCTGAATGGACTGGTTGGATCTCCTTGCAGTCCAAGGGACTCTCAAGAGTCTTTTCCAACACCACAGTTCAAAAGCATCAATTCTTGTTTTTTAAGACCTGTGTGTGCTAAGTTGATTCAGTCATGTCCAACTCTTTGCAGCCCTATGGACTGTAGCCCATCAGACTCCTCTCTGTCCATGGGATTTTCCAGGCAAGAATACTGGAGTGGGTTGCCATGCCCTCTTCTGGGGGATCTTCCCCACCCAGGGATCAAATCTGTGTCTCGTGATTCCTGCATTCCAGGTGGATTCTTTACCACTGAGCCACCCGAGGAAGCCCAGATTCTATTTAGGCTCTGTAGTGCAGAATTACCTCTTGTGGTTTTAATTATAAAATTACATATGGGAATATTTTAGAGGGTAACACAGAGTCACAGAATATATGAACTTTGTGTTGGATGAATGGTGAAGGAGAGATAAAGGCAGGGAATTGTGAGTCCTACATTACCCCTACCCTTCAAAGAATTGCTTGCTGTATATGTCAAGTCTTTGCTGAGGTCCACAAGCGCCACAAATTTACTGTGTCTGAATGCGTTTTCAAAGAATGAGCATTTGATGCAAAAGATACACTTCCCATCTCCTTGCAATCTTTTCCTGAATCTTCCCCAGTTTCTCTATTTCTTCCCCCTCCATGTATGAAAGACTTTTCTAAGTTCCATCCTCAGTCTGGTCTTCTCATATTAAGCACAATCCCAATTAACTCTTCTTTATGGATCACTTCCTGACACTGCTGGGCTTCCCTGGTATCTCAGAGGTTAAAGCGTCTGCCTGCAATCCGGGAGACATGGGTTCGATCCCTGGGTCGGGAAGATCCCCTGGAGAAGGAAATGGCAACCCACACCAGTATTCTTGCCAGGAATTGTGAGTCCTACATTACCCCTACCCTTCAAAGAATTGCTTGCTGTATATGTCAAGTCTTTGCTGAGGTCCACAAGCGCCACAAATTTACTGTGTCTGAATGCGTTTTCAAAGAATGAGCATTTGATGCAAAAGATACACTTCCCATCTCCTTGCAATCTTTTCCTGAATCTTCCCCAGTTTCTCTATTTCTTCCCCCTCCATGTATGAAAGACTTTTCTAAGTTCCATCCTCAGTCTGGTCTTCTCATATTAAGCACAATCCCAATTAACTCTTCTTTATGGATCACTTCCTGACACTGCTGGGCTTCCCTGGTATCTCAGAGGTTAAAGCGTCTGCCTGCAATCCGGGAGACATGGGTTCGATCCCTGGGTCGGGAAGATCCCCTGGAGAAGGAAATGGCAACCCACACCAGTATTCTTGCCTGGGGAATCCCATGGAAGGAGGAGCCTGAGCGACTTCACTTTCACTTTCCTGACACTGCGAAGTATGGCTTCTCCATTGAATTCAAGACACAGATCAAATCACGACACTCCTCATTGTTGAAGGTCCTTGATCTATGATTCAAACTACTCTGCCACTCCTCTCCAAATGACCATTTCAGCTTTTACTGTTGCTATGCCTTCTTTTCCCATTTGGTAACCAAAGAGCCCCACTTTCTTGTCACCTGAATGAGTCTACAAGCACTCTTTGCCTGCTTCCATTTACTCTCATTCGTGCTTCTCTCCCAGAAAGGCCCTGTCCTCCTGGATCCATCTCTCACATTCTTCCTTATCTTTTAGGGACTAGCTCAAATTCCATTTGATCTGGAAATTTTTCTGTATCAGTTTCTCTGTTCAGATTCTACCTGCCAAGCAAGAGACACATGTTCTATCCCTGGGTAGGGATGATCCCTTGGAGAAGGAAATGGAAATACTGGCAACCTATTCCAGTATTCTTGCCTGGAAAATCCGATGGACAGAGGAGACTGGCAGGCTACAGTCCATGGGTTTGGAAAGAGTCAGACACAACTTAATGACTAAACCACCACCGCCACTCACTTCTCTGCAGCCCCACAATAATCTTCACCTTTCCTAGATGACGACTCACTCATCCTGTTTACATTTTTAATAATTGAGTTATTTAAGTTTTTTTTTTTTTCTGCTAGATGTCAATAGTGGGACTACCTTGCTTTCTGTCAGGTCTTTGTCCCTAATTTATGTAATGTAATTAATATAATTAATTATTTAAAAAAGAATCAATTGCAAATTACAAATAGAATTAATACTTTTGAATTTTCTCTGAATGTTTATTTTGCTCATGCAGATCCCTATGCCTAAAAGCTATTCCTTTTCCCCCACAAAAAAATCTACTTATTCTCTGATATTGTGTCATTTCCTTAATGAATTCTCCCCCATCATGATATACAGCCATGTTCATAATTTTTATATGTATAATATACTCTTTTATTAGAATGTCTAAAAAGTATTTCTCACAAAGAAATTCTTTGTTTGGTACTAAGTTTGTGATGTGAAAGTTGAATTGTATGTATATACTTATTATCAGGTCTTTCCAGATGGCACTAATGGTAAAGAATCCACCTGCCAATGCAGGTAGACATAAGAGGCATGCGTTCGATCCCTGGGCTGGGAAGATCCCCTGGAGGAGGGCATGTAAACCCATTCCAGTATACTTGTCTGGAGAACCCCATGGATCGAGAAGCCTGGCAGTCTATGGTCTATGGGATCAAAAAGAGTTGGACACAATTGAAGCAACTTAGCATACACATACCATCTTGAAACAGTTTATTTTATTTTTTTGTGTTAGAAAATGTTTGCTGTGGTAATGTTGAAACATGTTTTAAAGCACCATTAACTACCTATGTTTCTTTTGCATGTTTAATTAATTTGACTGTATATTGCCACCATATTATGTGAGAAAGAATATATTCCCACTAATATGCATCTTTGGAGAAGGCAATGGCAACCCCCTCCAGTACTTGCCTGGAAAACCCCATGAATGGAGGAGCCTGGTAGGCTATAGTCCATGCGGTCACTAAGAGTCAGACATGACTGAGCGACTTCACTTTCAATTTTCACTTGCATGCATTGCAGAAGGAAATGGCAACCCACTCCAGTGTTCTTGCCTGGAGAATCCCAGGGACAGAGAAGCCTGGTGGGCTGCTGTCTATGGGGTCTCACAGAGCTGGACACGACTGAAGCCACTTAGCAGCAGCAGCAATATGCATCTTCTAGAACAAAGGGTTTGAAGGCAAAGGCAGTGGCTGCAAAATTGCAAAGTCAAAGGGAGAAAGTGTAAGAATAGTGTCAAGAATCCCAGTCAGTGTTTCAGCAAGATGGCTTTGGCTAAAGGTAACTATTTGGGGAGGAACTCAAATTTGATTGACGAGGTGGTATTGCCATGGGAACAGTATTTCACCAAAAATTTCAAGCATATATGTAGAGTTCTCAGGTCTTGAAGCCCAACTTAATCAACAAAAGACATATTCTTCAATGACAAAAAAAATCCTAACTCACTGAACATTTTTAATCCAGACATACAAACAACAGTTGAAGAAGGAAACAGCAACCACTCCAGTATTCTTCCCTGGGAGATCTCATGGACAGAGGAGCCTGGCAGGCTACAGATGACGGGGTCACAAAGGGTTGGACATGGCTGAGCAACTGAGTATACACGCACATACAACAGCTGGATGTGTATGAACAGCTAAGCAGTGTATGTTCTGTAGGATGTACCGTTAGTATGATCTAGAATTTATGCCATTATACTATGATTTAATCTTATCTTGAGTCACATTTCTAGATAGACAACAGTTTGACATATTTGACTAAGTTAATAGTTTTTTAAAAAGCAGTCATTATTTTCATTAGAAATACATTTTAAAAGATGAGTTCACTTGCTATGTCTCATCCTTCATTAGTTTTTTTTTTCAAAAACTCATAAGCTTTGTTCAAAACACTGGGACAGAGTGGATGAGAAGACAAAGAAAAATGCCAGCTTTCACTGTAAGAAAAGTTTCAGTTGAATTGGAAAGACAGAAAATATGCATGAAACTATAAATAACGATAGGAAATACCAAAAGCTAAATATGTCATTTGTGAATCTTTCTCTAACATCAGAAGAGATTTAGTAGATTGCTAGGATGGAAAGGAAGAGGTTATCATTCTCTGGGGGAATAGCACATTTTCTTAGTCTATCAGCAGCACCAATCACTGTCAGACCAAGTATAAGTCAGAGAAAGAATGCAGTGTTCTTCCTTTAATTTTCTTAGATAATAGACTCATGAAACTTACCAGTTCCAGTGTCAGCTTACATACGTATATTTATGGTGCATGTATGTAATTTGGGTTCTCATCTTTTCTGACAGTTCTCCCGTAAGTTATTGTTTTAATTGGTTAACTTCTGCCAAAGTGATTCCGTAGGCAGATTTTAATAACAAAATTTGTATAAATTACCTAGCAATTTTAGATTCTGAGTTTTAATCTGGTGATAATTCTACATTAATAAATGACATTGAATTTCAGTGGGGAAACATGAAATATATTTCTTCATATTTGTAGAAATAATTGTAGTAAAAAAACATATGACCCAATCTTAGTAGGTAATGAAGTATGAATCATTTCAACAGAGGTTTGAGAATGTTGCTTTAAAATTGAAAGTTTTTTTTTTCCTGATTTTCCTACAGTAGATCTTCAAAGTTAGATGCATACTACACTACTAATCCAACATTACTGTTTTTGATTGAAGAAATATCTTTAACAGAAATAGGGTGTACCAAGAACATTTTGGTTGTGTCTTTCTTAAGCTGATGGTTAATTTTTTCCATAGCTAACAACTTGGGATAAATTTGAAATATTCATTTAACAGTTTTGAACCACATTCTCTATGGACAGTTTCATTCTCATAACCAAATAAATCATCTGGTGTTTATTGAATGCATGCTGGGTGCTCAGTTCATGTCTCTGTTTTTATGTGAGATTTGAAAAGTAAAAAATGTATCCTTGGCCATGAAGAGATGATAATCCAACTGGGAAGACAGCCAGCAACAGAAATGATAGCAACCTTGACTAGACCAAACAGAATCAAAATTTTGAGAGTGTGGAAAAGACTGTGAAAAACTGGTGCTCTTGCTCAGACATGTCTACCTGTTTCAATTCCGTGGACTATAACCCATCAGGCTCTGTCCATGAAGATTCTCCAGGTTAGAGTACTGGAGTAAATTGCCATTTCCTCCTCCAGGGGATCTTTCTCAACTCAGGGATTGAACCTGCATCTCCTGTGTCTCCTACATTGCAAGTGGATTCTTTATCTACTGAGCCATTGGAGAAGCCCAACAAATGTGGAATAAACTATAAATTACATATTTGCCTTTATACCCGCTTAAGTGATATCGATAAATGAGGTGAAGTAGCATATAGGTCTTTGAGCAGAAAAAAGATCTACTTGCAGATTACATACAAGATACACAATGGAGTATTACTCAGCCATTAAAAAGAATACATTTGAATCAGTTCTAATAAGATGGATGAAACTGGAATCGATTATACAGAGTGAAGTAAGCCAGAAAGAAAAACACCAATACAGTATACTAACACATATATATGGAATTTAGAAAGATGGTAATGAGGACCCTGTATGCAAGACAGCAAAAGAGACACAGATGTGTAGAGCGGTCTTTTGGACTCTGAGGGAGAGGGAGAGGGAGAGGGTGGGATGATTTGGGAGAATAGCATTGAAATATGTATACTATCATGTAAGAAACGAATCGCCAGTCTATGTTCAATGCAGGATGCAGGATGCTTGGGGCTGGTGTATGGGGATGATCCAGAGGGATGATGTGGGGTGGGAGGTGGGAGGGGAGTTCATGTTTGGGAGTTCGTGTACACCTGTGGCAGATTCATGTCAAAGTATGCCAAAACCAATAGAGTAAGTCTATGTTCAATGCAGGATGCAGGATGCTTGGGGCTGATGCATGGGGATGATCCGGAGGGATGATGTAGGGTGGGAGGTGGGAGAGGGGTTCATGTTTGGGAGTTCATGTACACCCATGGCGGATTGATGTCAATGTATGCCAAAACCAATACAGTACTGTAAAGTAAAATAAAGTAAAAATTAAAAGATAGGAGAGCTTTTAGAAGTTTACACTGTAGAACCACGTGCCTAGGTTAGATTCCTGGTTCTTCCATTTACCAGTTGTGTTACCTTGGGCAAGTACTGAACCTGTATGGGTATCAGTTTCCTCATTTATAAAATAGGGGGATCATAACAGCATGTGCAGCTCATGCAAAGCCTTTACAAAGAAACCTGGTCCATAATGAGGGCTCAGTAAATATTAACTGTATTATAAGAGTCCTATAGCAGTGCTTTTATTTCTATGAGATAAAATCATGGGCCAAAGGGCATATGGGTTTAAAAGTATGTATCATTGATTGTGCTTTGAAAAAAAGGCTACCCAAAGTCATGTTTCTATGGGAAATGTAAGAGAATAACTTTCACCCATATCCCCTTGAAAAGATATAATTCTTTTTAATTTTTGCTAATTTGTTATAAAGTGATACATCATTGTCATTTTATTTGGCCATTGATAAAGTGGAAATTCTTTTTATGGGTTTGTTGATTATTTGGATTTTTTTTTGAACAGTTTTTTTCCACTCTGCTGATTTTTCTAGTGTTATTTCTCTCTTCTTTTCACATTAGAAGAGTTCTTTGAAATCTATATTTTACAGGTTTTCAATCTCTGATTTTTCTGATTTACAAAGATTATTCTTCAAAATAAAAATTTACCTTTTGCCTTTATGTTTTTTNATTATTTGGATTTTTTTTTTGAACAGTTTTTTTCCACTCTGCTGATTTTTCTAGTGTTATTTCTCTCTTCTTTTCACATTAGAAGAGTTCTTTGAAATCTATATTTTACAGGTTTTCAATCTCTGATTTTTCTGATTTACAAAGATTATTCTTCAAAATAAAAATTTACCTTTTGCCTTTATGTTTTTTTTTTTGCCATGAAAACTATTTCCATTTTTATACATTTAAATATATCTTTCTTTTACAGCTTCTAGGGTTCAAATCTTGATTGAAAAAGGCTCTACTATTCAGTTTCTGAAGTTTGTTTTCTATTCCCCAAAATGTTTGTTCTAGAATATATAGAAAGTCCTCTAGAGTTCTTGAAGACATTTTCCTGCCATATTTTTACATGTGCCTTATACTAGAGAGGAATTTAGCCTATGTTTTGTCCTTTTTTGGTTGCACAGTCAGCTGTGTTGGCTTCATTAACTGAGTGGTCCACTCTTTTCCAACTGAGTCAAAAAGCCATCTTTGTCATGTGAATCTCACACAACCTTAGGTCTTTTTCTCTTGAGTAGCTTTGAAAGCTTTACTAGAGGTTCCTCACAAGTTCTTAAGAAAGCTGGGTTAGGAAGTGCCCACAGTCACAGTCAGACATATTTTATGCTGACTTCTCAGCTAGTGTGTGCACTGAGCTTCCCTAGGGCAATGCTAGGAAGGCTGCTCAGATTCAGCCAGGAATGGGGCCAGAGAAGCTCTTGTAGGTGTCTAGGAAGGAACACAGGGGCTGCTGTTGGGATGGTGTTGGGGTGGGGGAGCTTATCTGACCCATGACTCAATGAACAAGACACACTGAGCTATTCTTTCAGGACACATTCAATGGAATCTCGTGATACTGTGGTTTCTACCTACTAATTCAGACTCTGCAGATGTAGCAAGGGATATTTAAAGTGTGTTATCCAGGACTTCTTAAGTTCCATAAAACTCTACAATTACACTTAATACCCACTTGGCCAAACTCTAAACATGCTCCAAGAGGCCTCCCTCCCGCCTCTACCTCCTCTTGCTAAAGACCTGAAAACAGATTTCTGCCACCCAGGTTGTGTCTGCTTGGAAAGGGAGAGGGCATGGCAGGGGCAGAAGGACAGGGAGGAGTCTGCTTTGCAGTTAGCAGAGGTTCTCAGAAATTATGGCTTGAGAGGGCTCAGAATTTCTGGTTATGATACTAATAGGTTAAATTGGTCACCATCACTAACATGAAATGAACTCTCGGACCTTCTGGTGGTTGCACAGAAACTGGTTAAACAACATCAGATCTCTAATTCTGGCTTCTGAAAGTTCTTCTCACACTGACAATTACGTGAAGAGTGACTCAAATCACGACTTCTTAAAATGAGACATTAACGAACAGTGCCTGTTGACACTCCGGCACTCTTACTCAAAGAGTTCACCTTTATCAGTTGTTTAGTGCATCTTAGATTTGTTCTGGGAAAAGTGCTATTCAGAATCACTGAGACAGATAAAGAATTTTCAGTGGTGATTTCAGAGAGAACAATGAGTAGAAACTTAACGGACACTCAACAATGATCTCCATTTTTCTGAATCCCAAATATTCTGAACTAAAAATTGAAACGAGATTGAAACTCTCACAACCAAGGAGTTTGAATTGAATATTATTCCTTCTATCCATCCATCGATCCACCTATCCACCCACCCTTCTACCCATCCATTCACCCGCCTACCCATCTATTCACCCATCCATCCATCCATTTATCCATCCACCCATCCATCATCCATCCACCCATCCATCCATCCATTCACCCATCCATCTATCTACCCATCCATCCATCCACCCACCCATCCACTCATCTACTCATCCATTCATCCTCCCTTCTTCCTTCTCTCCCTCCTGTCCTTTGTTTCTTTTCTTCCTTCCACACATATTTATTGAGTGCAAAGTCTATAACTAGGAAAGCAAGACCTCGTTCTCTCAAATAA
The DNA here is from genome assembly GCA_006410675.1 of Oreotragus oreotragus. Taxonomy (NCBI): domain Eukaryota; kingdom Metazoa; phylum Chordata; class Mammalia; order Artiodactyla; family Bovidae; genus Oreotragus; species Oreotragus oreotragus. Next base: position 110,991 of record SJYX01024824.1, read on the forward strand.
ATAGTAAGGAGTTAGTAAGTAATAAATAGTAAGACAAATAGTAAGGAGTTACAAGTATACAATATAAATCTAAAATATACTTTATTTTAGAGAGTGGTAAGTTCTGTCGATATAATGAGTTAAGATGTTAAATGGAGAGTTATAACTGGCTGGGCTGTTTTAAATTGAGTGCTCAGGGAAGGCATTTAGAGGAGATGTTTCAAGAAACACGAATCTTTCCTATCCAGGCATAAAGATCTGAAAATACATGCATTGTGTACTATTCATAATTTATTAGACATAAAAGTAAGTTTGGATCCACATTTGCAGTTTTGTTTTTTATACCTCCATTCAAAATAGATGAGAACGTTTTACCTGGCATTTTTGTATGCATCGTTTTATGCAAGTGAGACATTTAATATAGTGAACACCCTTACTGTCTATGGTGGTGGTGGTGGTGTATAGTCGCTAAGTTGTGTCAGACTCTTGGGACCGCATGGACTGTAGCCTGCCAGGCTCCTCCGTCCATTGGACTTTCCAGGCAAGAGTACTGGAGTGGGTGCCATTACCTTCTCCGAACCCACTGTCTATAGTCCACCGCTAAATTTTGCTCATTTTTTCATTCTTCTGAAATAACTTTTCATTCCCACTGCTTCCACCCTAGTTTGATTCTTTATCCTCTTTTCAAACAATTATTTCAAGGAACTGCCACTTAAATCTGACGCCTCCAATTTCCACTCCAATTCATCTACTTATAACCAGAGTTGACTTTCTAGAATACAGACCTACTCAAGACATTCTTTCCCCTAAAAAAATACACTGACATTTTCATGATAAAACCCAAAGTCCCTCACTTCAGTTCAGTTCAGTTCAGTTCACTCAGTCCTGTCTGACTCTTTGCAACCCCATGAATTGCAGCACGCCGGGCCTCCCTGTCCATCACCAACACCCAGAGTTCACTCAAACTCACGTCCAGCGAGTCAGTGATGCCATCCAGCCATCTCATCCTCTGTTGTCCCCTTCTCTTCCTGCCCCTAATCCCTCCCAGCATCAGGATCTTTTCCAATGAGTCAACTCTTTGCATGAGGTGGTCAAAGTACTGGAGTTTCAGCTTCACATCAGTCCTTTCAATGAATACCCAGGACTGATCTCCTTTAGGATGGACTGGTTGGATCTCCTTGGAGTCCAAGGGACNCCCCCCGCCCCTCATCCAACCCCTTTAATTACTTTTTGCAGGAACCACGCCTCATGGCTTTCTTTGGAGTAAACAAGAATCACAATACAATATAATGTCAGGGGATAGCTTCCAGAATGACTGCAAGGCCAGTTCTCGCTTGGCAGGTGGGATGGCTGGCTTGCAAACCTGCTGGCTGCTGCGAGGCTGTCAGCCAGCAGCACCTGGCAACGGTCCGATTCCCAGAGCAGAGCCGGACACGAGAACTGAAGTCTGTGGGAGGACACAGAACCCAAAAGGCAGGGGAGCTGTTGTGTGACGGGGCCTGGCAGGGCCAGAAGTCATACTTTTCTAATTCAGTCCAGTCATGTACAAGCTGTGTGACTCTGGACAAGTTTCTCAAACTCTCTGACCCTCAGAAGTCTTAGCTCAAACTGAAAATGAAATGGTCTTCAATAAAAAATGTAACAAAAAGCTAAAGTCTCTCTGGAATGTTTCAGAATCACTCAAATTTCATTCTGAATGTGTGTGGGGGGAAACAAAAAGAAGTTATAAAAAGATTAAGAACTATATTGTATCAGACAGCTAAAAAGTTTTAGGGGGTTGTTTCTGTGAAAATCCAGTCTTTGTATGGTTGAAAAGTTCATATCGGTTACAAAATTTTGGAAATATTTTCTTCATGCTCTCTCCTGACTCCCTCACCACTGCTTTATAGACACATGCTAGAGAGCTTAACTTGAGCTGATTAACTTGCTTGCATACCATGCACATACACACACACACACACAGAGGCAATATATATATAAGGTACGTAAGGTTGCATAACATATATATCTATATGCAAATGACATTATAATCATTAGTGTAGCTATTTTCTATCTGCCTAAAAAGTTAGGTCAGTATTAGAGCTTAACTTGAGCTGATTAACTTGCTTGCATACCATGCACATACACACACACACACACAGAGGCAATATATATATAAGGTACGTAAGGTTGCATAACATATATATCTATATGCAAATGACATTATAATCATTAGTGTAGCTATTTTCTATCTGCCTAAAAAGTTAGGTCAGTATTATATACATGAAGAAGATGAAGAAAAAGAAGGGTGCTGATGAAGTCACAAGTTGTCATGAATACTCTAGGAAACTGAAGATTTGCTAGCAGACTACTATCCTGAGTGCTGCTCCAACACCTATTGTCTCTGGAATCAATGTGTGTTACAGAAATGATACATACGTATTGACGTTTTGATCCATAAATGAGATTTTTAAACCACAGTGGAGCTCAAGCAAAAGAAGCCCCTCGTAGTTAGAGTCCATCCCCTGGCTGGTCACTGTGTGCCAGACACCTCAGTGCGTGCTTTCCACTTTACCTCCAGTTGGTGGTCACTCTCTGCATCCTGCAGTGCAGGAGAACGGGGTTCGATCCCTGGATTGGGAAGATCCCCTGGAGGAGGACATGGCAACCCACTCCAGTGTCCTTGGCTGGAGAATTCCATGGACAGAGGAGCCTGGCAGGCTCTGCAAGAACCAGCCTGGTGCCCCCATCTGTGGATCAGGGAAACGTGATACATCCCATGGGATGATCCTTGGCCAGCAGAGCACGGGATCCAGCGAGGAGTGCTCCCTTCCTCTGCTGCATTCCGCTCCTCAAAAGTCTTGTGGGGTCGAGCCTTAGCTGCCCACCATGGGGACCCGCTGGAGAATGGCCCTCCCTGCCACCCCTTGTTGGTTCTCTTTCCTTCCCTGTCACATTCCCCGCATCCCCGATTCTCCTCCCTGGGACGTGGTCATACAAACGCTGCCCACATGCTGGATTCTGTTCTCTGAGATGACCAGTCCAAAGCAGAGGAGAAATAAAGGGGGAAGTGGGGCTTCTCTTGTGACTCTACAAGCAACTCTGATTTTCTCTGGTAATCTGTGTTTTCTACTTAGGGGTTATTTAAAAGATTTCCAGACATTTATTTTTTAACTTCTGGGCTGGGCTGTGAGGCATGTGGGATCTAATTTCCGCACCAGGGATCGAACCCATGCCCCCTGAAGTAGGAAGCAGGGAGTTTTAACTACTGGACCACTTGGGAAGTCCCTCCAGACATCTCACTACAAAAGTATTACTACAGCATTTTATATGTGTATTTTATTTCAACTCACACACACACACAAAAGCAAGTGTCTTCCATAATTCTATGGAGACTTTTTCCCTATATAACAATTACCCAATAAAGTGGTGGTGACGATTTGAATTACAGGTGGAGTAAGAAAAAGTCCCCCTTCTCATCTCCCCGCCTCTTTCCTCTGCTCACTCAGTAAGCTCTCACCCCCCAGCCTCCACTCCCCAGGTATTGCCTCCCCTGCACATGCACACCCACACCTGAGGCCCAGCGCCCAAGCCCTTCACTCTCAAACCTAGAGCCATGAAGCACATTCTTTGCTCCAAGCGTTCCTTTCCCTGTTGCTTCAATGTAACCCTTTGTCTTTCCTCTTTAGGTTCTACAATCCAGAGGTCCCATCAGGGTCCCAGGAGCCACTGAACCTCTAGGTAAGGCTGAATTCTAGTCCCAGCTCTGCCACCAGTGGGCTGGCAGCTGGGGACCACTGAGTCACCTCTGTGGGCCTCAGTTTCCATGTCTGCCCAAATGAGCCAGAGATGCCAGATTCTCTCAAGGCCCCCTTTCCAGCTCTACATTCTTGTACTAATGTAATATCCTGCTCAGGAAAATCCCACTGCTAGAAAAGAGCTTCCAAGTCTGGACTTCACTCTAATAGGCTGTTGTCTTTATTTCAAAAGTAGAGTGGCTGGAAGGACAAAAAGAAATATAAAATCAGAAAACACATAGAATAAATTTCCAAAGATTTGTTAAATGACCACAAGACAATAAAAAAAAAGTTGCCTCCATTTTCATAAACATACACTGCTTTTGTTCATTCAGTAAATAGTCTGAAATACATAATGCCTCATTAACACTCATAATCATTAATGATTCTTTCATTAGTACTCGAAGATTTAAGTTCAACAAATCTTAGCTCTATCACTGATCAGCTCTTCAACCTGGGATCCCTTGGCATCTTACTTTCCTTCACTGTAAAACTTAGGGGACTTCCTTGATGGTCCAGTGGCTAAGACTCCATGCTCTCAGTGCAGGGTGTCTGGGTTCGATCCCTGGTCAAGGAACTAGATCCCATATGCCACAACTAAAGATCCCATGCACTGCAGACAAGACCCGAAGAAGCAAATTAAATATACATTAAAAAAAAGAAAATTTAGAACTGAATCTTTTCCAACTCTAGCAATATAATTTTTTTTAAATCCTTTATATCTTAGAGTCATTTCACTTGAACCCCACAAAAATCATCATTCATCATTGGAATTTTCATTGCCATGTTATAGGTGAGAAACCAAGATGCAGAGACTAGATGACTTGCCCGAGGTCCTACCCAAGCATCAGCTCTTGGGTTTTCTGATCTCACACCTGCCTCTCTTTAGAAAAGTTTCCCATCATCTTATTTTGAAGATTTTCAAGCCTTTAGAAAAGTTGAAAGAATAGTATTAATAGAATAAATCCCCATGTGCTGTTCACTTAGATTCACCAATTGTTCAGACTTTGTCAATTTGTATTCTTTTTCTTTCTCTCTCTATATTCACAATCTTTGTCAGACTATTTTAAACTAAACTGTAGACATTGTGACATTTCACCCCTAAGTACTTGAGTAAGTATCTCCTTAGAACAGGGCTATTCTTCATAAACACACTACCATCTCTCATCCAAGAAACTGAACATTAACCCAGTAACGTAATCTGACAAGCAGTCTATATTCAAATTTCTTCAAGGATCCCAAACCTGTTCTCTGCAGCTTTGTGCCCCTGATGCAGGAGCCATTCCAGGGTCACGCACTGCACTTGGTCACGTCATCTCTACAGTCCCCTTTAATCGAAAACAAGGTCCCCCCCAACCTCCCTTTTTTCCTTTCTTGATGTCAGCATCTTTGAAGACTCTGGGGTAGTTTTCCCGTAACAGGATTTGCTTGTTTATTTCCCCAGGGCTGGAAAGCTTATTAAACAGCAAATATTTGGGAGCACAATTTCACAAAAAGTGACAACAATACTGTCTTCCCAGCTACTGGGAAGAGTGCCCCCGCCCCCAGCCCAGACACTCAGGGACTCACCTTCTGGCATGGACAGGATGAACAGAACAGCATCTGAGGTAGCAAAAGCCACCTCAAAGTGATTTAAAGGCAGAGGTTCTCAGACTGAATCAAGAGCAGGAAAACTTCCAGCATCAATCCTGTTAAAATGGCAATACTACCCAAAGCAATCTACAGATTTAAGTCAATCCCTACCAGATTACCNGGACAGGATGAACAGAACAGCATCTGAGGTAGCAAAAGCCACCTCAAAGTGATTTAAAGGCAGAGGTTCTCAGACTGAATCAAGAGCAGGAAAACTTCCAGCATCAATCCTGTTAAAATGGCAATACTACCCAAAGCAATCTACAGATTTCAGTCAATCCCTACCAGATTACCCAAAGAGCAGGAAAACTTCCAAAACAACCTAGTGAGGGAACACCCAAAAGGGTTGCTGCCTCTTTATTTTGCTAAGGAAGGTCATAAAAAACCCCTATCCCCTATAATCATTTCATGACTAGAGGGCATTTTAACAACAAAAGGCAAGAATCACTAACCTCTGAACAAAGATTCACAAAAGGATAGTTTTCTGAAAGGAGAGTTGGCAACTTTCTACTGATCGTGTGTATAGGCATCTCATCTGGTCCTGCTGTTTCTTATCTTGCTGTGAATGGTGAAAATCGTCATGGGTGAGCACAAGAACCCAGAACCACTAACCTCAACAGAACTTTCAGGAGCTGATGTACTAGGAATATGTGCAAGTGGTCGCTTTGCCCTCCTTCATTTGTCTGCCTCATGCTACAAGAGTGGTCTCCGGGAGAAAGGACAGGGCAGGAGGGATAGGCCTGGGCCACCTCTAGCAGGCCGCCATGAGTCCTGTCACCTTCACCCCACATCTTTACCTTCCCTGGAGCCCGATGGCACGTCCCGAGAGCTGCTGTGGGCCTGGGGACACTGGCCCCTCCTCAGGCTTGCTACCTCCCGGCTGCTGCTTTCCAGCCTCCTGGCCAGATCCTCGTTCTCCGCCTGCAGCCGCCTCTTCTCCTCCTCCAGAGCCGACTTGTCACGGACGAGGTTGCTGTAGGCTGACTCCAGCTCCCGGGCTCGGGTTTCCAGCTGTTCTCGCTCTCTCCTCAGGGCTTCCAGCTCGCTCTGCAGCCCCTGCTGGGTCTCCAAGGGCCCAGCGGGCTGGCCTGAGGTCAGGCGGTGGAGGAGGCCCTCCAGGGAGCTGAGGCGGGCCTTGGTGGACTCCAGGGTCGCGCGCTGTTCGCTGCTGTCCCTCTGCAGCTCCTGGATGGCCGACATGGCCTGGCCCTGCTCAGGGCAGCTGGACTCACTGGGGCTGGCCACGGTGAAAGTGTACTGGCATCGGCCTCTCCGGTCGTTGGCCTTCTGGAACTGGGCGGTCCTGGCCCCCACACCCCCCACCAGGCAGGCCAGCAGTAGCAGCTGGACCGCTGGCATCTTGGGGCTGTGGTGGCAGCGATGCGTTCGGAGGCCCTCAGTGCAGAGCCTGGGCGAGGCTCCTCAGACACTCTCCCCTCGCCGCGAGGTGTCTGGATGGGTGGCCTTGCTGGTTCCTGCCCCAGCTCCACAGAGACTCATATATGCCGGGAGCCAGCCCTGCGTGGGGGGAGAACGAGGTGGCCACGTGAGGCCGGGTGGGGCCATGCACAGGCCGGCAGGGGGGGGGTGTGTGTGTGTGTTCACACTGCCAGCAAGATTCTTAAAAAATGACCTTCCAGAAGTCTGTTTTGAATTTCTTTTAAAAAAGAATGCCCCACTTTCCGCAGCCCACACCCCCAGCACACTCCCTGTATCTCCGGCCTGTTTTCTCACACACCCTCACACGTGCCCACCTCATCCAGCACCACTACTTGTGTGTCCGTTTCAACAAGGATTTGCTTCTAGTTCATATTTCCATGTACTCTGCAAACTTTCTCCAGAACCCACTCTGTGTCAGGCCCTGTCCTAGAAAACGAGGATACATCCATAGCTAAGACAAGCCCCTCTGCCCCTGTAGCAGTGACAGAGATGAAAGCAGCTGGGCAGGGTACAAGAGCAGAATGCCACCAGGTTTCGGGGAATAGCCATNTCATCTGCATATCTGAGGTTATTGATATTTCTCCCAGCAATCTTGATTCCAGCTTGTGCTTCTTCCAGCTCAGCGTTTCTCAGGATGTACTCTGCATATAAGTTAAATAAGCAGAGTGACAATATATAGCCTTGACGTACTCCTTTTCCTATTTGGAACCAGTCTGTTGTTCCATGTCCAGTTCGAACTGTTGCTTCCTGACCTGCATATAGGTTTCTCAAGAGGCAGGTCAGATGGTCTGGTATTCACATCTCTTTCAGAATTTTCCAGTTTATTGTGGTCTACATAGTCAAAGGCTTTGGCATAGTCAATAAAGTAGAAATAGATGTTTTTTTGGAACTCTTTTGCTTTTTCGATGATCCAGTGGATGTTGGCAATTTGATCTGTGGTTCCTCTTCTAAACCAGCCTTTTCTAAAACCAGCTTGAACATCTGGAAGTTCACGGTTCACGTATTGCTGAAGCCTGGCCAAAGCCCAAAGTCCCTAGATGCCATTAAATACCCTTCCCTATCTGGTGCAAGAAGCCTTTACAGCTTTTCTTTTCTCTGTTTTGGAGTCAAACACAACTGACATCTGTTTGTTCACCTGCCATCCTTCTGTGAATATCGGGCCCTCTCTCTGCAAGTTTCCTTCCCCATCTCTGCCAGCCAACTATTCTCACTCATTTTTAAAGCTCCTTATACCTAATACTGATAACTATGTAATGTGCTAAGTGCTATAATAGAAGTACTGCTGCTGCTGAGTCGCTTCAGTCGTGTCCAACTCTATGTGACCCCATAGATGGCAGCCCACCAGGCTCCCTGATAGAAGTACAGATAGCATTTACCACATTGTATTGCAATTTGCCCAGAGGGGAAATAGAGGGGGCTAGAACCTACTGCAGTCAGGTTTTCTGGGTTCCAACCTCAGCTTGGTCTGTGATTATCTCTCTGAGTTTGCTAATGTTTGCACCTTATTTTCTTCTATAGCCTCGGTTTCTCCTATAGCCCTGGGTTATTAGGCTATTGGAAGTGTCTAGAATAGTACTTGGCATGTTTAACAAATTTTCAATGAATGTTTTATTGTTTAGCTTTATATTCACTTCTGTATCTTGAGAGACATAAAATCAGCATACAATGATGATTAAAAGGGTAAAAAGATCAGCACGAGTACCTCATTAATATGCAAATAGAAATCATAATCAAAGAATGCTGCTAAGTCGCTTCAGTCGAGTCCGACTCTGTGCGACCCCAGAGACGGCAGCCCATCAGGCTCCCCCGTCCCTGAGATTCTCCAGGCAAGAACACTGGAGTGGGTTGCCATTTCCTTCTCCAATACATGAAAGCGAAAAGTGAAAGTGAAGTCGCTCAGTCGTGTCTGACTCTTAGAGACCCCATGGACTGCAGCCTTCCAGGCTGCTCCATCCATGGGATTTTCCAGGCAGGAGTACTGGAGTGGGGTGCCATTGCCTTCTCCGAAGAAAGATAAGGAATTTGGAATATTACTTTAAGATTTCTGGATCAAGGACACATACAATGGACACGTACGGTTAAAGAAATGGTAATATTTTTAGTGGATGAATTGAAAGTCCTGAATTGTATAGGCTTTCAGATATTTTTCATCCCTGTCATGCACCCCTCATGGGTTTCCCACCATTTTCTGTCCCACTCTGTTACCCTGGAGATAGGCCATTATTGCTGCAATAGTTGGAGATTCCTTGCCCCTCTGGTCCATGGTTGGCTTGGCCAGGGGGACTGGTGGGTGGAAGAAGGACATTGTGCTATTTCCTGGCCTTTCTCTATCTGACTTAGGGTGGGCAGGGTTGTGTCCATATGTGACCACAGTTTCTATGGGAGGCCCAATGGGGTTCCAGCTCCATCTCCTCTCTCCTACTTGGCATGAGTGTTAGCCTTGCACATTTTAACAATGTCCTTATCAACCTGGAAATTCTGTGGTACAAATGTTGCTAGAGTTGCTCCACGTTTCTGCTCAAAACCCATCAATCCCCACCTTTAGCAGGAATTAACATAAACCTTTTAAGTTAAAGGGTCCAGAGATAAGAAAGATAGCTACAAATAAAAATACCAGAAGGAACCAGTTGGGAGCAAGATGGCAATGAATCTGACCTGAACCTCATCAGACACTGATATTTATTACATTAGCATATTAAACGATACACTTACCACTCCAGTACTATTGCCTGGAAAATCCCATGGACAGAGGAACCTGATAGGCTACAGTCCATGGGGTGGCAAAGAGTCGGACACGACTGAGTGACTTCACTTTCTTTTCACTTTCACCCTTGACCATGACTGGATATTAAGTATCAAAAAAGATTAGGGGTGTGGCATCACACTCCCTTGAAAAAGCCTTGCTTCTTTCCCAGTAGACTACAGCATAGGTCTCTTCATCATTAGCCTTATTTCTTCTCCTTTTGTCTTTACTCTTAAAAATTAAATCCCTCCCATCTGGTGGGTGAGATGTTGATCGGTGAACTTAGTCCCTGCTTCTCCATTCTTTGGTTACTGAATAAAGCTTGTGCTGTATCAATCTCAGCTTCAGTTTCGTTATTTGGCTGCTCTGACCAAAGGGAAGGGGAAAAAGAACCCTCCTCCTTTGCCACTGCAGAGAGCCTCCAGAGCTAGGGCCAAAGCAGGGTTCATACAACCTAACTGGGTAATACAAATGAGAAATGAAACAATTACGGGAAGTCCTTTTAGGCTGAAGGTCAAAAAAATAGATTTTTTTTTCAGTTTACTTATTATGTGTGTATAGAATCTTCACCATATTTATTCATGATAGTATCTCTCAGCACTCACTAGAAACAAAGGGAAGGAGGTAGAAACCTCCTTTTGATTTCGAGGCTGCATCCTAGCATATGCAAAGCCCACACACAGCAAGCAGGAAGCAGAGAATTTCAAGTAGCTATAGTCAGGGAGGAGCCAGCAGGGGAAGGACCTGGGGTCAGAGGCCTCTTTGCCCATCTCTGGGGTACTGCCTGTCCTGGAGGTGACTGACAGAGGCCCAGTGCAGGCGCAGTGTGTGTAGGGTGACCTTGTGTCAGTAATAAGCAGAGTGTAGGCATCGTGCAGAGTTCAGTGCAAACCTCCCAGGGACATGTGTGTTTGTCGCCAACATTGTAAGGGATCTATAACCACAGATGACTAATGAAAGTGTGACCTCTGAACAATTAACTGCCCCTGGATTATATGAGCCCTCTGTCTTAATGGCCGTGGTAGATGGAAGTGGCTCATGTGGCTTGTGGAACAAGCCTTATTCATGCACCCAAATGAACTGTTCTTTTGAACACCTTAAGTGCCAGGCCTGTGCTAGAATAAAATAAGACAGATCTATCTCTGCTTTCATGGAGCTTACTCTCTAGGGGGACACAGACAAAACAGAGTATGGGACACAGAGGAAGGCCAGTGAAAAGATAAAGAACATGAATAATAATTTAAAAAATGACCCGTGCAAAGAGGCCTCTTCCAGCCACACCTGAGCAATGTTTCCATCCAGCGTGATGTTTAATCCTGTAAAGCTGATCGATTTTCTGTTTTTTTCTGGCCTACAGGCCTGCCTTTGGAGGGAAGAGAGGGCAGGGGGCAGGAGTCACTTCCCTTCCAGGCAGACTCCTGTCCTGGCCCATCTTGTGTTAGGGACAATTTCCAGCTTTACAAAGTCAAGGCTCTGACTGTGAGGAGCCCTGTAATCTTTTGGTCTCTGTTTTCTCATGAGTGATGTGTTGGTCATAGTGTCATCTTCCTCATCACCCATGTGGACTGTGGGACGAAGTGTCCTGGGGAATGAAGGAAGGAAGAAGGCCAGGCGCTGACATCTAGGATCAGCCACAGCCCCGCCCACCCGGCCGATGGGTCAGCGCCACCTGGCTGGGCCAGCACCTGAGAACTCAGGGTTCAGGTTTCCTCAGTGGCGCCGTCCCGCCCCCACCCCCACTGCCGCAGTCACGGTGACAAAGCCTCAGGCAGGGGCCTCAGCATCCACTTGCTGCCACACTTTGTGCAAGGCCTGGAGTGACTTCATTCGGCTGTTGAACCTTCCTGGGTGCACTGTTGTCAAAATGGCCCAGCACTTGGGTGCCCTCACTTTTTTTGGTGAAACCATTTGCCCTGGGGTGCAGAAAGACCCACAGGAAAACATCCAGAAGGAATAACTGCAGCGCTACCATCCAGTTCAAATGCCCACAGCCCAGCAGGGCTTCCTTTTCAAAGCTAAAGCAGACTCGGCCCCAGTGGCTCAAGTTCTGTCCACTGGTTGTGACCGCCTCTCTCCCCTAGGACCTCTGAGGCACTAATGGAACACGAGCCCCACCCTGTATGAGGGTCATGGTTCAATCTGGGACCAGTTCTGGCTTTGCATTTGGGCTTTTCTGTCAGGCAGGGGCTTAGGAGACTGAGGTTCAGAGTCAGAGCCTCAGAGCAGAGAGGAGGTCCCAGACCGCTTCATAACAACTCACCATTCAATGTGAACTCTCAGCTGCCTGAGCTCTGTTCAGATTGCTAGTTGCTCAGAAAGTTCCCTGCCATTTTGCTTCTGGGCTACACAGCAAGTATTTCCAAAAAGGAACAGCAGTGGGTGAAAGTCCTCAAGTCCTTTGCTTTGCAAAGACAGCAGGTAACTAGCACTTTGGGCCAGACTTTGTCACACTTTGACTTTTGTGAAGGATCCATCCAGAGAGCTTTGCTAATTCTTACAACATCTCTGAGGTTTCCTTCCTCCAGGTTCTCAGGTGTAACTGACCCATTGACACGGCCTCATCCAGCCGGAGATGTTCAGAGACAACAGAGCCTGCCTGAGAACAGGGTCCAGGCAGCTGACAAGGCATCTGTTGAGGCCACTCTCAAGTGGTAATGAGTTGGCCGGGAGGCCAGCGAGCCTCCTGTGCATTCCACCAGGACTTTTTGTCTGTAGCCTTCCCTATGTCACTCCTGGGCTTGGCCCCAAGGTTTCCTCCAGAACACTCGGTCCCCTTCACACCACTAGGGCACTTAACCTCATGAACCTCTGTCACTATCCAAACACAGCTCCTGTGATCATCCCCTGATGTCCTAAGCTCTGTCCTCCCAATCCTGTGCTCTGAGTCCCTGGGGACCCCCTTCTAGTTTCTGTATGTCCCCTCCAGCTTCTGCCTTCTTGGACTGCCTTCTTCCCCACGAGCAGACCTTCACTGGAGCACCTCCATTCCTGTCCTACTCCCTCCAAGCTGGGGCACTCTGGCCACTCATTCTCAGCTTCCCCCAGGGGCCTGGGGCCCTGCCCACCCTGGACTCATCAGTATCCTCCACCTATGCGAGCTCCCATCTCCTCCTCTCCTCCCTCCTCCTGGGCCAGTCTGCCTGTGTTCAGTTGCTCAGTCGTGTCCGGCTCTTTGTGGCACCATGGACTGCAGCACGCCAGGTTCCTCTGTCCTCCACTATCTCCTGGGGTTTGCTCAAATTCATGTCCATTGAGTCGATGATGATATCTATCTCATCCTATCTAATTATTAGATTATATTGTTATATTTAATTGGGTTTTCTTTTCCAGACCAAGTAGTTATTAATTTATTCAACATATATTTATATGGATGCCCATTCAAGCCCATGGGTTATGTTAGTAATTGGGTAAAGAATAGTGAAAAAAACCTGCATGATCCCTATGCACTTAATACATAAGGAAAAAAAGAATAAGAAGAAGAAATAGGAGATAGAAAAGGAAAAAGAGGGAAAAGTAAATGAAAGAAAGTGAAGTCACTCAGTCATGTCTGACTCTGCGACCCCATGAACAGTAGCCTGCCAGGCTCCTATATCCATGGGATTTTCCAGTCAAGAATACTGGAGTGGGTTGCCATTTCCTTCTCCAGGGGATCTTTCTGACCCAGGGATCGAATCTGGGTCTTCCATATTGCAGGCAGACTCTTTACTGTCTGAGCCAGGAAATCCATAGCTAAATAGGCATAGCTAAATTTTATCTGATAAAATAGAAAGTGGGTTAGGAGAAATATGCATGAAAGGGATAGAAAACTAGATTAGAATCCAAGTGATCTTCATATTATTCATATGAGAGGCATAAATATCTTGGGTAAGGTAATCAACTTGCTTTACTCCTGACACCTCTCCCTACTCTGATGAAATCAATGTTTCCTAATACCAGGTACTTCTCACGAAGATAGACAAAGAGGAAATTTTAAAAAGTAAACTCTTTGATCTGTTCAGGAAGGCAAAGAGTTACAGATTTTTATAAGTAAGTGTAAGTGGAAATTGTTCAGTCGTGTCCAACTCTTTGCTACCCCATGGACTGTACAGTCCATGGAATTCTCCAGGCCAGAATACTGGAGTGGGTGGGTAGCCATTCCCTT
>SJYX01024824.1:124761-158448 GCA_006410675.1 Oreotragus oreotragus
AAAAAAAAAAAAAAGACAGCACAATTATTCCCTTTTTATGAGATTCCCTGGTTTTATTCCCCACTGCACCATCCCCTGCCTTGGCTTGAGTGAGACACTTTCCTTCATGATTTAATACAATTTCCAGGCTTATATATATCTATCTATCTCAGACTTACACACACACATGTATTATATATGTATAACTTGGCATTTAAGATACTATAGTGGAATTACAGATTTACTCATGTGCTCTCTCCCTTTGAGGAAAGAAATCTCGTTCACTTCACTTTTGTATTCACCCAACACACGGCATGCACTTGATTTACAACTGTTCAGTTAATGAATGTATCCCCACAACACCCAGCAAAGTCCTATATGCTGCAATGTTTGTGAAAGCATTTCCTCAGTGATTGCTAACTCTAATTCGTGACCTCTAAGACACCATCTTAAAGTTCTTGTACACAGACTGAGAGAAGTGGGGGATTATATGAAGTATAGTCTGCACACCTATATAGTCTTTAAAACATTATTTATTGGTTATTTATTTTTGGCTGTGCTGGGTCTCCCTGATGCGTGTGGGTTTTTCTAGTTGCGAGTGGGGGCTGCTCTCTAGTTGTGCTGTGTGCCTTTCTCACTGTGGTGGCTTCTCTTGTGGCAAAACAGTGAGCTCTGGTGCGCAGGCGTCAGTAGTTGCAGCCCACGGGCCCAGCAGTTGCGGTTTGTGGGCCCCAGAGCTCTTGGGCTTCAGTAGTTTTGTGCACAGGCTTAGCTGCCCTGAGGCGTGTGGAATCTTCCCAGACCAAGGATCACACCTGTGTACCCTGCATGAGCACGAGGGTTCTTAACCACTGGACCCAGGGAAGCCCCACATGTATTCTTGTTTCACGGGGGTAGGGTACTCTCCACTGTCCGAGTGAACCCTCCTGGAACCCTCTGGGATGTGGCTAAGTCAGAGCGGGTCTTCCATTCTTAGCCCCAGATCTTCTCTGTGGTGGCTTCCCGCTCTGCCCACACCATCAGCAGTGCTTCTGCCTCCCAAGCTACATCATCTGCTTGCTTGACAAGTTACATGAAAGGGAACAAAGGCAAAAAGCAAGAAAAAAGCAACAACATTTGCTTCTTCACTTGTGCCAGACACTTGAAGCACACGCCCTGAGCAGGCCCCTGCTTTGCTCCGCTCCGGAGCTGACTCATACAAGTCAGTGAGGTTAGATCACTCCCTCACACCATACACAGAGATGAACTCAAAGTGGCTTGAAGATGCAAATATAACACCTGACACTATAAAACTCCTAAAAGAGAACATAGGCAAAGCATTCTCTAACATAAACTGACCGATGTTTTCTTATGTCAGTCTCCCAAGGCAAGCTAAATAAAAGGAAAAATAAACAAATGGGACCTAATCAAACTTACAAGCTTTTGCGCAGCAAAGGAAACCATAAACAAAACAAAAGACAATCTATGGATCAGGAGAAAATATTTGCAAATGATGCGGCTAACAAGGGCTTAATTTCCAAAATGTACAAATAGCTCATACAACAACAAAGAGCAAACAATGCAATAAAAAAATGGGCAGAAGCTCTAGAGAGACATTTCTCCAAAGAAGACATACAGATGGCCAGTAGGCACATGAAAGGATGCTCAACATTGATAAGTGTTATAGAAATGCAAGTCAAAACTACAGTGAGGTATCACCTTACACAGATCAGAATGGCCACCATTTAAAAGTCTACAAATAATGAATGCTGGAGGGAGTGTGGTGAAAGGAAATCCTCCTACACTGTTGGTGGGAATGTAAATTGATGCAACCACTATGGAGAACAGTATGGAGGTTCCTCAAAGTACTAAAAATAGAGTTACCATATGATCCAGCAACCCCATGCCTGGGCATATATCAGACAAAAGAATAATTCAAAAAGATATATGTACCCTCATGTTCGAAAAGATACATGAATCCTTATGTTCATAGCCACACTATTTACAATCGCCATTACATGGAAACAACCTAAATGTCCCTCAATAGGTGAACGGATAAAGAAGATGTGGTGCATACACAATGGACTACTGCTCAGCCACAAAAAGGAAAGAAAGGACGCCATCTGCAGCACCCTGGATGGACCCAGAGAGTATCACGCTCAACGAAGTAAGGCAGAAAGAGAAAGACAGACGCCATATGACATCACTTACACGGAGAATCTAAAACACAACACAAATGCACTTATCTTTGAAACAGAAACAGACTCAGACATAAGAGAACAGACTTAATGGTTGCCAAGTGGGAGAGTAGGGGAGGAGGGATGGCTTGGGAAGTTGGGATTAGCACATGCAAACTATTACATATAGAATGGATAAACAACAAGGTCTTATTAGATTGCACAGGGAACTATATTAAATATCCTAAGATAAACCATAATGGAAAAGAATATGCAAAAATATATATACATGAATAACTGAATCACTTTATTGTAAAGTGGACATTAACACAACATTCTAAATAAAATAAACTTTTAAAAAATTAAAGAAAAAGAAGAACTCAGAGGTGAGAGTGGAGAGAGAAGTTGTGGGCTGTAGCTGCCAGCCTTAGCAGAGGTGGGTTGTTCTGATACTATGAAATCAAATTATGAGGATTTGGGCTGTAAGCCCAGTGGCCAGGTGTTACCCTAGAACCTCCCTTCACCAGGAGCCCCATGACACATCATCAGTAAGTTACGTCAGATAAGAACTATGTCAGCAGTTTCCAGGACTCATTTCCCCCCTGGTGACAGGAGCTCCTGCAGTGAAATCAGGGGTACTTTTCAAGTCATGTGTTGGGGGGAAAAAACAGGAAAGTGCATGCATCCTAGTTGTCCCATGCAGTTTTCTGGAGATTTCCACTCATATCTGAGGTATCTCAGCCACAGAGGTGCACAGAATTGACCAATACTCACCTTCTTACTCATTTCAGTAAGTGGTAATTGCCTCAAGATGAGAGGACCAAAGACATGTTGCACTTTAAGTCAGAAGGATGCTGAGAGATCATCTAATCCAACAGCCTTATTTTAAAGCAAGATGCAGAAACTGATGGCCACAGTGCAAAAGCCATCAGTCCAAGATCAGAGAATCTCAAATCCACGAATACCTTCAAGAAGCCCTCCCTGGGAACGCTTAGGATTTTAGTAGAATTATCAACACTCAGGACCTTCTACTTACCTCAGTGTTTCCTCAGAAATAAAACTGTAGTGTCTTACATCAATGTGCAGTTGACAGGAAATTTGCAGCATCTTTAGTGATTCATTTTGTATTCTGGGTGAAAACTAGCAGAGAATTCTGTTTCCAGTGCTTTGTCGTTTACTCTCATCACCCCTCATGACATCGGGCCACTGCTTCAAACACAATGATCCTCAAGGAATACTACTGACTTCTGACTGAGAAAGACCAGAACTTTCCAAGGTGAGAAAGTGAAAATTCCAGCTCTTACCATTCAAGATGGTTTTCTACAAAGGCAGACATGGGGCTGATCTGCACGGTGTAGGTGTCATTGGCAGAGTACTCGAAGAGTCCGTAGTAAGGGTTAAAGAGCTCCTGAGACAGAAGGAAGAAGAATTCTCTCGAAGGACCACTGTAGTCCAGGCTGCAAAAGAAGCAGAGGTCCGGAAGCTCATTACATGAGGGAGGTGGGGGACCTGTCCCTATGCAGGACCTGGCTTGCCCTTTCAGACTCAGTGCCGGGAAAGCAGAGGGCAGCCTCTGCTCTTTACAATGGATTCCAAGGGAAGTCTAATTTGCTGAAGAAAATGAGGATGCAGTGATTGGTTTGAGGATGATGTTCTTAAACATTTACGGCAGTGTTCCTTAAACTTCTTCCTCAATTATATCACACCTACTGGATAAAACACACAGATGATCCACAGCGGGACTTTGTCGTGGGAGACAGAAAGGAATTTCCTGTGATGGTACATGCGCATGAATTGAAAACACTTTCTGCTAAGTTCATCCTGCTATGCCCTCCTGGGTGGGCTTGCTTTCCATGGCTGAGATGGTTTGCAATGAAATTACTGAAAGTACGTGAAAAATTTGCTAAGTAGTCATATGTGTGCCTCCCTGGTGGCTCAGTCATTAAAGAATCTGCCCACAAGGCTGGAGACCAGAGGACCTGGGTTTGACCCCTGGGTTGGGAAGATTCCCTGGAGCGGGAAATGGCAACCCACTCTAATATTCTTGCCTGGTAAACCCCATGTTAGAGGAGCCTGGCAGGCTACGTCCATGGGGTTGCAAGACTTAGCAACTCAACCACCACCACCACCACCACCACCAGTCACACATGTGCACTCTTGGGGAAAGAGTTCTTTGATCAGATTCTCAGAGGGATGGGTACACCAAGGGGATACCTTTCAGGGTAAGTAAAGATCTAGGAGATTGGTCTATATTTTGGGCTTATACTTTGACCAGGTGACCTCAGATTCTAGAACATGCCAATCATCTTAGGCTTTTGGAGAACATGAAATTCAAAGATTGGCAACACCTGGAGAGAAAGGTCTCCTGGGAGGATATGATCAGCACCACCTTGGGGCAAAGGCTTAGAGCCACTCTGCTCCTTGAGGAAAATCACTCAAGACCTGGGGGCTCCGGTCTGCCCACACTGAGGTGTCTACATGGAAGTGCTGGCGCCTCACCCCTCCTCTCCAACAAAGGTGATGTAGAGCTTGTTTCGCTGGAGCTCCTTCCGGGAATAGGCCATCACCTGATTGAAGGTTCCCTCCAACAGGTGGTCTCGACGAATGATGAGCCTAGAAATGAGAAGCCATGTGGGCGGGTAGCTGGCGCTTGGGCTCCAATGTTGGGGCGTGTTCTAGGTGAGATGTGGGGGCCCAGGTGGACAGCCTCACTCCCTAGACTCTTCATCCAGGTACAGATTCCATCAGTTCAACCATGGACTTACTCTGACACTCTTTTCAAAATGATAAAAGCATCAGGACAACACGTACCAGTTCATAATGGGACACATTCCATCAATATTATACTATCATCAGGATATATATATATATATAATCAATTCTAAGAAGAATCTCTTAAGCTGAATTCTTGAATTTGGGTTCAGCTTTTCAAGACGAAAATAGTAATCATAGAGCAGGGAGAAACAACTTCTTACTTAGATCCCCAAATCAAAGCTTTTTGACTAATGAGTAGTTAAATTTGTCCCAAAATTATGCAAAGAGAAACATAAGAGTTTTTATTTAGTTCCAGCTTCCTTGTTTTGTGAGAAGGCCTGCCATTGATTTTATACATGGTTTTCTCTGAAATCTACTGTTCTTCCTCTCTCTCCTTACTTCTCTTCCTGCCTCCCTTCCAATTTCTTAACCTCCTTTATTCTTTCCAACTTCCTTTTTCTTTCCTCAATTCTATGACCATGACTGATGTCATACCATGGTATCCGATTTCCAGACAAATATTACCAAGTTATAGAGGAGAAAACGATAGAAACATCTTCCAACTGAATTCAGTGCCAAGCTCAGTGGAGCTCAATTAAATCACTCACTTAATTTTCCCTGGACCCTGACCAAATCCTTTGGCTTCCAGTTTTCGGTAGAAATTGCGGAGCTTAGCCTCAAAGTCTCTCCTGTAGGGTGAAGGGGCTCTTGCACTGGCTCTCTGTAAACCTGCAGAGAGAAGCACATAGGCTGAAGGTCATTACTTTTTTACTGAAGATCAAATATGCAGAGAGCAGTGGTAGTGGGAGGACCAACCAGAGGCACAATCCTTCAAGAAGTTTCCCTATCACTTCCTCAGTCACTTTGATAATACCAGAAATAATATGATGCAGAGAAAAATACATTCTGATGACAATAAATACTTATATCTTACACTCCATTTCAAATTGTATCTCTCTTCAAAATACCTGGATGAGCATATTTCTTGGCTTAATTTACTTAAATATTCAAAAATGACATAAATCAAATTAGGCTCTTATAAGTTGCTATAAGTGAATGTAACTACAATGGAGGAACCAAGATTGTAATTTATGTGTATATTGTACTTCTCTAACTATATTGACCTTGATGCTTATATAAACATACCTGTCCACTAGAGCACAGAGTATTTAGGGGTTTACATTAGATTAGGGCTTCCCTGGTGGCTCAGATGGTAAAGCGTCTGCCTGTAATGAGGGAGACTTGGGTTCGATCCCTGGGTCGGGAAGATCCCCTGGAGAAGGAAATGGCAACCCACTCCAGTATTCTTGCCTGGAGAATCCCATGGACGGAGGAGCCTGGTAGGCTACAGTCCATTAGATTATCATGCACCATAAAAGAAAAATTATTAATAATAATATTATTAACAGTAATTCCTTACTCTTTATAGAAGGAACTTTTGTATCACTTAGAATGCTTTGTAAATGCTTTATTATCTTTATATATCTTTCAGTGAAAAAAGGACTGGGAAAGATAATATTCCTTTGCAAGTTTCCCAGATGGCTAGGATCACAGTTTGCTCTTGCAACAACAAATGTTTAGTTTATGTTCCAGATATTGAATTTATAATCTGGAGAAGACTGACACCATCAAACTCACAGAAATGAGAATATAATTACAGGTTGAGACGATTGCTACCCATAAAGGAAGAGAACTCAGTTCTCTGAGATCACAGGACACTCTAACCAAGTTCAGGAAGGCTTCTCTGGGAAACATGTGAAGAATAAGTAGGCATGAATTTGACTGAGTTAGGAAAGGCTTCTGTTTAGCTAAGAGAATAGATGAGCTGGGAGAAGATTCTAGGTGGAGCACCAGCATGTGCAAAGGTACTGAGGCTGGGTGGAAAGTGGTGCTCCAGTTTATCTGGAGCACAGGGAGTGAGGACCAGAATGATGTAAAACAAAGCTTGGGAGGTGGGCAGGAGACAGGTAAAATAGGATAAGGTATTCTCTTTTAAATAATTAAATGATTTTGTTTAACGTTAAACACAACAGAAAGTTAGTGTGTAGGGGCCAAGATGATGTATCTGGAGTTATAGAAACCTCAGTCTTTCTGCAGTAGAGAGAGAAAACCAGAGAGGTCCAAAATGGATTTGGCCCACCTAAACTGGACTAAGGTGGTGTCAGTGGAGATGAGAATAGGATAGACTGGAGATGTGTTTAGGAGGCAATGAACTGGATATAGGTAGTAAGTAAAGGTGAGTTTCAGACATTATAATGGAATGGACTTTGGTGACATTCACTGAGATGGGGACAAATGGAAGAAGCACAAATTTGTGGGGAAATCACAAGCTTGGTCTTTGATGGTGGTACCTTTGAGTATTTGATTGGAAAGAGACATAGTTTGAAAGAGAGGAGAATAAAACCTGGCACTGAGTCTTGAGGATGGTAGGAAGGAAAGGATGAGTCTGCAGAGGGGGCCAAAGACGTAGATGAAATGCCTACAGTGGTCACCGAAGCCACCTGAAGAGGTGACTTATGAGGAGGAACCAGGCCACCACTTGAAGAGGAAAGTGTCTTTGCTGAAATGCCAGGTTTCAGAATGTAGGCAAAACTAGAATACAAGTCTGCGGTGCAAGTATAATTTTCTTCTAGCAGATTTCAGTGTATTTTATAAGATGCCTTTCTCACTGCTGGTACTACCACTATGCCCGTGGTCACTACTATGCAATTTCTTTAATAATTTATGCCTCATGAGGTGCTTTGGCATGCATGAGTCACTATCTCTGTTGCCTCAGGTAAAAGTCATAAAGGTCTAGAAATGTGGGAATTGTAAAATTTAGCATCAAATATTTGGATTACACACTCTAAGATCCTGTGATCAAAGCTGGGAGAGTAAAGAGTTAAGGACTTTAACACATAAACTGGATGATTGCTTGAGTTCATGGTGTCAGTAATGTCTGACACCAGAGAGCTATTAGGAATGCTGATTCCTTTTAAAAAAAAAACTTACTCAAATAATTCTCATTTAGCAAATAACTCTTTATACTCCCTTAGTTTTTCTATTTGCAAGATGGTATCTTCGCCATGTAATGAAGTCAAAACCATACTCTAGTGTCGGAAGTTTGGACCAAAGTGTAGACACACTGGGGCTTCCCAGGTGGCTGTGCAGTAAAGAACCCACCTGCCAATGCAGGAGACCTAAGAGACACGGGTTTGATCCCTGGGTCAGGAAGATCCCCTAAAGGAGGGCATGGCAACCCACTTCAGTATTCTTATCTAGAGAATCTCATGGACACAGGAAGCTGGCTGGCTACAGTCCATGAGGTTGCAAAGTCAGACACGACTTAGAACGCATGCACATAGACACATTTTCAGACTGGGACCAATCATCATGCAGACACACAAGTCCCCTAAATGGGAATGCTCTGCTCTCCAGAAGTAAGTCATCCTGTGCACACCAGAAACAACCGATTGTGCTGATGCTGCCTCTGACAGAGCTCCCGGTCCTCCTTTTCCCCAGCATGTCATCTTAGTTATATTGTATGTCAGAGGGAGCACTCACGGAACATTTCCTCAACAATGCCACTGATACATTGTGGAGGAAGGGATAACAAAGAGACACTGACTTAAAAACAGATTTTAGGATTAGCAAAACTACCTCTGGGAGATAGTTCTGAATGACACGATGGGAGTACACCAAACAAAAAGGTATTCCAGTTTTAAGAACTGACTCCTTGGAAAAGACCCTGATGCTGGGAAAGATTGAAGGCAGGAGGAGAAGGGGACGACAGAGGACGAGATGGTTGGAGGCATCACTGACTTGATGGACGTGAGTTTGAGTAAACTCTGAGCGTTGGTGATGGACAGGGAAGCCTGGCATGCTGCAGTCCCTGGGTTTGCAAAGAGTCAGACTTGACTGAGCAATTGAACTGAACTGAGATATTCTAGACCTATAGCAGTATTTAGTGACACCAGCTGAGTGAGACATCCCTTCTGGGGGACAGAGCATATTGCTAAATTTGGTTTCTCTTCTCCATTTCCCCACTGGCTTCCAAAGCAAAGTCTGAACTTTGACTTTAGAGGTTATGAGATAGGACGTTACTAGATTTTTCAAAACTAACTTCCTTTACTAAATTTCAAAGTTATAAAAATAAATTTGAGTTTACCACAAACATCCATGACAACATGATACTGCAAATCAAGACAACCGGGGAAAATTTTTCAATATCTGGATCTTGTTTGGGAGTATTAATTTGTCTTAAGCTAATTATCTTGATGAACCCAGGAAATAATAGCTTCTCTTTTTGCTAAATAGTTCAATATGCACATCCTCATTTGGAATGGAAAATACCTACAAAGAGTGAATAACTTTCACGTCATTCATTCTAAGAAAACTTCAGGGGAACGATTTTATATCATTTTTAAAAATTCTTAGACATCTTTATGGGGATACAAAGGTGGTCCCTAGTTAGTATAGAACCTAGCAACTCCTTTACAACTTAACAAAAAAGTACTCAAACTGGTAACTAATAGCATTCTGATTCATAAGGCAGAATGTCCTAGAAAGAGCTCGTCCCTTGTAAATGCTTTGAGAATATGCTTCAGAAAAAAGCAGCAGTTCAGAGCAGGGGCTCACAGACTTTGTTGGTAAAGAGCCAGATAGCAAATATTTTAGGTGTTGGGGGTCCTATGGTGTCTGTCACTACTGTTCAGCTCTGCTGTTTGTAGCACGAAATTTGCCACAAAAAATATATAAACATTCATGTCAATGTATGGCAAAAACCACCACAATACTGTAAAGTAATTAGCCTCCAATTAAAATAAATAATTTAAAAGAGAAAAAATATATAAACAGGTGTTGCTGGGTTCCAGTAAATCTTATTGATAGACAATGAAACATGAATTTCATTATAATTTTCATGTCATGAAATATTAGTTTCACAATAAATGTTGCCAAGTCATTTAAAAATGCAAAACACGTAATAGCTTGGGGGCATTACTAAAACAGGTGGCAATGTGTCAACACCCAACTTAGTGTGCGTACAGTCAGAAAATTGAGAGGAAATAAGGGAGAGGGGGCAGCTTCATCCAGTGGAGACACCGGTCGTCACTGGCAGGAGGCAGAGAGCCAAAACCTCGCGTTACCTGGGGAGTTCTGAGGTGAGGAGCAGGGTGAGCAGCGGGGAGAGAAGCTGTACCCAGGGTGGAAGGCAGCCTGCAGGGGGACATAGGACATAATCTCCTCCTCAAAGAGACTGCAAAGCAGAAAAAAAACTAAGTTAGGTCTCTGTCTATGAGAGAATGTTCACGAATTGCTGTAAGAGCAGGTACAATTCTCATGAGACAATAAAAGCACTTAGATTCACTCAGATGGGCACATCCTCGCATGCAAACTCTCCCTAATATTTTAAACCCTTATTAGTCCCACAACAAAGTCTCCATCAAGAACCACCACTCGTACATGTAAAGAAGGAAATGAACAGCAGGTGTAAGGGCGGGTGCCCTACTTCAGTCACAGCCACTAGAATCCTCTAGAACAAACAATGGGTGTTTTAGTCGAGGCTGTCGTGGAGAACCACCCAGAGCAGTTTCTCCAGTAGCTTTTCCAGAATTGTTTCAGGCTCAGCCCCTTACCTCAGCAAAATGACTAGATCTGCATCACAGGACAACTTTTCAAGCCCATGATTACCCTCAGTCCGAATGTAATGGATTTTCTCCCTGGGATAAATGTGGGAAAGAAAAGAATTATACACTGACATAAAAGCTAAGGAGTGAATCCCTTTCCAACCCCCTTTTCACCTTCAGTAGGGCTGAGCAGTGATGTTCTAATGTCCAGAGTATTTTGAGGTAGGTTAGGTTCGTATTATAGGTTCCCAGGATGCTCGTCTAGGAACTGTTTTTCTCAGACTCGCATGGGAACAGAAGCTGAGGAGCACAATACAACACTGGCAGGTCCTTAGAGAGCCACACAGTTGGGAGTGGAGCAGGGAAGGGCCGCCGGGGGCTCATGGTGTTTTAGAAGCCATGGGAGGAAAGAGTCAGGGGACGTCTCTTGAGAAACCTTATGCCTGAGGAAAAATGAATTAAGTGCATACTGAGTCCAGAGAGGGTCCAGCCCCAGAATACAGGAGAATCTCCCACGTCAGTCCAAACACAGGCATCAATTTGTCTCTGTTTAATTACAACACATGCATTCTGACATTTTTACAATCTTCAACTCCAATCTGGCAGTTATTCCAATAAGTCTATAGATAAATAGGATTTTTCCTTTTGATCAAATAAACTTTGTAATGTGCTTTTCTAACATTCAAATACTCAAAAATTTCAAACACAATGGCCA
This sequence comes from Oreotragus oreotragus, assembly GCA_006410675.1. Taxonomy (NCBI): domain Eukaryota; kingdom Metazoa; phylum Chordata; class Mammalia; order Artiodactyla; family Bovidae; genus Oreotragus; species Oreotragus oreotragus. The sequence goes on from SJYX01024824.1 coordinate 135,972, forward strand.
ATAATCACCCCTTGTAATCATGCTTCAAAGAAGTTAGATGTTTTTTCNTTTTTTTTTTTCATCCAGGGAGCCAAGTGGCTCAAGTCCAAGTTTTAGGCTCCCGAACTGGTGGATTAGGGTGCTGTCAGTGCTGAAGATGAGAAGAAAACAAAAAGTTGATTATGCACAGCTAGGGAATACAGTTCTGTCTCTTAATGTAAGCAGGCTTCCGTTAGAGGTTTTGTGAAAGCTCATGTGTTGCCAGAAAAGGATAAACCAGACGATGACGTTTCTGCCAGTGACTTGTGTTTTCATCCTCCAGAGCACTAGCTTCTGGTGAGACCAGGAGAAAGGTTAAAGAGTGGCCTGCTCAACTTAAGCGTTTTGCAAGCTGCCAGATTCAGAGAGAATCTTCTCCTAAGCCGTCTTACCTCAAAATGTTGCCCCTTGTGAGAAATAGTGGGTGTCAGAATAATACACCAAAATAATGACTAACTTTAAAGAGAATTGAGACTGATTTTCCATTTTGTATAGTTTTAAGATTTGATATTATTACATTGTTTATTGGATTAAGAAACAATATTTCAGTACCCCCAAAAAAGCGAGCTTTTTTTTTTTTTTAAGGATTGTGTACTGAAATCAGGACAGCTCAACTAAGTACATAGTATTCAAGTTATCTAAAATGTATAGCAAGAAAGTTTTCAGAACCATGTTGTACTTTTTGTATTAACCTTTAGTTTTCAAATGACCTGCCTTGTTGAGGGATACTGTAAATGTTACATAACTATTAGAAACCTTTGTTGTATTTCATCTGTTCTCTCTCTTGGATGCAGTGAGCAGCTCCAATTAATGAAACTGACACAAAAGAGGGGAGTCTCAAAAGGCCTCAATTATCAAAACAGGCAAACTGATTCACCTCTCTTATCACATTAAGCTAAGAAGCTTAGCCTGATGCAGTCTCATGTCCATCAAGAGGAAACACATGAAGGCAGAGAGAGCTTTTTGACTCTTCCAGGTACTTCTGCCCCAGCTGAGTTCTGCACGGAGGCCTTCCTATGTTGAATGGACAGGTATTGGGGGAGGAAGTAAATGGAAGATTGCTGTTTTATCTGGATATTATCTTTATATACGTGTATATGTATGTATCTGCTCAGTCATGTCCGACTCTGCAACCTCATGGACTGCAGCCCACGAGGCTCCTGTCTCCATGGGATTTCCCAGGCAAGAATACTGGGGTGGATTGCCATTTCCTCCTTCAGGGGAGCTTCCCCACCCAGGGATTGAACCTGAGTCTCTTGCGTTTCTTGCACTGGCAGGTGGATTCTTACCACTGCACCACCTGGGAAGCCCATATATATATATACTTTTTTTTCTGTAAGTTTTTTTACATATACGTTTTAAAATTGTATATACTTTCTATAAGTTTAAGATAAATCTAAAGTATCCATGAAATCCCACACCAGTATTTTAGTAAGTGTAAATTTGACTAAGGGAGAAATGCCTCTATTTTTATTTTATTTTTTTTATTATTTGTTATTTATTTTTATTTCTTGATTGCACTGGGGTCATATGGGATCTTAGTTCCCTGACCAGGGACTGAACCCATGCTCCCTGCATTGGAAGGGCAGAGTCTTAACTACTGGACCACTGGGGAAGTCCCAAATGCCTCTTTTTAAACTAAGTGACATGGTCTGTGACTGATCCTTTTCCGTGATCATCGAAAGTGAAGTCTGATATCATTTGTCTCACTGCCTCCCTAGCCTGGTACAATGCCTGTCATGTTGAAAGCGATCAATAAATAACCTTGAATAAGCAACAACAAAATGATTCAGAGGCAATATCTCTGAAGTTGTCATAAAGTAGTGTTTATACTAAAGCCATAGAAACAGGTTGTAAGTAACCCTATGAAAAGTCTAGATCCTAGAGTCTAGAGTGCGTGCATGCTCAGTCATGTCTGACTCTTTTTGCCCCATGGACTATAACCTGCCAAGCTCCTCTGTCCATGGGGTTCTCCAGGCAAGAATACTGAAGTGTGTTGCCATTTCCTTCTCCAGGGGATCTTGCCCACCCAAGGATCTGTCTCCGGACCCAGGGATCAAACCCGAGTTTCTTGCATCTACTGCATTTGCAGGCAGGTTGTTCATCACTGGTGCCATCTGGGAAGCCCAGAGTCTAGAAGAGCAAATTGAAAATAAACTTAATTCTAGAAACTGACAGTTTAAGAGTGATAAACTCTAAAAGCTTGAATAGTCTTGGTTGGGGGGGGTGGGGTTTGAAATTAGCTATGCAATTCCCTGAAGATGATGGTGGTGGTTTCCTCGCTAAGTCATATGTCTCATAAGCACCAGGAAAGAGGGCCCCTAGTGTGGCGGGCACACAAAACCAGGCTTCAGTCCTTTTCACAAACAATGAGGAATGCCAGCCTTCCCTACCCACCCCTACCCCCAGCATTGTTCACATCTCTGACTGCCCTGCCCTTTGTAGATCCTTTTTGTCTCGGAAGTAGCTGTTTACAAGCTGATTTTCCAGATTTCACCCAGAAATCATTGGCTAGGGTTGGGACCAGAGGGTGGGGGTTGGCAACTGGAGCTGGTGATGAACAGAATAGAAAAAGAGGGCGGTTTAGCCTTCCTTCTGCATCTGCTGGCAGCTGGGATGACCCTGAATATAAATGACTTTGTGCCCTTTGCTGAATTAACTGCAATTTAGGAGTAGTGCTTACCCTGGTATCCTTGGAAACCAGAGATAATGGTTCTCATTACAGTGGGTTTCTATATTTAACAACCTGGATGTGTGTGGCTCTCTAGGCACTTTTCAATTAGCATAATGTTTGCTTAGTGTTTGGATTTTAGAAAAATAAACTCACATCTCTTTTTGGAATATGTGTACATAAAAAATATAAGGGGCGTACATACATTGTATGAGAGTCAAATACTTGGGGTAAGTTTCCTTCCTATTTCACTAGAGAACTAAAACAGAGCTGCTAATATTTGTGATCATTCAGAATGTGTTTATCTAGTTTATTGATGAACTGGTTTCTTCTCTGCCTTCCTTCTGCCTCCCACTACTCTCCCCTCTCCAGCTTCTTTAATGTTTTATCTGTCATTTGGTCCTTTTAGTTTCTAGTTAGCTCATTTTCCATATAGTAAGATATTAATAAATTTAAGGATTACATTTATAAGGTGGGTGTTTAGGATGCAGGATAGAGGGGATGAGGGTAGTCTGCAGGCATGCTTGCTTCAGGGAACATACTGAACACGGGTGATGTGTTTTCCAGATCCATTATGGCCTTTGTGTTACCATATTCAACAAATGAATATGGTAACTGAAGTTTCCCCCTTTTAAGTAAGAACATGTAAAATTGTTTTAACCATTTTTATACTTTTTTATTTGATAATAATTTCAAAGTTATAGGCTTCCCTGATAGCTCAGTTGGTAAAGAATCTGCCTGCAATGGAGGAGATGCTGGTTCGACTCCTGGGTTGGGAAGATCACAGGCGCAAGAACAGGCTACTCACTCCACTATTCTTGGGCTATCCTTGTGGCTTAGCTGGTAAAGAATCCACCTGCAATGCAAGTGACCAGAGTTTGATCCCTGGATTGAGAAAATCCCCTGGAGAAGGAAAGGCTACCCACTCCAGTATTCTGGCCTGCAGAATTCCATGGACTGTATAGTCTGTGGAGTCACAAAGAGTCAGACATGATTGAGTGACTTTCACTTTTTCAACGGTACAGGAGAGTTTCAAGAATCACACAGTAAAGCTCCACATACCTTTCTGTAATCATTTTGGTTTCCACTTTTCTAAAATGCTTTCCTTCACTGCCTTGACCTGCGGTGGGTGCCAGGAAGCATTTGTTACTGAGTTGTGTGCTCATAGGGTTCTGAGTTTGCGTGTGGGCTTACTGAAGTCATTTCAAGGAATCAGGAAGATTGAAAAACTTAAAGACCATTTAGGCCAGCTCCCTTTGGCATTTGTAGATGAAGATGTTAAATGTCTCAGAGTTGCTACCAGTTCTGTGTCCTTTTTCCAAATTAACCAATGTGACTTCAGCTGCTGTGCTGCAAATGTTAAAATGTCTCCCTTGCCTTGCAAACTTCTTGCCAAATTTCTCTAGCCCGATGAAGTCCCTTAGCAAATTTGTTAAACTTTATGGCTGTTGTTTAATGAGTTAACAACTCATTAAAAGTGAGCTTTACACAGTGACTTCAGAATTTTAAGAGGTTTTATAATTTGGGCTAGATAGTTACAACACTGCTGTTGTAGTACAGAAGCAGCTTTAGCTAATTTAGCAAATAGGTCTGACTGTGTTCCAATAAAACTTTATTTATAAAAATAGCAGGTCAGACTGGGCCCTTGAGCAATATATTACTGACCCTGGAGTATGTTAGAAGTTAGACTTTTAGAACTTTGTGATTGTGCAGTCTTTATTAATGAACACCTCTCAGAAATGATTGCAACCTCATATTACACTGTGATTATTGAAGATGTTCAAGAATTAAAAGAATTAGTCTACACATTTAGAGGTGATTCTGGGAGATAGAAAATTATGTTTTCCCTCTTTTAAGGATATCTTTAAGGATTAAATATACAAAACCTCATACATAGATTCTGTGGTGAGCTACCATTAACTTAAGGCCATGACACATTCAAGGATAGAAACTGAATGGGAGTCTAAGTTGTTTTCCATCAGGAAATGAATTTGAGCCCCACAGAGGAAGAACTGCGTTCTTGTTATTGGTAAACTGTCATTTTAAAAACTTATGCAGGACATTAGAGCTTTTTAAGAACAAAAGTGCAGACAAATGATCTTGAGAATACAAATGTTACCATCTATAATTATTTAAATCATTTTAAGTGACATGAACAGTGACATCCATAGAAGACTTACACGTACAAAATATTTAATGTGTAATTAGAAATTATTTCTTGTTGACAGTAATGATGTGAAATGTATTAGTTCTGTAACTTTTCTTGATGTTATCAAATATTTTAAAGATTTTTAAAATATCTAAATAGAGGGATAAGAACTCAGCATTACTTTAAGTCTAAAATTCAAATGTATGAAATATACTGCAGATTCTTAACCTATGTACCGTTTGACTTTAAAAGACTCTGCTTAATGCTTTCTTGATTCTGTTTAGTGTGTCAGAAAACTAGTTTTAATTTGTGTATTAGTCAATGCAGCATTATTATTTGCTATTAAATCCTATTAGAGACAACAAAAGTAAAGCAGTTACTATTGGAGAAGGCAATGGCACCCCACTCCAGTACTCTGGGCCTGGAAACTCCCCTGGATGGAGAAGCCTGGTAGGCTGCAGTCCATGGGGTCGCTAAGAGTCGGACACGACTGAGCATCTTCACTTTCACTTTTATGCATCGGAGAAGGACATGGCAACCCACTCTGCCTGGAGAATCCCAGGGACAGCGGAGCCTGGTGGGCTGCCGTCTATGGGGTCGCACAGAGTCGGACATGACTGAAGTGACTTAGCAGCAGCAGCAGCAGCATAGCACTTATAATGCAGAGATACTCAACAAAAGTTGAATGAATTAATGTCGGTAAATTTTATGAAAATATGAAATTGTATCCTGTAAATAGATGAGAGAAGAGGGTTTAGAAGTCAAAACAATGTAAAGTTTGTTGGGAAAAAAGTTTACTTTCAGATGCTTACTGAGAATGTCGTGCATGCCATCAAATTAAATACTTGCTCGAGTGTTTCCAGTAATTAAGCCAGAAAGCTGGAGGGATGGTTTCTTAAGTCAAGATAATTGTCTCTAGAGAAGGTGCATTTCCACGAGGTTAGAAAGAGGCCAGCCTCAGAGAGACAGTGGAACAGGATTCATTCAAAAGCATCTATTGAACCCTTGTTACACGCCAGGCACTTTTTCCCCACAGAGATGGTTTAGAGAAGGACAGAATAGAGATCTTTTCCTAATAGCTAAGGTGGGGAATAGCTTCTGGAAACACAAGGCAAAACTGAAGCCTTCTGTCCAGCTTGGGCATAAGGAGAAGGGTGGTTAACTTTCAAAATGCTGCTCCCACAGCTCAGGGGCAGGAAAGCAAACATGGAAAACAAAACATCCCTCTCCTGGGAGCCGGTTGCTGGACCAAGGTTAAATGAGAGTGATCAGTAGGTAAAAAGAGCTGATGGAGAGCATGTCACTAATTTTTTTTTAGATCTTATTTATTTATTTTTGGCCGTGCTGGGTCTTTGTTGCTGCGCACGGGCTTTCTCTCGTTGTGGGGATCGGGGGCTCCCCTCTGGTTGTGTTCCGTGGGCTTCTCGCTGCAGTGGCCCCTCGCTGTTGCGTCTCCCAGGCTCTAAGGCTCACAGGCTTCAGCAGTTGCAGCTCAAGGGCTTAGTTGCTAACCGCATGTGGAATCTTCCAGGACCAGGGATTGAGCCAGTGACCCCTGCCCTGGCAGGTGGATTCCTACCCACGGGACCACCAGGGAAGTGGGAGCGTATTGCTAGTAATGGGGCTGCTGCTGCTGCTGCTGCTGCTAAGTCACTTCAGTCGTGTCCGACTCTGTGCGACCCCATAGACAGCAGCCCACCAGACTCCCCAAAAGAGCTGATGGAGAGCATGTCACTAATTTTTTTTTAGATCTTATTTATTTATTTTTGGCCGTGCTGGGTCTTTGTTGCTGCGCACGGGCTTTCTCTCGTTGTGGGGATCGGGGGCTCCCCTCTGGTTGTGTTCCGTGGGCTTCTCGCTGCAGTGGCCCCTCGCTGTTGCGTCTCCCAGGCTCTAAGGCTCACAGGCTTCAGCAGTTGCAGCTCAAGGGCTTAGTTGCTAACCGCATGTGGAATCTTCCAGGACCAGGGATTGAGCCAGTGACCCCTGCCCTGGCAGGTGGATTCCTACCCACGGGACCACCAGGGAAGTGGGAGCGTATTGCTAGTAATGGGGCTGCTGCTGCTGCTGCTGCTGCTAAGTCACTTCAGTCGTGTCCGACTCTGTGCGACCCCATAGACAGCAGCCCACCAGACTCCCCAATCCCTGGGATTCTCCAGGCAAGAATACTGGAGTGGGTTGCCATTTCCTTCTTCTACTCATATTAACAACCTTGCGCATAGAAGTGTCTCAGAGCAAGGTTACGAGCAGTGATTTCTGCCTCAGCTGTGCCCTGTGGGGCTGTTTCCGCTGCTTCATTTCTTCCCTGATGCCTGGGCATCTTTCACTCTGCTCCCAGCTCAGGACCTGTGACTTGCTGAGTGAATGTGAGCAGGCAGAGAACTTCCCGAATACAACTGATTGAGCCCATGGGAAGGCTGGAGAACCCAGCTTAGAAAATAAAGCAGACACCGAGAGAAGGTGGCTGAGCTGGAGTGGACATCATGCCTTTGGGGGAGCTGCTGCCCTCGTGGCCGGCCATGCCTGCGCCCTGCAGCCGCCCTGCTCCTGTGACTCAGTAAAGATGCTTCTGGGAGCATCAGCCGCCTGGGCTGCTGTTGAGCCCACGTCCCAGGCGACAGGGTTTATTTAGCAAGAGCAAGGTGCTGGATCTCTTTGGCCTTCATGGTGGGAAGAAGTGCCAGGGAGACAAAAAACAAGACAAATATTCCAGAGATTCGTATGGATGAGGAGTTCTCAGTGAGAAAATTGTCAGTGGTTTTTTGTCTCATGTGTGTTTCTTTTCCATCCTGATGGGAAATTATGGAATCATGGCTTACATGTTGTGATTTATACTGCTGATTTCATGCGTTTTGACTGTTGTATCCCAGCTCTCAGCCCTCTTAGGAAGTGATGAGTTTGTGGGTCCTCTGAGACTCCAACACTGTTTGTGATGACTGGAGAAATACTGTCTCATCTTACTTGCAAAGTGATAGATTAGCCATAGATTCTTAATGTTCTCTGTTGGGAAAACAGTTTTCCAAAGATCATTTAGGAAGATAGTCTTAATACTATGTGGAAACCTATGGTTTTATATTACCATGTAGATATATTACAGAGAATTAATAATAAAAATATAATATAATTGAATTAATTTCTCTAATGGTCCATTAAAAATTGTTGTAATATTTTTTCTCTTATTCTTTTAAGGGTGATTTTGTTATATCTTAATGGCTATCTCAGTCAAATGCTGAGAATGGAAAAGGGTGGAATTTTCAGGGCAGGGTTGGGATGAGGGCAGCAGGGAGGAGGTAGATGACCTGATTTCTTGAGAAGCATATGTTAGCAAGAAAGTCACCACCTATGATGGCTTGATATTTTTCCTTTCAAAATGAAATCGTATTTGAAACCTTTGTGTAGCATTTTTCCTAATTTGACTTTTCATCTGACTATGACTTTTAAATTGAATTATAAATATTAGTGCCAGAAATGTTAAAAATCATATTTATTTGGGAGACACTGGAGCAAAAATATCTGCTGCATTTATCATCTCAGTGCTTCTCTGCACTCTGAAATGCATACTTGACAGCAATTCATTTTAGATATGTTGTTGATTACATTTTTAAATGCAAATGAAAGAGAAATGCTTTTATAGATGACTGAGCTTTATTTCTTTGCCAGTTTTTCTCCATGGTGTCCTGAAATTTCTCCTCATGTGGAATGTCAATTAACCTTTCCTGCTATACTTAAAATATTTCAACCTCTTTGGATTTATTCAGTAGCATTGCTACCCTGGAGAAACAGAATAGTCCAGATCAGTGTATCAGTACATTAAACACCAAGCAAAAATAAAAGAAAAAAATCTTTTTCTCTACATCTTTTAAAACCAAGTGTCCAAAGAGTATAATAGTTTCAATAGGGTAGTTTATCTTCATGATTATCTTATAATAGGTATAATCCTTGTAAAAAGCATTTCATGTATTTCCAAGAACTTTATAGATTTATTTGATTATTAACTTGATGAAATTTGGCAGACCAGAATGCTTTGTAATGCATATCTATTTTCTTACATATAGATAAAATTAAATTTCTATCTCTGTTGATCACATTATGTAAAAAATGGATTTTCACAGTATTTGAGTATGTTTGGGATGAGGTGACTTAAAACCCAGACTAGATTGTGTTGCTGATGGTTTTTTAGGGCCCAAAGGTCAGCTCAAAAGAGGTAGTAGGTGGCTGAATCTGAAGTGGGACTTTTCACCAAGTCTGTAAGGATGTGAGAGATGGTGTGACTTAAAGTACAGTCTCTGTAATGTCTATATAATTCACACTGGAAATACGAAAGACAGCCTGCTCCAAAACAGCTGATGCTGAGCCCTAAATGAGAGACACCTGGTACCATTTACCAACCAAGAAAAAGATTTCAGTTTTATGAGCCTCAAACATGAAAGTTCTAAGCCAGCTCTGAATTGCATGCAGGGGCTAATTTGTGATCAGGTTTTTTACACAGTGGACACCTCCATGTGACACGTTCTAAGAAGAAAGGCAGTAAGGGATTTATGATGCTTAACTATGAGTAGTGATTATCCAGGGCACCTCCAGAGAGGTTCATTAATGTAAAAGGATGAAGGGCAGAGACCAGCTGGACTTAATCAAGGTTTTAACTAGAGCCTATTTTTAATGAAATGCAGCTTATTCCAGGACTAGAACACACTATAAAATATGCAGAACTGAGAGCTTTATGTTGGTTGGAAGGGATCCTTGTAGGCCGCCGTAAACTTGCATTTTAGCAAGCAATTTTAATCCAAGAGTTGAATGCATTTCAAACCATCCATATTTCTTGACTACCTCTTTATTCATTCATTCAAAAATATTTGTTCATGGCTCTTAGAGTTTAAATTCTAGTTGGATGATAGAAAGAACAAATCAGAGACAGTGGAACAGAGATGGTTGGAGTTGGGGTGACCATGGATCAGCAATGATATGGAGACATGGGAACAGATACGCTGAGTAAGCAGTTGCACAGATGAGTTTGGCATTTGGCAGAGAGTCTGGACCAGAAAAATTGGGGAGTCCCCAGCATATAAATCAATTAAAAGTCTTAACCTTGGATACATTTGTTCCACCAAGGGAGTGAATGTAAATTAAGCAGAGATGAGAACCAAAGATGACCAACATTGAGAGTCTGGGAGATGCATAGGAACCAGCAAGGAAGACTGAGAAGGGATTACTAGTGAAGTAGAGGAAAACTAAGAGGCTGTGGGGTCCTGGAGCCTGGGGAAGAGCGGGTATCAAGGAGGAGGGTGCAATCCCAGTTGACAAATATGTTCAAATGGCAAGTAAAATAGGGACTGAGAGCTTAACAGTGAGAGATTAAACTCGTTTGATTACTAACTATGCTCTGAAGACCCCCTGAATTTAATCTCAAAAGTTCTACCAAAATGAAAAACATATACCAGTGTGTGAGTTGATGGGATACCTGAGTCTGGTGTATCCAAATTACAAAGGTTTTATTCTGTTAGGCAAGCTTAACTTTCTTATATTCTGAAGATAACCTGTAGAAAATTTCATGAGAGCAGTAACAGTGTCTGGTTACCATTGTAGCCTGGTGCCTGACACAGAGTAACATTCAAGACATAACTTCTCTTTAATGAATGGGTGCTCACTGAACTTGTTAATTGACCCTTTTGAGATCACAGTAGACATTTCAAGCCTCGGAGAACATGAATCCTTTATGAGAGAATTATCTGCTTCAGCTTTTTATTATTTGATCACTCAGATGTTCATAAAGAAGTTTGTAATGTTTTTACAGTTTCAATATATTATGGGCCAAGTTGTACCATCACCCCTGCACCCTACTCATATGTTGAAGTCCCAACCCCCAGTACCTCAGAACATGACTCTGTTTGGAGATTGAGCCTTTAAGGAGGTAGTTAAGTTAAAATTAGGTTGTTAGGATGAGTCCTAATACTGTATGATTGGAGGAAATTTGGACACACATGTACAGAGTGATCATGTGAAGACACAGGGAAAAATGTCCACAGGCCAAGGAAAGAGGCCACGGTAGCAACCAAACTTGCTAAATCTTGGTCTTGGATTTCTGGCCTCCAGAATTGTGAGAAGATAAATTTCTGTTGTTTAAGGTACCCAGGCTGTGGTACTTTGTTATGGCAGCCCTAGTGAACTAGTACACAAATGTAACAATCAAATGCCTCTTTTTTTCCTTTCTGAATATTGAAATGTAATCATTTATAATAAGTATTTAGATGACAAAATTAATTGTATAACCCATTTGAAAAGTTATAGACTATGCAAAATATTTGCCCCAATATACTTATAAAATAATTGCTAAAGAAATAAGTGACATGCATTTTCAGGAAGCACTCAAAGTCAGCTAACATTGTCCAGAGATGTTATATTCGATTTTAAAAGTTTTCAGATAACTAAAATCTCCCCTGATAAAGTTTAACCCATTTTAGATTAAACAAAAAAGACTTCCTAAAAGATTGCAACTTCCCTTCCTCGCCTCAGCCTTCTTAAGTAGAGTATGCTGTACATAATTTAACTTTAATTTGAAGCCATCAGTCTGAGACAGATGTGTGTATGAAGTGAATATCCAAAAATATCCAAGACCCTTGAAGTCCTTAGATTTTACATTCATAGTTTCAACTATTTCCTATTGACTGTAAAAGGCCAAGGAGGAGGGGAATTTGTCATTTTGCCTAGACATTCTTCTGAATCCCAAACACTGAGAATCTGGAAGGACACATGAATGAACCACTTCAATGGAAATGCCTAGCTAGACATCTGTATCTCAATAAAGCTTTGTTTTTCTCTACTTACCATTTCTGAGCTCACATTTCTGAAAAAATTAAACAATGAAAACTCTTCATTGTGGAAATAACCAGAGATGAGAAAGAGACTTTATCTGCAGGTGAAATTACCTCAATTTGTGGTTTGAGAATAGTCTCTGGAGCAGATGATTTTTAAAATTTGTATTGTGGTAAAATATACATAATATAAAACTTTACTATTCTAAGTGTGCAGTTCAGCGGCATTAAGTACATTCACATTGCTATGCACACATTGTCGTCAACCATCTCCAGCACTGTTTCATCCCAAATGACACTCTGTACCCATTAAGCAGTAACTCCCTGTTCTCCCTGTCGGCCAGCCTTCCCATTCTGCTTTCTGTTTCTATGACTGACTGTTCTAGGGACCTCGCATATATGGAATCATGTGTTTGTCTTTTTTTGTCTGTTTATTTCACTGAAGCATATGTCTTTAAGGTTTATCCACGTTGTAGCATGTGTCAGAGTTTCTTAATGATCTACTCCATTTTATTATATACCACATTTTTAAAATCTCTTCATTTGCCTGCTGGTGAACTTTTTGGTTGATTCCACCTTGGGCTATTGTGTATGATGCTGCTGTGAACATCTGTCTGCAGATACACGTTCAAGTCTCTGATTTCAGTTCTTTGGGTATATGCCTTGTTGTTGCTCAGTCGCTAAGTTGTATCTGACTCTCTATGACCCCATGGACTGTAGCACAACAGGCGTCCCTAAATTGTTGAATTATATGGTAATTGTGTGCCTAATTTTTTGAGGCCCGCCAACGGATTTCCTGGAGTGGGTGATTTTTGTTGGAAATGTGCTTCCAGAGCTGCCTATAAACATATCTAAATTTAAGGGTCCCTGGAAGTGTCTGTAGGGTCCATATCAATGTCACCAGAGCAATTTTTAACTGCCTTGCCCTTTCATAGTGCTGCAGTGAAGTTGGTGGTTTGGGACTGTGACTAATCCCATCTTGCCCATGCAGCAGACTTTTACTGGGGGCTGTGTCCCTCATGAAAATGCTGGCCATCAGGTGCATGTTGAGACCTGCGGGCCAACTGTACATAGTCTAAAATTCAACAAAAGTGTTTGGGTAACCAGAACACTAACGCTAACTGGTAGAAATTTTAGCCTTTCAAAGAGCAACACGTTAGCGAGTTTAAAGGGTATATACACTGGATAAACATGAGCTGGTAGGGAGCCATAGGGGAAACATACATGTGTTTGTGGATGCGTCAGTGACCTACCGTGTTAATCATGAGCCAGATCCTTGTGCACAGCACAGAAAGGAAACACGATTCATGAATGAATAGCAGACTGTTTGTTTTGTCTCCAGATCTGGGGTAACTGACAATGGTTTTAGGAACAGAAAACAAAGATCAATACATATAATTGGTGGAGAGATACAAGTAGGAAACGTGAGATGCGGCTCGCACGTTGAGCAGAGGAAGAGACTCAGTCCAAATATTGATGACTGTCTTACTCAGCTCTGTGCACAATTGTGTAGTGCTTCCCGTTTACATTAATGAATACATCTAGTCTATAATTAGGTGGTATTTGTGTACTACTGTGCTCTTACACCGTGCCTTATAGCAGTAGCTGTGCATGCCTTTTATCTGTGACCTGCCAGTTTAAGATTATATTAAATTTGCTTTTGCTGCAACTGGATATATGTTCTATCTCTGCAATTACTGTCAGGCAGACTGAGCTGGTGCTGTTGATAAATGCAGTGTAGGACAGGGCTGTGATTTGCTTCAAGTAAGAGGAAAAATATAGACTGTAACTCAAGCTGAGATCAAAGAAAGATTGTGTGTGTGAGAAGTTTACTTCATGACTAGATGACAGTAAAGTTATAAGTAAAAATACTGCTTCTTGGTGACCTAGACTGAAGGGAACCATTCTGCAGTGCTCTGCTGTAGTAATTATTGCTGCTGCTAATGTTGTTTTAAATCTTTAAATTCATCCCTTTATGTGTGCCACTGTTAATTCTATTCTGATGAGCATCATAAAGCTAAGATTGGAATTATAGCTTTGCACACTTCCTTTCTCTGGAGTACTACAGAAATGTTAGATAACACAAGAACCTAGAAATATTGGTTTAATTTTTCAATATGTTATGTGTGCTCTATTCTAAGTACCTTGATGATTTGGTACTCAACATATAGCTGTGAACCCTGGGAGACAGTTTTACAAGGTTATCTGTTTCCATAGAGAAGCAAACAAGAAATGTTGATTTTTCTACTTAATAAATCAGAAAGTGATTGTTTGGTCCTCTGAGTAGACCAGGTAGTAAGAGATTGATCTAATGACATTAAAAAATAAACTACAAAAATTGTTTCCATCTGCTTTTATATGCGTATTTTTAAATACTGAAATATCCAAAATACAAGTGGGATTTTTGCTTATTACCAATAAATAAATACATATATAAGAAAATGAGTGGTTACATTGAGCAAAATAATAATTAAGGCTGTTCCAGTTCTAAAATGTGGGTTCTGACTGTGAGGGGGATGTTTACAGGATCTAAAATCCCTGCTTGGCCTTCTTCCCAGTAGTGGGCAACCATTATTTGAGGACTGGGTAGACCTTGGCTGGGTCCCTCACGGCTCAGACGGTAAAGAATCTGCCTGCAAAGCAGGAGACTCAGGCTCGATCCCTGGGTTGGGAAGATCCCCTGGAGGAGGAAATGGCAATCCACGTCAGACCTCTTGCCTGGAGAACCATGGACAGAAAAGCCTGGTGGGCTGCAGTGCACGGCGCAGCAAAGAGTCGGACCAGACTGCGCACAGCGGCTTATAGCCCTTGTCTGAAGATGTAGTGTCCGCACCAGCCTGCCTGGTTCAGAGGGGGCGGTCGTGCCTCCGTGGCCAACCCAAAGAAGGGCATCTGAAACTGGAAAGGAAGGGGACTGGAGTCGAGAAGACCCAGGCATTGTAGGGAACTTGAGCTGAAGAGGAGGGACCCATACCATTCTAACAGAATAAATAAAGTCATTTGCACTGAAATCTGCAGAGCTTGCTGGCACCAGGAGTCTCCTCTATTTTGATTGAGACAGAGGGATTGGAGGATTCCAGTGAGTAAGCTTTGAAGTAAGGACAGTAAGCCAGGGACCAGCCCCAAGATCAGATTTCACTGTTTAACAGCCCTGCTTAGTGCACTCAGTGAGTCAGGGGTTGTCTTTCTCTTTGCTAAGGCAGAAGTGGTAGCGGGTTCTTTCAGGGCCAGAACGGGGACATCGGGAGATCGGCACATCCTCAGTGGTTGAGTACAGACATTCACTGTGTTCCCAGCCTTCCTCTGAGAGAGTTCGAAGTGAAGTGAGGTGAAAGTTGCTCAGTCACGTCCGACGCTTTGTGACCCCTTGGACTATACGGTCCACGGAATTCTCCAGGCCAGAATACTGGAGTGGGTAGCCGTTCCCTTCTCCAGGGGATCTTTCCAACCCAGGGATCAAACCCAGGTTTTCCACTTTGCAAGTGGATTCCTTACCAGCTGAGACACAAGGAAAGCCCACAAGGGAAAGTTAAGAGTTTATGCCAGATGTTTCCATAGAGCTTCTTAGGTATTGAGAGGAATGATTTGGTCAAATTGCNCAGAATACTGGAGTGGGTAGCCGTTCCCTTCTCCAGGGGATCTTTCCAACCCAGGGATCAAACCCAGGTTTTCCACTTTGCAAGTGGATTCCTTACCAGCTGAGACACAAGGAAAGCCCACAAGGGAAAGTTAAGAGTTTATGCCAGATGTTTCCATAGAGCTTCTTAGGTATTGAGAGGAATGATTTGGTCAAATTGCTAAAGAAATGTGGAGAGAAATAAAAGAACTTCTGACCTGGAAAAGTTTAGCAGTAAGAATTACAAATTCCCATTCCAGGATGGCTGTATGGTTCCATCCTTCTTCATCATCAGTTTCTACAAGTGAAGGATGTTCCTGTCAGGGAGTGTATCTGGGCAGGCCAACCTCAAGACTGAGCTTTCCGTCTATGGCTGAGAAGGTGGACGGGAAGCCCCCATGCCATCTGCCAGTCTTCCCTGCATCACTCTCTCACTGTCATCCTGGAAACCTGGAGCTCGCTTCCTTCCCCAGCTCTTGAATTGAAAGCTTAAGGAAGCTAACCTCTTAAGCCCTGAAATATAACCAAATGTTTGCATTTTTTGTGCCCAAAGTTTGTAAAATGACCAGTTTCCAGATTATATTTAAGTTGGCCGATGGAAGAAGTGTGACAAAAAGAGGACATCTTAAACCCTGATCTCTAGAGCATCCCTCATCAGAAGTACCAGGTGGCGGCCCAGGTGCCAGTGTGTGGGAGCAACCGGAAAAAGAACTGCTCCCCTGGACGAAGAAGCCTGGAGAGCATTCACCAGATGTCACAGATCCTGAGGGGCCAGGTGGAATCCTTGAGAGGGTTTTGGAGCCAGGCAGACTTGCTGTTTAGATCCTGTGTATGTCAGTTGCCCAGTCATGTCTGACTCTTTGCGACCCTATGGACTGTAGCCCACCAGGCTCTTCTGTCCATAGGATTCTCCAGGTGAGGATACTGGATTGGGTTGCCATTTCCTTCTGCAGGACATCTTCCCAACCCAGGGACTGAACCCAGGTTTCCTGCATTGCAAGCAGATTCTTTACCACCTGAGCCACCAGGGATTGCCCCATCTACTAGCGTCAGAGATCATGACTGAATGACATTAGGAAAGTTACTGTACTTCTGTGAGCCTGTCTTCCCAGGTTTCAAGATTATGATAGTAATACCTTCCTTACAGATTGTTGAAAGGTTTCAATGAGATAAACATTTGAAAAAAAAATAGTGCAAGTCCTGGCCTATAGTAAGCATTTAACAAAACACTGCATTCCTCTAGTTTATTCTCACCCCTTGTCATTTGACCGTCACCCCTTACCTGAGGCCCTGTCACCCCCAACTCCGTCTTCACCCCTCTCAGGCGGAAGTCTGTGTTTCTTCAGGCCGTGCTGGGCCTTCAGTGCTGCGCCGGCTTTTCGAGTGGCTGCGGGTAGTGGTGGCTGCTCTTCGTTGTGGCGCACGGGCTTCTTACTGCGGTGACTTCTCGCTGCAGAGCCCAGGCTCTAGGGCATGTGGACTCGGTAGCTGTGGCTCCACAGTGTGGCGCCTGGGCTTAGTTGCTCCACGGCAATGTGGAGTCTCCCCATCCAGGGATCGAAGCGATGCCCCTTGCGTTGCAAGGTGGGTTCTCAATCGCTGAACCGCCAGGGAAGACCTAAGCCTGCAGTCTTATTTCAGAGAGTGCTCCGGGCTGAACTGTGTCTTCCCCCAAAGTCTCCGGTTGAAGTCTTAACTTGCAGGACATCAGAATTGAGATAAGGCCTTTAAAGAGGTAATTTAGTTACAATGAGGTCATTAGGATGGACCCTCATTCAGTATGCCTGGTCTCCTTGTAAGAAAAGGAAATTTGGATCTAAAGGTGGACAGGAAGAAAACTCTGTGAAGATACCGGGAGATGATGGTGATCTACAGCCTAAGGAGAGAGGCCTCAGAAGGAATCAGTCCTGCTGACACCTCAGTCTGCAACTTGACGCCTCCAGGGCTGTGAGGAAATAGCTGTTTGATGTAGAAGTCACCCAGTCTGCGGTACTTTACCAAACTGGTTAATACAGGAGCTGTCACTAAAGACTTGCGGTGGGAGGGACATCTGCTCCAAAGCCTAGCAGGTAGGAAAAGAGAAAAAGGGCAGCCTCCTGTCTACCTGGTAGAAGGGAGGGGAGTGTGGATGCTGCAAATTCAAAAAGGCTCGCTCGACACCGAGCAGCGAGTTTTTGTAGTATTGGTCGTTGATGATTTTGTGATGTTGTTTCAGGTACGTTAAGCATTACAGAGGCTCCCGGTGGCTGAAATGGAAGCCTGACCAGCCAGATAACACACGACTGGAATAACCTTTTGGATCATAACATGTTTGGTTTTTTTACAATTTTTATTAGAGTCTAGTTGATTTACAGTGCTGTGTTAGTTTCAGGTGTTCAGCAAAATGGATCAGCTATACATATACATTTATCAGTCTTTTTTTAGGTTTTTCTCCCATACAGGCCATTACAGAGTATTGAGTAGCATTCCCTGTGCTACACAGTAGGTTTCTTATTAATTATCTATTTTATGTAGAGTGTGGTGTGTTAGTTGCTCAGTTGTGTCCGATTCTTCATGGCCTCATGGACTATAGCCTGCCAGGCTCCTCTGTCCATGGGATTTCCCAGGCAAGAATACTGCAGTGGGTTGCCATTTCCTTCTGCAGGGGATCTTTCTGACCCAGGAATCAAACCCGCATCTCCCGTGTGTCCTGCGCTGCAGGCAGANGCCTGCCAGGCTCCTCTGTCCATGGGATTTCCCAGGCAAGAATACTGCAGTGGGTTGCCATTTCCTTCTGCAGGGGATCTTTCTGACCCAGGAATCAAACCCGCATCTCCCGTGTGTCCTGCGCTGCAGGCAGATTCTTTACCACTGACTTCTCCCCAAATCACACAGTTCCTCCAGTCCTCACAGTGAGATGCTGACGCCTGCCAAGCCCTGTCAGAACATGAACAGGCCTTGGTTGGCTGGGGGTAGGGGCAAAGTTGAGAGAAGAGCTCTGGAAGGAACAGAGAAAGAATGTGTAGTTTTTAAATTCACTGATTTAGTGTTTTCTCATTATGTTAATTTGCCCACATTGTAATTCACCCGCTTTTTTTTTTTTTTTTTTTGCTTCTTCACTCATTTTTCCAGCAGGTTATTCCCATCTACTGGGTATTTCACTCTGCAGAATGAAATACCCAGTGCATCGTGTGCTGCTTTCTTCAGATTGTTTATAAAACTGTTAACACTCAACTTTGGGGAGCTCCTCCTCTCAACGTTTCACTGTTTAGCGATTTATTGTATTTATGCTCCATAATCAGCTAACATCTAGTGAGCTCCTCATAAGTACCAGGTTCTGTTCTAGGTGCTTTTACTTATATTACCTCATTGATTTCTCAAAGCAGCCCAGTGAGTAAATATTAAGATAAGGCTGAGGTGAGGGTAAATAATTTGGCTGAGATAAAACATCAACCCCAGGCACAGCCAGGAGTCAGACCTTGGTGACGGACATGGAAAAGGAACAACTGAAAACCAGTTACAGATTGTGCTGAGAAACTGTGTGGCCAGAGTGTGGCCGAAGTGCAGAGCATGCGATGGGGAGCGGCATGACGTGAGATTATCAGCCAGGAAGGCAGGGACTTCCGTTGTCAGTAAGATCACAATGACATGTGAGGATCACAAAGGAAAATGCAGTTTGATAAAGTTAAAAATGTAAGTAAACTTGCTGTAAAGAAATACATTTTAAAACATGTCTTAGGAAGAAAAGAATGCAGTTGAAATTCAACTGAAATATCAATGTGAATAATGTATTTTTCTTCGGGCTGTCATTAAAGTGGTCTAGCAGCAGTGTCACCAGTATTCATGAGAATGATTTAATGTATTTCTTCCATTGCCCCAATTCTGAGCTCTGTTACGTTCAAAGCGAACTAATGCTTCTTGGAAAATGTCCAAAAGGACAGAGGATCTTGCTTCAAGGGGTTTTCATTGGCCAGTTTCACCAAAGAATACACTGTCAGCTCAACAGAGCCTTTCCAAAAGAGAGCAATTAATTCTGTTAGAGTAACTTGAGTACTGAGATTTAGTAGAGAGAATATTGGTGAACTTGATGGGACTGATAGCCCTGGAATGTTGGGGGTGCAGAACCGGCTGGTGTTGATCGAGAAAGTAACGAGAAATTAGGGGGTAGAGGCCGAGCATTTGGATGATTGTTAAAATAAGTTTTCCTGGGAAAGGACAAGCAAAATGGAATAACGGCAAAGGAGAGAGATTGTTAGGACAGAAGATACTGCATACATTTGTAGTGCTATTCCTAGTTCCATCTTAATTCTCTGAACCTGAGCTGCTTCTGTTAGGTTAATTGAAATTGTTTTACTGTCTCAATGTCCTTGTTTTGTTTTGTCATCAGTTTCAACTTCTAACTAAAATGGTCCCATAAACTCTAAGCTTTTTGAGCAAAGGGGTTGTCTCACTTACCATCTTATCCTCAGTGCTATAACTATGGTATAATCAGTGAATGTTTTCCAATAAATGAGTTAAAGATCAGCAGAAAAAAATAGAGCTTGGCTGTAAAGTAATCCTCGCTGGAACCGGTTCTTCACTTTTGGTGTGCTTCATTATCAGACAGAATCTATGGGGCTAAGAGATATCTGTGTGAGACTGCCCTAGTGGATTTAGAGAGAAAAGGTACTGTCTTTATGCAATACAAGCAAATTAGTCCTCCAAAACAGTGAGTTTGAATTTGGAGACAAGA
Organism: Oreotragus oreotragus; assembly: GCA_006410675.1. NCBI lineage: Eukaryota > Metazoa > Chordata > Mammalia > Artiodactyla > Bovidae > Oreotragus > Oreotragus oreotragus. The sequence goes on from SJYX01024824.1 coordinate 155,946, forward strand.
AAAAGAAAATTGAAATCAAGAAAGGAAATAAAAAGATCACAGCAGTAAACATTCATGTTGAAAATACCCCCAAACCAAATTGTTCTGGAAAAAATTATGTAACTGTTCTTTGCTAATTTAAGAGAGAAAGTACTTTTTTTTTTTTTTTTTTTTAACCTACTATGAAGGCAGGTTTTAGTATCTGAAGTTTTCCGTTTGGGATGTACTTCGGACCAACAGTTGAACTAGGTTCAAGTTACTGACAGTTTAGCAGTGGGGGAGGGTGAGTGCTCCTTACTAACAGGTAACATTTTTGACAGCAAACTATCAATTGTGTAATCACCAAAGCAAAACTTTTAAAAAATCAGTTGGTAAAATATAGGACTGAATGGATCTTTGAGATGAACCTTCACTTTTAATCAAGATTAAATTTAAATCAATCTAAACTGAATTGACTCTAATATTTTTAGAGCTGCTTAGAGAATAGTTGGAGAGCATCTCTAGGCAATCATGTGGGTGTATATATAAAGTTAATTTGGATAGGATTATTTGTAGTCAAGTTTTTAGAGTATGACGAAGGATTTTATTGTTGTACATTTCATTTGCTAGCCATAATTCCAATTTATTTACAATCAATAATAAACTTGGCTTCAGAATTGATACAAAAGATCAATATTTGTCTTCTTAATAGACTATTTTAAAAATTAGATTATAGATTCAAGGTGTGATGATTAATTTTATGTGTCAACTTGGCTAGGCTGTGGTGGCCAGTTGTTTGGTTAAAGACCAGTCTAACTGTTGCTGTTTTATTTTATTTTATTTTTTTATTGAAGTATAGCTGATTAATAATGGTATAGTAGTTTCAGGTAGACAGCAAAGAGCCTCAGCCAAGCATATACATGTATACATTCTCTCCCAAACTCCTCACCTGTCCTGGTTATGTGAAGCCATTTTTAGATGTGATTAACATTTAAGTCAATAGACTTTGGGTAAAGCTGGTTACCTTTTAGAATGTAGGTGGGCCTCATCTAATCAGTTGAGGGTATTAAGAGCAAAGACTGAGATCCCTTGAAGAAAAGGTACCTCTGCCTCTGGACTATTATCAGATCCAAGATTGCAGTGGTATCCCTGGCTCTCCTGCTTGCCAGCCTGCTCTGTAGATTTTGGACTCGCCAGCCACATAACCATGTAAGGCAATATTTAAATTAATATTCATTCATTCTCTACCCCTTTTCCCTCTCTCTTTCTCTTTCTCCCTTTCCCTTCTCCTTCCTTCCCTCCCTGTCTCTCTGCACACATGTGCGCGCAAACACATACACACACACACACACCCTATTGGTTCTGTTTTTTCTCTTTAAAAAAAAAATTTATTTTTTTAATTGAAGCATAATTGCTTTACATAATTTTATTGTTTTCTGTCAAACCTCAACATAAATCAGCCATAGATGTATGTAATGTCACCTCCCTCCCATCTCCCTCCCCATCCCACCCCTCTCGGTTGATACAGAGCTCCTGTTTGAGTTCCCTGAGACATACTGGAAATTTCCATTGGCTATCTATTTTATATATGGTAGTATAAGTTGCCTTGTTACTCTCTCCATACATCTCACCCTCTTCCCATGTCCATTCGTCTGTTCTTTATGTCTGTTTCTCCATTGCTGCCTTGCAAATAAATTCATTGGTACCACCTTTCTGAATTCCATATATATGCATTAGTATACAATATTTATCTTTCTCTTTCTGACTTACTTCAATCTGTATAATAGGCTCTAGGTTCATCCACCTCATTAGAACTGACTCAAATGCATTCCTTTTTATGGCTGAGTAATATTTCATTGTGTGTATGTACCAGAACTTCTTAATCCATTCATCTGTTGATAGACATCTAGGTTACTTCCATGTTCTAGCTATTGTATATGCTGAAATGAACATGTATCTTTTTCAATTTTAGTTTCCTCAGTGTATATGCCTAGGAGTGGTATTTCTGGTTCATATGGTAGTTTTATTCCTAGTTTTTTTTGTAAGGAATCTCCATACCATCTTCCATAGTGGCTGAATCAGTTTACATTTCCACCAACAGTGCAAGAGGATTCCCTTTTCTCCACACCCTCTCCAGCGATGAGGGCCATTCTGACCAATGTGAGGTGATATCTCATTGCAGTTTTGATTTGCATTTCTCTAATAATGAGCTATGCTGAGCATCTTTTCATGTGTTTGTTAGCCATCTGTATGTCTTCTTTGGAGAAATGTCTATTTAGGTCTTTTTCCCACTCTTTGAGTGGGTTGTTTGTTTTTCTGGTATTGAGTTGTATGACCTGCTTGTATACTTTGGAAAATAATATTTTGTCTGTTGTTTCACTTGCTATTATTTCCTCCTCTTCTGAGGGTTGTCTTTTTACCTTGTTTCTGGTTTCCTTTGCTGTGCAAAAGCTTTTAAATTTAATTAGGTCCCACTTGTTCGGTTCAGTTCAGTCACTCAGTCGTGTCCAACTCTTTCCAACCCCATGAACTGCAGCATGCCAGG
>SJYX01024824.1:175693-228764 GCA_006410675.1 Oreotragus oreotragus
CTTCTGTTAGGACCATACCATTTCTGTCCTTTATTGAGCCCATCTTTGCATGAAATGTTCCCTTGGTATCTCTAATTTTCTTGAAGAGATCTCTAGTCTTTCCCATTCTGTTGTTTTCCTCTATGTCTTTGCATTGATTGCTGAAGAAGGCTTTCTTATCTCTTCTTGCTATTCTTTGGAACTCTGCATTCAGATGCTTATATCTTTCCTTTTTTCCTTTGCTTTTCGCCTCTCTTCTTTTCACAGCTATTTGTAAGGCCTCCAGACAGCCATTTTTCTTTTTTGCATTTCTGCATGACTGCAGTCCGTGGGGTTGCACAGAGTTGGCCATGACTGAAGCGAAATCTCTATTCATATTTTACTTTTTATTTTTTTTTAAATTAAAAGGTAAATTTTATTTTATTTATTAATATAAAATTATTTATTTTAATTGGAGGCTACTTACTTCACAATATTTTATTGGTTTTTACCATATATCAACTCCTTTTTTAAAAATTTCATTTATAAGGTATATAATATATTAGCTAATAATATATATGTATGACTAAATATGCATATACTAGCAGTACAGTCTCCATTTATTCTTTTACGGATACAGTTACATGATCAAAAGAGTTTGGAGACCATGGTCATGAAATAAAGAGTCCTTGTCTGCTGGTTAATAATCTTATTCCATTAATAAAATGCAAGATCTTGGGCCAGTCTTTTAACTAATCAGCAGCCAGAAAACCCTCACTTATAAAATGACGGTCCTGGACTTCAGCTGCCCTTTGGAAATGAGATTTTAAATGTAAAAGAAGAGAAAATAGAAGAAAATAATGTAAATATCTTCGAGTCACTATTGAGAGAATATAAGTTTTCAATTCATAAGATTTTCTTCCAATATAAAAATAATATAACCATACTAACTAATATTTTGAAAATGAAGAGTAGGCAGAAAAAGAAAAAACAAATCCCACCACACTAATTCAGCCAGTTTATATTCTGAATTTCTTTCTAGTTATTTTTCCTAGTTGTATTTAGAGGGCACATACTCTTATTTTTTTCATGTAATAGTTCTTCATTGGTTTATTTTTAAGTACAATTACCATTTTTAATAACAACATGATATTCTCACTGAAACATTGGAGTTTTAGGCTGATCCCAACTTTTCATATTATAGTGTTGTTAATATGTTTATTCATAGAGCTTTACTCATATTTTGGGTTATTTTCCTTAATGTAAGTTATCAGAGGTAGAGTTACTAGACAAAGGAAATTTAAGTCACTTGCCAAATTGTTTCCCAAAAGGACTGTAGCAATTTCCAAAGCTACCAGTTTCATCAGAGCCTTGGCACACTGTGTGTTGTTCTTAAGAAAAGTTTCTGATTTAATAGGAAAAATGTTTTATGTTTTAATTTGGACATTTTAGGTACTGATGAGGTGATATGTTTCTTTTTGTCTTAAGTCAAAAACAACTAGCAAACAAGGAAATACAATTCTCTGAGTTTTCTGTGTTATTAGATTTTGCTTTTTTCTTAGTTTCTACATCCTTTTGAAATCATACTCTCCTTTTATCTGAAAACTGTATTTGATTCCAAATGTTGATTTCTGATATCATTCTCCAATAAAAGGAAGAAGAACTCCTTATAGAAATGGCTGATTCTAGAACTAGGGCAGGAGATTTTGAAGATGAGCCAGAAGCATCTTTTCATGCCAAAAAATAAAGTACTGTGTAAAATAAAATATATCGATGGTGATATGTCCAAGGGCCATAGGATCCAGTTGAAAATGTCCCAGTGACCAAAGCTGGAGCATTTTGAGGAGGAAAATAAATAAAATATTGTTCAGTTACAATCGGTGGCTCAGCGGTGAAGAATCTGCCTGCTATGCAGGAAATGCTGGAGACACCAGTTTGATCCCTGGGCCAGGAAGATCCCCTGGAAAATGGCACGGGCAACCCACTCCAGAATTCTTGCCTGGAGAACCACATGGACAGAGAAGTCTGGCGGATTACAGTCCCAAGGGTTGCAAAGAGTCAGACACGACTGAAGCCACTAAACACACACACACAACTCAAAAGTATAAAATAAATATCTTTGCATTTCTCAGTATTCAGAAATGATTGAATGAATAAATAAGTGGAAAAATGAAATATCTTTTACAGAAGAATTCCAAATAATTTATGTAGATACTCTGCCTTCAACAGCTTCCCAGGTGGCTCAGTCCATACAGAATCCTCCTGCAATGCAGGAGACCTGGGTTTGATCCCTGGGTCAGGAAGATCCCCTGGAGAAGGAAATGGCAATCTGCTCCAGTGTTCTTGCCTGGGAAATCCCATGGACAGGTGAGCCTGGTGGGCTATAGTCCATGGGGTCGCAAGAGTCAGACGTGAGTTAGTGACTAAACCACCACCACCTGCCTTCACCGATGCAGGCACCCGTGTGACGTTGCTCAGTCAGGTCCGACTCTTGCAACCCTATGGACCATAGACCTCAAGGAGGGGAGGAATAGATCCCCACTTTGTAAAATGCAGGCTGCCTTTGGTAAGTTCCTTCCAAAGACTGCAGGATGAGATAGGGAAATAATGATTCACTTTACAGTGGAGAACCCTGAAAAACACTTCCTCAACCAGGTGATTAAAGTCACCATCAACAGTTCTAAGTCACGTTGATTGTATGTTCTCTTGATAAGAATGGCCCTTTGCTTCTGTAGTCTTCCTCCGCAGAACCCGTAACCCCAGTCTAATCATCTGAAAAACATCAGAAAGATTCCAGTAGAGAAGCACCTTTATAAAATACCTCAGCAGTACCATTCAAAATCATCAAGCTCAACAAAAAAGGAAAATCTGAGAAAATGTTATAGCCGAGAGGAACTTAAGGAAACGTGAACAACAAATGTACTGTGGTATCCTCAACAGGACCCTGGGACGGAGAAATAAGATATTCAATAAGAACTAAGGAAATCTGAACAAACTATGAACTGTTGTTAATAGCAGTGTATCCATATTGATTCATTAATTGTCCTAAATGTACCATACTAATACCCAATATTAGGAATATCAGCAGTTTGATGAGAGGATATATGGGAACCTTATCCCATTTTCTCTATTTTTTGGTAAATTCCAAGTATTCTAAGATTGATAAAACTACTTAAAAGCAAAACAACTTGCATTAACTGGCCAAAGGACTGCCACAATCTGGAGGGTTGGAGGTTGTGTGTGTTATCCAAAGGTAACACCCCAGGAGATCTTTCATTCCATCAGAGCTCTACAAATGTCATCTGTCCTCAAATCTGTGACACACATTTGTACATAAGAGTGTTCTAAGGAAGAGGAGTGCATATTTGGTGCATTCCAAGATAGCGTTAGGTATTTTGACATCTGTCTTAGATAAGTAATAGTTCTACTAAACAGTATTTCGTCTTTTGGACCTGATGGATGCAGTGTGTTAGGTTTATTTATAAAAGTATTAAACATACTGAGGAGCCATCCAGTTCCATCACTCACCAGAACTTACCTCTAAGGTTAAAAAGATCCAGAACTCTGTAGAAAATGTAATAAAATGTTAATGGTTTTATTCCTTTTGACTATTATTAAGTCTTTTACTAATTTTCCATGCTAGCTTTTAAATTAATTTTAGACACGAACAAGGGAGACAAATCTACCTGAATTGTGAGAATCGGGGTTCTGACAATGGAAAGCTAGAGACTAGAGTATCAAAAATCTTTGCCTCGACTTTTGACACTCTGACTTAGGCCTGCTGGTACTTGTTCCTGTGTCCATTCCAGAGTTCTCACGGAGGACTTGACTCTGTGCCGAGACTTAATCCGCTTGTGTGGTTACTTGCTTGTGAAAGAGAGAGACAAAGGGCAAGTGAACCAACAAAAGAAATTCAGTTTATGGCGTGCCACACAAAGCTCACGTGGACCTGATGGGGAATATGGCGAGGGGAAGGAACGAGTTATCAGGGTCCCTACGCGAGTAAGGGGATCAGGGGGGTCCCTTGAGAAGATGGTATGAGAAAGCGCCGTCCAGAGAATATGAGGAATAGTGTTTGAGGCAGAGGAATAGAAAGTTAATAGATACTTTCTCTTAGATTGACCCTATCCTTTCTTGACTATTACAGTATTATAGTTTCATTTGATGTTATCCATTTTCTATCACTCATAACTATTTCCAAACAAGGTACACAGTCCCATGAATAATTTTTGTCATATCCCTAAAAATAACATGCATAATAGTTTATTTTATATATTTGTTCATCAGTATGGTGATAGTCCTGGTTGTACACAGCTATAGTTCATTGAGTATTATGTGCCATATGGGATTCAAGTTATTTGGATGGATTATACTCCAAGTTATTTACCCATTATCCCTTGATGGACATTTGGGTTTAGTTTTTTATGTTTCAAACAGTGATTCTGTGAATATCCTTGTACATGTCTCCTAGAGCATATTTATAGGCGTTTGAACAGACTTAAAAATTTTTTTGTGTGATTATCAAGTTGGAACTGAAACAGATTTTCATTTTTCTCAAAGAAGTATTTTTTTTAATTGGTGGGGCGAAATTTGCAGTATAAGAAGTAAAATTAAAGACTACTTCTTTTGAGTGCTAAAGAATTCATGTAATGATTATCCCTAAGTTAAAACTCCCTCTACATGAGAATACTTGCTTGATGTATTTGTTTCTATTTTTGTTTCTAATTATAACTGATTATAAACTGTATCCATTGAGCTAATTGGTTTATTTTGCCATTTCATCTATTAATATAACTAATACTTGGGTAGAACTCTACAGTTTGTAAAAACACTTTTACATTCTCTTTTCCTCTTCAGGTTCACAAAGATCTGAGGCAGCAAGCATTATCATTTTTCCCCTTTTATAGATTTATAAACTACAGGATGAATAGACTTGCCCAGACTTCATACTCCATTGCCTCTTTGACTATATATGCTATGTCCTGTTAATATTTTATAAATACCTTTTTGCGGGTATAGTACATCAATATGTTATTCCTTTGCGAGCACTGATTAATATTTAAGTTTCTTCCACAGTTCCATCTCTCTTATGCAGAGAAAGAATTGCTGGAGAGAGAGCCCAGGGGAGAAGCCCATCAGGAAGTCCTTCGGCGAGCAGCCAAAGACCTGCCCGTCTACACGAGGACCATGTCTGGAGGTAGAGGACAATGAGCGCTTTAGCAGGACCGGTTGGGATGATGCTTAGAAAGCATATCTGTACTTGAAACCCTCAAACGCTCATTGAAACACACTGTGCTATGGCTCAGATTGTTATTAACTGTCTTCTATAGAATCCCATAAAACAGAATGGAAATCTGAAGAGGCTATCATATAGAGATCTCAACCAAGTCAGAACTGACTTGACTTCTATTCTGCCTTCCTAGTTGTGACTCAGTGAAGATGTTAGAATTGCTGAAATCTTGATTTGTAGTTGTGTTCATTTTTAAAGTTTTAATTACACACCTGCCTATTCTTAAGTCAAAAGAACAGTATATGTGATGAACATATCATTGATAATTTTACATAAGTTCAAAACTTATTATATAAATTATACAAAACTTAATTCAGCTATTGATACAGTTTATCTTTAAAATTTATAGTAATTCTTTTTTTTACAAATACAACCCAATAAATCTCATTTACTTGGGTCAGATTTTTTAGGTCATTTAACAGCTATCCAATCAAGTAATTATCTTACAAACTGACACTTATGGGGACTTCCCTGGTGGTCCAGGGATTAAGACCACACCTTTCATTGCAGGGGGTACGGATTCGATCCCTTGTCAGGAAGCTAAAATCCCACATTCCTCAACAGTCAAAAAACCAAAACATAAAACAGAAGCAATACTGTAACAAATTCAGTAAAGACTTTTAAAAAATATATGTTACTAAAAAAAAAGCTGACGTGCTTGGGTGACTGGTGCTTGCCCACCAAAGGCTCACCCAGAAACTTTGTGACTTTGGCTGTGTGCTGCCCACGTCGGGGGTCACAAGCTCCATGTGGCTTTTGAGACTTGAAACATGGCTCATTCAAATTGAGATGTACTCTAAGTATAAAATACACAACTAGTTTCAAAGACCTAGGATGAAAAAAGGACTGTAAAATAAATCTCATTAATATTTTTATATTGTATATATTCAATTCTGACTCACTTTAGAATCATAATTCAGTATAACTCTAAGTATCACACATGATGTTTTCCTGTTTGTTTTTATTGCTTGTCAGTGAGCAAGTGATGATTCCCTGATTTGATATTATGCCACTGATTCTATCCCACAAAGATAGAAATGTGTTTCTGTATATGTGTATATATATTTACCCTGCTGCTGCTGCTGCTGCTGCTAAGTCACGTCAGTTGTGTCCGACTCTGCACGACCCCATAGACGGCAGCCTAACAGGCTCCTCTGTCCCTGGGATTCTCCAGGCAAGAATACTGGGTGGGCCTAAACTAATATGGAGGAAATTTAAACCCCCTAAAAGTAAACTGCACAAGTTTCCAAAACTATTCAATGGCAGTGACAGTATCAGGTGCAAAAATCTAGGTTCCACATTCTTAGTGCAGTGCTTTTTCTACTAGACCCCTTGACACACCAAATTAAGACTAAGTCATATCAGAACAAAGTATTAGTGTTCATTAGAAACAACTGCACTTTGGATTTATGTCATCTCCTTGTGCGAATTATGTGATGCTTATTCCTTGGAAGAAAAGTTATGACTAACCTAGACAGCATATTATAAAAGCAGAGACATTACTTTGCCAAAAAGGTCCATCTAGTCAAAGCTATGGTTTTTCCAGTAGTCACGTATGGATGTGAGAGTTGGTCTATAAAGAAAGCTGAGTACCAAAGAATTGATGCTTTTGAACTGTGGTGTTGGAGAGGACTCTTGAGAGTCCCTTGGACCTCAAGGAGATCCAACTAGTCCTTCCTAAAGGAGATCAGTCCTGAATATTCACTGGAAGGACTGATGCTGAAGCTGAAACGCCAAAACTTTGGCCACCTGATGTGAAGAACTGACTCATTGGAGAAGACCCTGATGCTGGGAAAGATTGAAGGCGGGAGGAGAAGGGGATGACAGAGGATAAGATGGTTGGATGGCATCACCGACTGAATGGACATGAGTTTGAGTAAACTGCAGGAGTTGGTGATGGACAGGGAGGCCTGGAGTGCTGCAGTCCATGGGATCAAGATGTGTATAAGAGACAGTATTTTTTACAAATCCCTGAGAAAGTAACAGTTCAAGATTTAGCTGGAGAAGGGAAGGCTCCCAATCATGAGTCCTTTGGAAATTTGGGGAGGAAGTCTTCTCACCTATTTTGGAAACTACTTGCAGATGTAGGGATTGCTCACAACAGGCGCTTTGCAGAGATTTCCTCTGATTTTTTTTTCTCCCCAATTTCCCACAGCCTGTGTTTGTCCTATGTCTGCTAGGCTGACATGTGGTTTACCTCGCTAATCCTGCTGCCAGGTTTTACACACTCTCCTCCTAAGTAAAACTGAAGCCAGAGGATACTGAGCAACTCTGGGCATGGGCGCCAGAGCTGTCACAGAAAATTTGCTTCCCAAGTGTTCCTTCCAACTTCCCTTCCTGAGCCCGCGTGAGCCACAGCGCAGCCCTTGGCTAGGTCTTCGCGTTTCCTGCTGCTGCAATCTGTAACTGGATTTTGGATTTTTTTTTTTTTTTTTTTTTTTTAACTGCAGTTCTGAGGATCTCAGTTCTTAGGAAAACTTTGCTGGTTGTGGGACTTCGAAAGCAGTCAGTTTCTTTACCTCGGTCGCAGAGGCCCATTTTTCCTCCCCTCGGGCTGTACCGAGGCAAAGGCGGCAAAGGGGAGACGCAAACTGCTCCTGTTGGGGAGGAAGTGGAGGTTTGAGCCAAGTTGTCAGCATCCCTGGCCCACCCCCGGTCTGGCGCTCTCGGCTGGCACGTACATCATCTATTAACTGCTGTTCGTGGACGCAGTGCATGATATATTCATTTTTATCTTTAGTAAATTACAAATGGAATTCTCGGCGCTCTCGTGTCTGTCTGCTCCTACAGGGCTACCGAAAGGAGGCGGAGAGGAGGCTGTGGCCCGGATCCTGACCCTGATTGTATGAATAAGTAAGCAGGATGCAAGTGATTGGGTTAGATGACCGAGAGGAACTTAAGGAAACGTGAACAACAAATGTACTGTGGTATCCTCAACAGGACCCTGGGACGGAGAAATAAGATATTCAATAAGAACTAAGGAAATCTGAACAAACTATGAACTGTTGTTAATAGCAGTGTATCCATATTGATTCATTAATTGTCCTAAATGTACCATACTAATACCCAATATTAGGAATATCAGCAGTTTGATGAGAGGATATATGGGAACCTTATCCCATTTTCTCTATTTTTTGGTAAATTCCAAGTATTCTAAGATTGATAAAACTACTTAAAAGCAAAACAACTTGCATTAACTGGCCAAAGGACTGCCACAATCTGGAGGGTTGGAGGTTGTGTGTGTTATCCAAAGGTAACACCCCAGGAGATCTTTCATTCCATCAGAGCTCTACAAATGTCATCTGTCCTCAAATCTGTGACACACATTTGTACATAAGAGTGTTCTAAGGAAGAGGAGTGCATATTTGGTGCATTCCAAGATAGCGTTAGGTATTTTGACATCTGTCTTAGATAAGTAATAGTTCTACTAAACAGTATTTCGTCTTTTGGACCTGATGGATGCAGTGTGTTAGGTTTATTTATAAAAGTATTAAACATACTGAGGAGCCATCCAGTTCCATCACTCACCAGAACTTACCTCTAAGGTTAAAAAGATCCAGAACTCTGTAGAAAATGTAATAAAATGTTAATGGTTTTATTCCTTTTGACTATTATTAAGTCTTTTACTAATTTTCCATGCTAGCTTTTAAATTAATTTTAGACACGAACAAGGGAGACAAATCTACCTGAATTGTGAGAATCGGGGTTCTGACAATGGAAAGCTAGAGACTAGAGTATCAAAAATCTTTGCCTCGACTTTTGACACTCTGACTTAGGCCTGCTGGTACTTGTTCCTGTGTCCATTCCAGAGTTCTCACGGAGGACTTGACTCTGTGCCGAGACTTAATCCCCTTGTGTGGTTACTTGCTTGTGAAAGAGAGAGACAAAGGGCAAGTGAACCAACAAAAGAAATTCAGTTTATGGCGTGCCACACAAAGCTCACGTGGACCTGATGGGGAATATGGCGAGGGGAAGGAACGAGTTATCAGGGTCCCTACGCGAGTAAGGGGATCAGGGGGGTCCCTTGAGAAGATGGTATGAGAAAGCGCCGTCCAGAGAATATGAGGAATAGTGTTTGAGGCAGAGGAATAGAAAGTTAATAGATACTTTCTCTTAGATTGACCCTATCCTTTCTTGACTATTACAGTATTATAGTTTCATTTGATGTTATCCATTTTCTATCACTCATAACTATTTCCAAACAAGGTACACAGTCCCATGAATAATTTTTGTCATATCCCTAAAAATAACATGCATAATAGTTTATTTTATATATTTGTTCATCAGTATGGTGATAGTCCTGGTTGTACACAGCTATAGTTCATTGAGTATTATGTGCCATATGGGATTCAAGTTATTTGGATGGATTATACTCCAAGTTATTTACCCATTATCCCTTGATGGACATTTGGGTTTAGTTTTTTATGTTTCAAACAGTGATTCTGTGAATATCCTTGTACATGTCTCCTAGAGCATATTTATAGGCGTTTGAACAGACTTAAAAATTTTTTTGTGTGATTATCAAGTTGGAACTGAAACAGATTTTCATTTTTCTCAAAGAAGTATTTTTTTTAATTGGTGGGACGAAATTTGCAGTATAAGAAGTAAAATTAAAGACTACTTCTTTTGAGTGCTAAAGAATTCATGTAATGATTATCCCTAAGTTAAAACTCCCTCTACATGAGAATACTTGCTTGATGTATTTGTTTCTATTTTTGTTTCTAATTATAACTGATTATAAACTGTATCCATTGAGCTAATTGGTTTATTTTGCCATTTCATCTATTAATATAACTAATACTTGGGTAGAACTCTACAGTTTGTAAAAACACTTTTACATTCTCTTTTCCTCTTCAGGTTCACAAAGATCTGAGGCAGCAAGCATTATCATTTTTCCCCTTTTATAGATTTATAAACTACAGGATGAATAGACTTGCCCAGACTTCATACTCCATTGCCTCTTTGACTATATATGCTATGTCCTGTTAATATTTTATAAATACCTTTTTGCGGGTATAGTACATCAATATGTTATTCCTTTGCGAGCACTGATTAATATTTAAGTTTCTTCCACAGTTCCATCTCTCTTATGCAGAGAAAGAATTGCTGGAGAGAGAGCCCAGGGGAGAAGCCCATCAGGAAGTCCTTCGGCGAGCAGCCAAAGACCTGCCCGTCTACACGAGGACCATGTCTGGAGGTAGAGGACAATGAGCGCTTTAGCAGGACCGGTTGGGATGATGCTTAGAAAGCATATCTGTACTTGAAACCCTCAAACGCTCATTGAAACACACTGTGCTATGGCTCAGATTGTTATTAACTGTCTTCTATAGAATCCCATAAAACAGAATGGAAATCTGAAGAGGCTATCATATAGAGATCTCAACCAAGTCAGAACTGACTTGACTTCTATTCTGCCTTCCTAGTTGTGACTCAGTGAAGATGTTAGAATTGCTGAAATCTTGATTTGTAGTTGTGTTCATTTTTAAAGTTTTAATTACACACCTGCCTATTCTTAAGTCAAAAGAACAGTATATGTGATGAACATATCATTGATAATTTTACATAAGTTCAAAACTTATTATATAAATTATACAAAACTTAATTCAGCTATTGATACAGTTTATCTTTAAAATTTATAGTAATTCTTTTTTTTACAAATACAACCCAATAAATCTCATTTACTTGGGTCAGATTTTTTAGGTCATTTAACAGCTATCCAATCAAGTAATTATCTTACAAACTGACACGTATGGGGACTTCCCTGGTGGTCCAGGGATTAAGACCACACCTTTCATTGCAAGGGGTACGGATTCGATCCCTTGTCAGGAAGCTAAAATCCCACATTCCTCAACAGTCAAAAAACCAAAACATAAAACAGAAGCAATACTGTAACAAATTCAGTAAAGACTTTTAAAAAATATATGTTACTAAAAAAAAAGCTGACGTGCTTGGGTGACTGGTGCTTGCCCACCAAAGGCTCACCCAGAAACTTTGTGACTTTGGCTGTGTGCTGCCCACGTCGGGGGTCACAAGCTCCATGTGGCTTTTGAGACTTGAAACATGGCTCATTCAAATTGAGATGTACTCTAAGTATAAAATACACAACTAGTTTCAAAGACCTAGGATGAAAAAAGGACTGTAAAATAAATCTCATTAATATTTTTATATTGTATATATTCAATTCTGACTCACTTTAGAATCATAATTCAGTATAACTCTAAGTATCACACATGATGTTTTCCTGTTTGTTTTTATTGCTTGTCAGTGAGCAAGTGATGATTCCCTGATTTGATATTATGCCACTGATTCTATCCCACAAAGATAGAAATGTGTTTCTGTATATGTGTATATATATTTACCCTGCTGCTGCTGCTGCTGCTGCTAAGTCACGTCAGTTGTGTCCGACTCTGCACGACCCCATAGACGGCAGCCTAACAGGCTCCTCTGTCCCTGGGATTCTCCAGGCAAGAATACTGGATGGGCCTAAACTAATATGGAGGAAATTTAAACCCCCTAAAAGTAAACTGCACAAGTTTCCAAAACTATTCAATGGCAGTGACAGTATCAGGTGCAAAAATCTAGGTTCCACATTCTTAGTGCAGTGCTTTTTCTACTAGACCCCTTGACACACCAAATTAAGACTAAGTCATATCAGAACAAAGTATTAGTGTTCATTAGAAACAACTGCACTTTGGACTTATGTCATCTCCTTGTGCGAATTATGTGATGCTTATTCCTTGGAAGAAAAGTTATGACTAACCTAGACAGCATATTATAAAAGCAGAGACATTACTTTGCCAAAAAGGTCCATCTAGTCAAAGCTATGGTTTTTCCAGTAGTCACGTATGGATGTGAGAGTTGGTCTATAAAGAAAGCTGAGTACCAAAGAATTGATGCTTTTGAACTGTGGTGTTGGAGAGGACTCTTGAGAGTCCCTTGGACCTCAAGGAGATCCAACTAGTCCTTCCTAAAGGAGATCAGTCCTGAATATTCACTGGAAGGACTGATGCTGAAGCTGAAACGCCAAAACTTTGGCCACCTGATGTGAAGAACTGATTCATTGGAGAAGACCCTGATGCTGGGAAAGATTGAAGGCGGGAGGAGAAGGGGATGACAGAGGATAAGATGGTTGGATGGCATCACCGACTCAATGGACATGAGTTTGAGTAAACTGCAGGAGTTGGTGATGAACAGGGAGGCCTGGAGTGCTGCAGTCCATGGGATCACATAGAGTCAGACATGACTGAGCAACTGAACTGAACTGAAGGCTATCTTCTCTTGTATTGTATGCCTATCTCCTGGGATGAACTTATGATTCTCAGTATTTTTGACGTTCTGGAACAGAATCTGAATTTCCTAATATAGTCTTTATATTTTTAGTGCAAAACTTCTGGATGTATGCTGAAATCAATTTTAGCTGACTAGAGTCATAGACTAAATTAAATTACAGGAAGTATAATAAACAAATGATAATGTTGGTGTGGTTAATCTCTCTCTGGAGTATGTGAGGTGTAAAGGTAATCATGAATGCAGAGTGGACATGTAGTGGAGGGCCACAGTGCCCCCAAGGCAGGAATATGAGGATCCTTTTTCTTACCTCACCCTCGGCCAAAACCCCTGGGTTGTTCAAATAACTTCCTTCCTCACCCCGAGAAAGGCCATGGACCGAAGCAACTGAAGCTCAGTTGATGTCCACACACTTTATATGTCTTAGAGAATTGAAGAAAATGGATAGTAGTATAATCGAGGGTTTTCCCATTCATTCTAGATTGATGGTCTTTCCTCCAGATCTGAAAGAGAAAAATAGTGACTGCCTAGGTTACACTGACTGCTCTACACAGAGAGCAAATTCAACCATGTACAGTCTGGGGTGTGTGAGGCAAGTGTTAAGACTGTTCATCTCACTTCTTTTTGTCCTGTGCGTGCTTTTTGATCCACCCATCTGCTGATTTCTTATGGGGATCTCCAAACTCTATTATATTATTAGTTATTTTTATTAGTGAGGACTATTTGCTTTTCCAGCTCTCCCTTGCTATCGATCCTTTCCTACAAAAAAATATTTGTACACTTTTTGACTAGGAAGATTACTGTTAGAAGTGATGTAATTAGGTTATCACTTTGCACACAGATGTTGGTAATGTTTCCTTTTCACCATTTACCAAAAAAGTTTTAAATTATATAAATAATACATGAATAAATTCTCAGAAGACTCAAGCAAGACAGTTAAAATTCCCCCTCCCGTGTTAGGACTTTTTTAAATGATAATCAGATGGCTTACTTTAAATTCCAGTGGGATGATTTTAGTTCAATCTGATCTGGCACATGGAGTGTGTTTTAATTATAACACTAAATTTCTGTTTCTGAAAGACCATGAGCAAAAAGATTTTCACAAAAAAGATTATAAATGAAAAATTTCAAAATATTTTTGAGTTACCACCCACTTTAATTTGCAAGGTACATTCCCCCTGACCCCAAACACACACAGAGTACTTTAGAGATAATCACCACGTAAAGAGAATGTACAATTGCCCAACAAAACTCACATGGAAATTGTGTGACTTTAAACCCATGCTGCCCATTATGGAAACCACTAGTCTTTTGTGATTATGACAACTTCAAATTTGATTATAAGTGGAAAACACAGAACAGGTTTTAAAGGCTATTTAAAAGCAACAGAAAAGTTCAGTTGATGTTCACACACTTCATTTGTATATAATTAATATAAAATATATGTATTTATAATTAATATAAAATAATTACATGTTGAAATATATATTAGGTGAAATAAAATATATCATTAAAATTAATCTCCCCCCGCCTTTTTTTTTTTTAACTTCTTTTAACATAGCTCCTAGAGAGTTTAACAGTACTTGTGTGGCTCACATTATATTCCTTCTGGACAACACTGCTCCCATTTTGATACCTGGCATGAGCCAGGGATACTTTAGAGCTTCACCTGGAATGTCCCTGTAAGACTTCTTCATTCAGGAGATGAGCAGGCCATGCTATTCATCTCTGGAATTCCTGAAAAAGAAAGTTATAAGGGGATGATTAAGGGCTTATTTCAGTATTGAAAACAACTCCTTCTAGGCCTGTTGTCTTAAAAATAAAGCTCTTTTTATTCTTAGTTTATAGCAATTTTTTCCTTTTTTTTAGAGCTTGTGATATTAGCTAATATAATCTTGATAACTGCTTCCTGCAAGTATGTTTTCCAGATTTTAAGTTTGCTCGTTTGGTTTTGCTGGCCCTACTGTACTGCCCACTTAACAGATCTGTAATTTTGGCAGACTGGGGGCATCCTGTCAGATGCCTGTGTACTGAAAGAGCATCTCCAATCATCCATAACTGTCTCTGATGTCTGTTTTAGAGAAGAAAGGCTCAGGACTTCAGTCACAAGAATTAAAATTCTCTGGTGGAAATACCTCTTGGAATATTCACTCTTCATCTTGCATCTCACCCAGCAGGGGAGATGTGAACTCTTTCCCAATTCAAACAGCTAGTTGAATTTATTCACAAATTTCTAAAATGTCTTTCTCAAAAAACTTCTAAAATGTGGTTGTATCCTCTACCTAGTCATCCTGGCAGAGTCCAGGAAATGAAATGATTTAGTCAAGGGAGACATTCTGTTTACTTTGATGAAAATAGACATGGTTGCACCCTTTGTAAGTCTGTGATTACTTTGTAATTAGGTAGTATATTTATAGTTGAGCATGCCTTAGAAAAATTTCCCCGAAAGATCTGTTCTTGGGAAATCTCTGCAGAGAACTGAGGCTATAGTCAAATCATTTCATTTTTGTATTTATGCAGTCAAATATGTCATTTCTATCAAATTTAAATTCATTACGCTTTATAGAATTTAAATTTGGATAAATGATTAAAAGCTGTTTAACTGTGTATTCAATTCACTGTTAAATCTAAGGCTAAGTGGAGCTTTTTGTTCCTAGCAATCCGCTATTGTGACAGATGCCAACTTATAAAACCAGATCGCTGCCACCACTGTTCCGTCTGTGATAAGTAAGAAAAAACCCTTTACTTCTAAAATGTCTACACACCCGTGGGTTTTTTTAAATGTGTTTCTTTTCTCGTTGCTTTCCAGATTATTTCCTTTTCTCCTTTTATCAGGCCTTTATTTAGGAGGTATGACCAGCACTTGCATAAATACGAGTCTGGCTAAGGGCCATGATCAGCTGTCTCTGTTCCCCCAGATTCTTTGTGATTTGAATGAAGTGCATGATTTTAGCAGCTCATTCTTGGCTAGTTCTAGTGAAGAAAAATTTCTATGAGTCATTTCCTTTTTGTAAAGATAATTCAGTTGGCTTCATGACAGTCAGATGTTACACACTTGATATACCACAAGAACAGTACCATATACTTGTCTTACAGTTGGACATTAATAGAGAAGTTTTATCCGGACTGTCTGTAAATCTGTTGACATTTTGTACTTTCTTCAGTTGTATATTAACATATTGTGTTTTTAGAAAATGAGTTATTTTATTTACATGTTAAAGCATGTATATTTTGAATTTAAAGTTCTATTTTTGTATCATCTAGAATTGGCTATAATTTTTATTTTAGATGAGGCCTTTTGCTGTTATTCAGTTTTCAGATAAGTAAATAATTTTGCAATATTTTACCTGCCACAACTCTTTTGAAATAGTATTTCATTTTATAACATATTGGGATTAAACTTTTGTGGGATGCTGAATTTTGTGTGTGTGGTTTCTTTTTAGATGTATTTTGAAGATGGATCATCATTGCCCATGGTGAGTATGGCTCTATACTTAAAGAAGTTTCTGCCTTTATAACATAATAAGTTGAATCATTGATCTATTTAAATCTTTTTATAAATGCAATCTTGCCTTAGCTAACCTAGGAAGTCCCTTTAGGTTTAGTTTGTAGTGTTTGTTTAGTTAGCTCAAGAGTCTTTATTCCATGAGTTTCCATGAAATAATTTTAACACCAGTAGGTTAACAATGTAAAACTTATTTTCTTACATTTGCTCAGAACAAATGGTTTTCTTTGTATGCACATCCATAAACAGAGAAATTCTAGAATACTTCTAGAATACAGAAATTACACCAAAATGTGCACATAAATTATACATAACACTTCACTTGAAGTATCTAATAAGGAATGAATTCATCTAAAGATTTAACAATCTGTTTTAATAGAACTTAATGTTAAGGCGTAGAATCCCAGATCTGTAAATACACGTATGTGTTTCAACAATGGTTTCGACTTAGAATTCGTTAAATTAAAAAAAAAATTATAAGTCATGAAATTAGGTAACTGCCTAGAGGATTGTTTGAAAGATCTAAGTAACTAATGAAGGTTGGCTTTTCTACCTTATAACTTTTCATCTCAGTGTACACATCCCTGTGAGACCACACCAAGGTTGCCAGTCAGGTTGGATTTGGACATTAAGCATGATCATTCTCCAAGCCTTGTCTTCCTTCATGGTTGGCAGTAGGCAAGGTAGGGCTTCCCCTGTGGCTCAACTGATAAAGAATTCACCTGCAATGCAGGAGACCTGGGTTCGATCCCTGGGTTGGGAAGATCCCCTGGAGAAGGGAAAGGCTACCCACTCAAGTATTCTGGCCTGGAGAATTCCATGGACTGTATAGTTCATAGGGTCACAAAGAGTCGGACATGACTGAGTGACTTTGACTTTCAGGCAAGGTAGACGTACCCGCAAAGCTACGCCAGAGGTGGGGGAAGCATACATAGTGAACAGTTACCTTAGCTGCCAGAAACAGTAGCGGGATGTCAGGTTTGCAGTATTCTTTATCTCTCTCCAGGGTACCTCTTACTTTTCTTCACCTAGATTTTCTGCTATAACAGGTTAAGGCTAACTAACTCCTGTGAAAATAATGCTCCTCTTAGAGAAGTAACGATTTCCATTTCTGGTGACTTTTCTGTCCTCATTCTTTCCTTCATTTCATTCTTTCTGTTTTCCCACTGATATTTCCAATTTTATGGCCTAAGTCTCTCTGCCTTTTCCCCCCTTCACTTAATATAACCTGAAAATGTTTCCATATCAATATATAAGAGATCTTTTTTACAGTCATTATGTAAATGTAACAGTCACTTATTAAGACTTATAGTGAGGCAACCTTTTTATACAGGTCTTGCATATGATTTTGAAGCTCAGGATCTGTCAACTTTTAGTGTTTGAAAAATGAGAGAACCATGCCTCCTTTTCGTGATGACTTCAGTGTATCTGCTGTGGCCAGAATACCCTCTGGGGTGCAGGGGACTAACCTCACACTTCTTTTTTAACTAAAATAGATATCCTGTAGTCTTTGCCTTATTGGCTATCCTATCAAATAAGTGGTTTTTTCTTTTTAATATAATTTTAAATTTATTAATTATACTAATAATATTCTTTGACAAGGCTGCAGATGGTTGCTGCTGCTGCTGCTAAGTCACTTCAGTCGTGTCCGACTCTGTGCAACCCCATGGACAGTAGCCCACCAGGCTCCCTCGTCCCTAGGATTCTCCAGGCAAGAACACTGGAGTGGGTTGCCATTTCCTTCTCCAATGCATAAAAGTGAGAGGTGAAAGTGAAGTCGCTCAGTCGTGTCCGACTCCTAGCGACCCCATGGACTGTAGCCCACCAGGCTCCTCCGTCCATGGGATTTTCCAGGCAAGAGTACTGGAGTGGGTTGCCATTGCCTTCTCCAATTAAATAATTTCAGATTCAGTTTATTGAGTGCTTGTAATGTCTAGGGGCTTCTCTAGTGGCTCAGAGGGTAAAGCAGTGTAGACATGATATATCCATATATCTGTAAAATCTGTAATCCTTATAACCATGACAGATATTATTAGAAATTATTTGTCCCATTTTTAAACAAGAGGAAAGTGAGGCTCAGAAAAGTTCCAGAGTGGACTTAAAGTCATATATCAAGTTGTTTGGACCTCAGCGGCCACTTTCTTTCCATCTTTTTTTTTTATATTATGTTCTTTTTCCATATTAGACTCAGAAAGCCGTTTCCCTAAAACAGAGCCAAGAGCTGTTTAACTGAGTTTAAATGAATGTGTAAGGGATGTTTACCTAGAATGTGTTTATTTCTCCATATGAAGGCATTCAGATTCAGAGTACATGCACTTTTCAAATGGAGTCTTCAAAGTATAGGCAGTTAAAATGTCTAACCAAAAGCTGTCTGTCAGGAAGAGAGTAAGTTATTATTAAAAATAAATATTATTATCTCAAGTATAACATTCCTACCAAGTGCAGTCTCTGTTGACTAACCTTCTCTGTTTCTTGACTTTGACATGGCAAATCAGAGCGTGCCCCTAAGCAGAAGTTAAAGTTAGCTAAACTAGATGTTGTAAAAATCTCCGTTCAAGATCATTTTCCTTTCTATAAAAACGCTATTTGTCATCTAGTACAAAAGCTGGTTCTTACATTCCAGCAGGAAGAGCAGTGGTCTTTCCTATCCCATCTCATGCTCCCCTTGTCCACAGAAGCGTCATTGTCTGGACATCCATGTGGCCAATCTTAACACCCCAGCCTCCATCTCCCATTCACTCCTCCAGTAACCAACACAGATAAGCATGGGGATATCCTCTCTCCTTTTGTGACAGAACACATTTAGACTCAGCTTGTATGGAACTGTTTGCGATGTTACTTCTTAGCATTATTTCATTCAGGTGTCGTAAGAGACAGTCTCAGGGACTGGTTTGCACTCACACTGGAATCTCTTGAGCTGCCAGTGCAACTGTTTCATTCAGTGAGCACCCACAGTTTTGCCTTCTCTATGAATCTGTCATACACAATACCCTTACGTTCTAAAATTACTAAATCTAATGCTGTTCCCTTTACCTTATATTTTTGGAGGTAGAAGATATAAACATTTTCCATTTTTGTTCCAAATTTTGGTTTGTCCATAAGTCCAATGTTTAACTTTTGAATTTTTTAAAATAAAAAGGTTTTAATTTTAAGAACACTTACCATGAACTCTGTCCTCTTACCAGTTTTAAGCATGTAGTAACAGTATCGCTGTAGGCTACAGTCCAGGGGGTCGCGAAGAGTCGGACACGACTGAGTGACTTCACTTTCACTTTTCACTTTCATGCATTGGAGAAGGAAATGGCAGCCCACTCCAGTGTTCTTGCCTGGAGAATCCCAGGGACGGGGGAGCCTGGTGGGCTGCCGTCTGTGGGGTTGCACAGAGTCGGACACGACTGAAGTGACTTAGCAGCAGCAGCAGCAACAGCATTGCTAACTCTAGGCACATGATGTATAGCAGACCTAGTTCGTATTCATCTTATGTAACTGAGTAAACATTTTTTGTATGAATATTGTTTCTCCTCAACATTAGAGAAAAAGAAACAACTAGTTTATTGGCAAAGTCAGTAAAGAGGACGATTATCTTATGCCAGTAGTGAGTAGGAACAAAGGTGTTTGCTGGAGAAGGACATGGCAACCCACTCCAGTATTCTTGCCTGGAGAATCCCATGGACAGAGGAGCCTGCTGGGCTGCAGTCCATGGGGTCACAAAGATTCGGACATGACTGAGTCACACACACACACACACACACAAAGGTGAAAGAAGAAACATCTGTGTGTTCTATGCAGTGAGTTTATTATTTTTATTGTTAATTCATGGGTTCACTACCCATGAAGATAGCAACCAGTTCCACTTAGGCAAGCTTTGATAGAAGAAGTGTGACTATAAAGTATGAGTTGTATTTGTATTTATGTTTATTGATACCGTAGTTTGAGTTCTTAAACCGCCCTCTCCAAACACAGTGATTTCAGAGTAAGAGCTGAGAATTCGGAATCTCCATTTTTGGAATCATAGCAGAGAGACCTGGTTCTCAGAAAGGATCTCAGAGTGCTGATTTGACAGATGAGGAAAAGGAGACCCTTAGAAATTATGGCACTTTGTCAGGGACACATAGTCATTTAGCATCAAACATACGTGACGACCTGACTGTCTGGGTCCCTGTGCTGTCTCTTCCCTTCAACCTGCCCTTTAAGATGTTCTGGTAACCTGGTTGCTTCAGTGCTGAACCATCAGTGTGCAAGTAGTCTGTAAAGACATCTCGTCTAATTTCGGAAAACTTAAAAAGTTTTTAAATCACTTAATCATAGTTAGAAATCAAATCCAAAGGTAACACAGAAAAGAATTTAGAAAATTCCTCCTATCTCTTTGGTGTTAATAGATTTCTCACAAGATCTATACTTAAGGCATGTGCTTATTTGCATAATTGGACAGGAAATACAGGGATCATGAGTAGTTAAAGCAATATTACATATCGAATTTCTAGTTTGAACATAGAAATTCCTTTTTAGTGAAATGGATTTTTTTAATGTATGTGTAAAAAAGATCTTTAAAAAAATAAATAATTTAAAAAAAGAAATCTTTGAGTTTTGCTTAAAGAAATGCCAATGATTTTAATATTAGGAAATCAAATACTTGTGTTAAGGTTGAGCATATATGTACCTAGGGTAACAGCATTAAACTCAATGATGTTTTTGTTTTATTAACAGGGTGAACAATTGTGTTGGATTTTCAAATTATAAATTTTTCCTCCTTTTCTTGGCTTATTCTCTGCTGTACTGCCTTTTTATTGCTGCTACAGACTTACAGTATTTTATCAAATTTTGGACCGTAAGTTATTACCTTGGTGACTTTTTTTGGTATACAAAAATACATATATGGACTTTCAGTAGTGACTTAATCCAGACACTAATTTTATAGAATAGAGCTAATTTATATATAGTCATTCCTCATTATTCGCAGATTCTGTGTTTGTGAATTCACCTACTTGCTAACATTTATTTTAAACCTCAAAGTCAATACTCAGCGTAGCTTTCGTGGTCATTTGCAAGCATACACAAAGTAGGAAAAACCTGAGTCACCCACGTACATATTTCCAGTTGAGATCAAACCAGAGATCTTATTGCCTTCCTGTTTGAACTCTCATACTGTAAATGAGTGTGCTTTTAAGTCTATTTAGTGCCGTGTCTTTTGCATTTTTGTGCTTTTTTTGTTGGTGATTTCATTGTTTAAAAGATCTTCAAGCCTAGCGCTGAAGTGCTGTCTAATTTTCTGAGCAAAAGAAGAGACTGTGATGTGCCTCGTGGAGGAAATACATGTATAACTAAGCTTCCTTCAGACATGACTTACAGTGCTGTTGGCTGTGAGTTCTCTTATTTAATGTAGATCAAATAAGGTATCAATTAGGTTTTATAAGCAGAAACACACAGAACAAGGTCATTGATCATTTGACAAAAATGTTGTGGACCAGAAGCCTGTATCCTTCCAGGAGCAATGGTTCGGGAATCATAATTTCAGCAACTTTAAAGACCATCACCACTGCGAATAACGAGAAGTGACTATATAAGAAGATTTTTTTCCTTAGTATTTAAAATAGAAGTTCTTCTTTATGTGTAAAAAGATTATTAAACTAGAATATCAATCAAGTCCTGAATTGATAAGTGTATGCTTTAGGCAACTCATTTGTTTTCTGCACTGTATATTTTAAATGCAAGCAAAACAGAATTAGTACTATGTATTTTGGAGAAGGAAATGGCAACCCACTCCAGTATTCTTGCCTGGAGAATTCCACGGACAGAGAAGCCTAGGGGGGCTACAGTCCGTGGGGTCGCAAAGAGTCAGACATGACTGAGTGACTAACACACATACACACACACACACACACACACACACACACACACTGTGTATTTTAAGTACTGCAAGATAGTCCTCATGAATACCATACAATATGAAAAGCAGTTATCCCTGCCAGAGTTGCCTTACTACATTCATTAAATTATCCTTTATTATGGGAAGACTTTATGAATTGTTAGATCATTGATGTGAGATTTGAACCACATTCAATGCTAAAGATTTATTGATGCCTAGTATGTGTCAGTTACATTGCCAAGTGCTAGAAATACACAGGTAAACGAGCATGTCCTAGCACTCGAGGGTACTTGCAGTGTCCATCTGGAAGAATGGTCTCTCATGAATGTCTGAGAGCACACGGCCTTATAGGTCCTCATTCTCGTGGATGCTTTTATTTCCAAATCACAAATACATTTGTAAAGGATTGACTGGCTTTCACAGTGAGAACACTACTGTCAAAAGGTATCAGTGAGGTCTTGTGACCTGGCTCAATCTGACAGATAACTACAGGATATTGAAACCGAGTATCAGAGGGAGACACATCTAGCATCTCTGGTGCTTCACTGAGTGTCCCTAAGCCCACATTCTAGAGGGACTCCAGGTCTCCTTAGACGCATAGCCTAGGAGAGTCAGTCTCGTTGTGCTTTGATGGTCTTTTTCATCCCATGGGTATTGTTAAGGCTTATTTTAGACAGGTGTTATGCACTGGTGTTGAACTTTTCTGTGCCAACATTATCTAAAGTAGCTTGAAGCATTATTGTGAGTGTGTTGTATGTGTTTGTAGTTGATGCTGTCATTTGCAGTAACGTAAAACATCAATGAGAAGACCAGCTAAGTCATGACACTTATCTTCATTTTCTGGCATTATAAAAAAATAATGTTTAAACATTTGTAAATCTAGAGTATGTTAACAAAACATTTTCAGAAAGTAAATTAAAAACAAATTTTATAAATTATAAAAATTTTATAGCTCCTTTTATCTTGCTTCCTACTTGTATAGTTTACACACATATTATTATAATTTTTCTCTAATTTGATTATACAAAATAAATATCCAAAATTTTAATATCTTTTCCATATATATGTATATTCATGTTATAGTAAGCATTGATTTGAATTTAAAGATGTATTTTTTCCCTTGAAGTTTTGACATAAAGCTGTATATCTTTCTCCATATCTAAATTTAAGAAAAATTTTAAACAACAACAACAAAAAAACTTATTAAATTAGGGGAATACTCATTCCTTTGACAAAGCGTTTTATTTTCTCCCTTTCTTTATAGAATGGCCTACCTGATACTCAAGCCAAGTTCCATATTATGTTTTTATTCTTTGCTGCAGCTATGTTTTCTGTCAGCTTGTCTTCTCTGTTTGGCTATCATTGTTGGCTAGTCAGCAAAAATAAATCTACATTAGGTGAGTATATGATTATTGTAGTTAACAGAACTTTAATACAAAACTAAATATTCATCAGAAGTTGCCATATGTCCTGAAGTTCTAAAAAGCACTCTTTCTTCCCACATTGTCTGGTGGGACAAATACAGATTCACCCATTCCATGTATTTTTAAACTATCCATTGCGTGCAAAGTATTGTGTATATATACAGTGGTGAGCAACACAGAAAATCAATACCCAAACATAAAGCTAATTACAAAGTGTTTTGAAAGAAACAAACAGGATGTTGAGTTATGAGTCAAGGGCTGGGGATGGTAGAAGGGAACCTATCTAGAAGGAGTGAGCAGGGAAGAGTTCATGAAAACAGAAAGTATTTAAGAAGTCGTGGAAAGAGCCAGAACATCTCAGGCAGAGAAAACAGTATTCAAAAGCCCTGCAGAGATGGGATACAGCATAGCAGTGCTACAACCTGTATGAACGTCAGAAACATCCTAAATAAAGGAAGTCAAATAGAAAAGGTTTCATGCCGTATGATTCCATTTATAGGAAATATCCATGGAGAAAGAAGCATTTTGATGATTTCCAAAGGGTGGGAAGAAGATGGAGTAAAGAATGACTGCTTTAATTAGTATAGGGTTTCTTTTGAGGTGATTAAAATATTTTGGAATTTGGTATAGGTATCGGTTGCAAAAAAATATAAATTACTAAATGCCACTGAAATGTTCACCTTAAAGTGACCGATTTTATGTTCTCTGTATTTCATCGGTTTTTTTTTTTTTAAATAGAGCTACATATGTTTAAGAAACTATTCCTGTTTGAGAAACTATTCATAGAAAGCTAAAGAACAAAAAAATATACTATGAAGTTTGAGAAGTAAGCTGGGACTAAGCTAAATGGAGTCTTCTAGACTAAGAATAGGAGTTTCAGAATGCAACCAGGACTTATAATTTCTTTTGATCACAAAGGATACTCAAGTTATGAGATTCTATTATTAAAATAATGAAAATTAATTGTATATAATTGTGAATGTTTATTTTCAATATTGAGGTGAAATCTAATCACCTAAAGTACTAGCAGAGTGAAAATATTGGTATAATAAAGTAATTTCTAAATGAAGTATCATATTTCAAATTATAGAGCAATTAAATTATTTTTCAAATGTAAGTGTTTCTACTAAGCTTTGAATTTTAGAAGCTTGTAGATTTTACTTGGAACACTGAAAGGATTTTGTCTGGACAATATGGTCCTAAATTATTAAAAAGTTTTATAAAAAGCTATAAACTAGGGTAATAAATATTAAGAATCTTGCAAATCACCACATTTTTCGTATTACCTTGACTCTGCTAGTTAGATTTTTCTTTTCTCAAATAATGGACAGAAATCATTATACTTCTATGTTTATTCACATAGAAAATCCCAAAACTAACATTTTAGATTTTGCACCTCAGCATTATTTAAGACAAAAATGTAGCATAAAGGACAACTTTGATGACCTTGTTCAAATTCCACTCGTGTCGTTTACTTTTTGTATGATATTGAGCAAAGTCAAGCAGCCTCTCTGAACCTCGTGGGCATAACCAGCCGTGATGTGTGACCCTGCATTGCATCCTGATTTAGACAGAGAGTTTTAAAGTACCTTTTTGATGAGCTAGAAGAAAATGTATGATTGGATGACATAAAATTCTAATGAAATTGGAAAATGGAATTTATTAGTTGAAAAAAGGTTATAGAATGTATCTTTAGTCTCATTTTGATTTAAAAAATATATGTTTATATCTGTCTTATCTCTCTGTCCATTCAGCCATCTAGTAGATGTAGAGTTTTAAATTATTTGCTTGTTTGTATTTTCTCATTTTTTACAATACACGTGCTGCTGCAGAAAGAAAAGCGTTACTTAAAAACTACAATAGATCGAATCATATTTTAAGTTTATTTTAAAAGAATAGACCGTCTTCATCTGTGGGGCTGTTGACAGACATATAAAGAGTCGCAGGAGGCTAGCCATGAGTTTTCAGAGTTTCTTCATTTAATCTACTCCTTTCTAACTATAGCGCTTGCTAGTTGATGTGCTCTTTCCTTATGTGGTTGCTCTGCCATCTTTTCTAGAGGCATTTAGAAGCCCAGTATTTCGACACGGAACAGATAAGAATGGATTCAGCTTGGGTTTTGGTAAAAACATGCTCCAGGTTTTTGGTGATGAGAAGAGGTACTGGTTGCTACCCATTTTTTCAAGGTATTTTGTTGTGAAATTTTTCAGGATTTAGACTACTGAAAGTAATCCAACAGAAGAACTCTGTCCTTCTGCATAAGAACTCTTATTTTTTAAGGTATTATTTTATGATCCACTATTATATCAAAGTGAGAATCAGTTGACTCACATCTCCATAAACATACTGTACTGAAGCCAGTGTCTGAGATACATGTTTTGTCCATAATGTAACTGTGTTCTGCTCACAGAGATCATCTTTCTTTTACTGCACAATTGTAACTTTTTATTTTAATTATAGTCTAGGCGATGGCTGCTCCTTTCCAACTTGCCTTGTTAACCAGGATCCTGAACAACCATCTACTCCTGCAGGATTGAATTCATCATCTAAAAAGTAAGCCCTTTTTTTTTTTTTCTATTTTACTTTCAAATAATATAGTTTATCCTATGGTGTCCTTTGGTTAAGGAAAAAAATTTTAAGAACTTAGGATCATTTACTACACTGGTTTCCAGGTTGGAATGAGGGCGGGAAGAAAGTGTGACTGAGGTTGGAGTACGTAGGGAGCTTCAGTCATAATTATAAAATTCTGTGATTAGTCTGGGTAGTCAGTAAACAGGTGTTAATTCTCTGTAAGTTGACTGAAATATATTATGATTTTTTTTTTAATGTGGTGCTTAAAAAAAAAAAGCACAGTGTAAGTCCAAATTAGTCCCACTTGTGATCATGTGAGCTGACAGGGTTACTTTGCCTCTGACCTGCTGGGCCTTTCCTCTTGGCAATCAAAAGACCTTCCCTGCCTGGACCAGGCCCTTGGAGATGAATGGAATCCCAGACATTGGATTGACAGCCCCATTAGCAGTGGGCGCCATATTCTTGGTCCTCTTTAAAGACCTCTAAGCTTGATCTGAGCCATTTCTGTGGAGAGAGAAAGGAAGGAGTCTAGGAAATTTATTTTTTGGACTTTGGGCCACTGTTTTAAGTCTCTTTTGGTTCCAATCTATCAAGCATTTGAGGAAAGCCTGAAATTGGATTCTGACTGGCAGAAGGCAAAAAGATCTAAACATTTCAAAATGCTCTTTAAAAAAATGTTCTATATGAAGTTTTAAGTGGAACCACTTACTTTTTAAAATGTTTAAGACAGATTTTTAAAAAATATGACAATACCTCTAATTTGTAAATGAAAGCCAATAGCAGAAACATAAATTATCATGTCATAAGCTTTTCCTCATTACTGGAATGCCATGTTCACAGCACCCTCCTCCCAAGCAGTTTCTTACTGCTTACAATACTTTCTCCCATGGAACCTGATGTGACTCCAGAATCCTTTCTAAGGCAGTGATCCCAGCACCCATTGCAAAATCACCTGAAATTGTCACGAGATGAAACCTATTTACCAACCCCATCCCTAGAGTGAGTTATGTGCCTGCCAGTTAACGTGTGTGTCACATGGGACTTTCAAAGGCACCATAGTCCTAGTCCTACTTGGCCCTGCCCTGTGAGTTTGGGCTTGAAAATTTCACAGAGCTAAAGGCTATTTTTCTTATAATATGTTAAGTGGTTTTGGTAGTTAAGACTAGCTGGGGTTTAAATATAGTCCGCCTCCTACTAAGTGGGCAGGGGGAGAAATCCTAGTTTTTGCACTATTACCCATTGAGGTGGTCTTGACAAGGTCAGGTAACCTCTCTGGCCTTCTCTTTCCTTTAAATATTGAGATTGGCTTTTGACAGCTGAAGTCTCTTCTACAGAATTCTATAGTTTCCCCTGATTGGCCCATATACATTTTCTATGTCTAGTTCACGTCTCCCCTTGTGTACTCTGGAGTTGTATATGTCATTGCCTACATAATGTGCCCACATAATGTGAACTGGCAAAGCAGAACTCTTGATTCCAAGCCACCTATCCCCTTACCCCAGCCAGAACCTGATTCTGCTTCGTTTCTCATATTCATGAGTAGTGACTTCCATTCTCCCAGATGCTCAGCCCAGAAACTTGGGAGTCACCTAGATTCCTCTCTCTGGGGACCCTGTACACCCTGTACGTTGCAGATCCTGTCAGACATCCCCTCCAAATACAGCCATAACCTGGATACTTTCTCGCTGTCTCCAGGCCTGCTGTCCTGGTCCATGTGTCACTTCTCAATGGCTTCTGGCTCCATGTTTGCCCTCCTCCACCCTATTCTCCGTTAAAAAGAGAGAGTGAGCCTTTTAAAGTGTCAATCAGATTGTGTCACTCTTCTGCTCAGAACAGAAGCTAGTGAATGTCCTTCCCTTGACCTACTAATCTGGCCCTTGACACCTCTCAGTGTAATGCCTTAACTCTTTGCTGTCGCTCACAGTCCTCAGACACACAGATCTTGCTGTTCCTCAAATATACCAAGCATGTTGCTTATTTAGTGGCTTTGCACTTGTCAGTTTGTCTTCCTAAAAATTCCTCCTCCAGGTATCTGAGTGGTCTGTGCCTTCAGTTCACTTTCTGCTCAGGTGTAACTTTACAGGAGAGGTCATCTTTGAAAACTCTTTGTATCATATTAGCCTGCCCCTCTGTTCCCTTTATATTGCCTTTTACTGTTGTCGGAGCTCTTAATCTCACCTGATTTATTATATATTTATTCTTTTCCTTCCTCAATTAGATCAAAGACTTTACTCATTGATATAATAGGTACTTCAGTGAGTATTGTTGGATGAATACAACATCCAACAATACTCATTCAGCCAACAATGAGTATTGTTGGATGAATACTTGCTGTTTGTTAGAGTCCTGTTGCAGTAATGATTCTCCAAAGAGTCCCTAAAGTAGGCCTTAGCTACTTTTCTATGCCTGGTCTATGGTCCCTTTCCTGAGAACAAAAAAGAATTAGTGTAAAAGAAATTTTTCATATGAATAGGAGACAATTTTCTTTTTTAAAGTTTTCCTCCAGAATTTTAATAAGGGATTTATTAGAGCAGCACAAAATTGAAATGATCTCAAATTTTAGATATAAGGTAATTATTAAGGGGAAAAGGCATGTCCTTTAAAAAATATAGTCAACTAAAATATGTGAAATTACTCTTGGAAAAATTTTAAGTAGTTTTTTTCATTTTAATATTATTATAATTACTATTTTGGTGTGTTCTAAAATATATACTCATAGTTTCTGTGCCAATAATGTTTTGTTTTTGTTTTTGTTTATTTATTTTTATTTTTTTTTTTACATGAACTCCCAAACATGAACCCCCCCTCCCACCTCCAATAATGTTTTAAAATCTAAATGAAATGTTATTTATTTTAAACCAAACTTTATATCACTGTCATCGGTGAGAAACTAGTATAATTTGGCATCAAATATAACTTAAAATCAATAATAAAATACTGGTAAGTTCTAATTACATTCCTTTACCTGCTAAAATTGGAGGCTGATGCTTATTCTGTGTATTAATAATGGAGATTTGCCAAAGTCAAGGATTGTCATCATATTGTAATCAGAGGAAAGAAGAGAGCCGAGGCAAGAATACTTTTTTCATTGCAAGTCAGTATGACTTAATGCCTTGTTCCTGCTTTCCCGAAGTTCTCTTGGTAACTCCTACAGTTGTCTTGCACCATGAGTGGTTTGAGTTCCTTCCTTTAAGAAATACGATCGAGAATTAACCTGATGGTCATAATGATAATTATTCTTCAGTCCTGAAAACCCTCAGTTTCCTGCAAAGCCATTGAGAGAGTCCCAGAGCCACCTTCTTACTGATCCTCAGTCTTGGACGGAGAACAGCACAAGCCTAGGGAAAGGCAAAGCTGGTAAGGGTATGCTGCGTGGCTGTTCTGAAATATTTTAGTGTTCAAGGGTGAAAGTAGTGAACATTTTTCATTCTTATTACCTGTAGAATACGTCTTGTTTTGCAGTCAGACAACCATTGTAAATATAGAATTATTTTCAAAGAACCTTTTGTGAAATGCTTTGATTAATGTCTGGAAGCTGTAGAAAACCATTTTGTGAAAGATAGATCTATCTTACTTTTTTTCTGGTTTAGAGAACCAAATCTTTACTACCATGTATTAAATAAAATGGTAAACTCAAAATATAATTTATTTTGAAATGGGGAAGAGTACAGTAAGTGCACGCAGAAGGTTGAAAAGTATCTGTTAAAAGGGATCTCAGATTAATGTGGTTTTTACTTGAAAGTTTCTATCCAGTTTCAAAATATTGGATATATTGAATATATATTGTGTATATATATCCGATATATATCGGATATATATTGAAGACATTACAGAATTGCCATAACTTTTAGCTACCTGTTATTTCTTCATATCCTACTCACAGTTCTCTGGTTATTGTTGATTTTAATCTTTTGATTACTTGGGTCAATATGATTTATTGGCAAAGAACAAGCAAGTCTTTGAAGACAGACAGAGCTAATAGAAAATCCCAATTTGGGCACCTAATCAATGTGGGGCATTTGTTAAGTTACTTAACCTCCTTTAGAGTTAGCATCTTCGTCTTTAAAATACTACTTAATTCGCAGGGTTGTTAAGTATCAAATAAGACATGTGATGATACTTGCAGGGGTGTGTATGTATTTGTGGTTTTCCAAGTGTAAAACCATGCATCCACAATTAAGGCACTAAGGTCTATTTTTTTTTTAATTATCAAAAATTATAACTGTACAGTATTGAGATGTATAGAACAAAATATAATTTTTGGAGTACAGGTGCTCTACAATATTGTGTTAGCCTTGAACAAAGAGTTCTCTCTCTCTATAAAACTAAAACAACACCTTTAACATTATCCTGCAGGAGTGTTGAAAACATCTGATATCATCAGGCCTTAAAAACATGATGTTTAATCACATACAAATAAAAAAAAGAAAAAAAATGATGTTTAATTTGGGAGCTAAAGAGTTTAAAAGAAAGAGGTGAAGTTTTAAAATTTAAGTAGACAGGCCACATACTGACATATTGAATGGTATGGGAAAAAAACCCATAAATTAAAATGAGTCTTGTTCTTAAGGGATGTGCATCCCCTCTGAAGAGGCCCATCATTTGAATATTCATAATTTGTTCTGTCTCTCCATCTTCAAACATGCCATTCCATTTTTTAGTATATGGGAGGGATTAGGTATTTATCCAAACAAAACTGATGTCTCCTATTTGCCCTTTGAATCCCTCAGTTTCCTTAGAGGCAAAGAAGTGATGTATACTTGGAGGACAGAAATACAGAGAACTCTCTTTCAGAATCTTTTCAGATTCATATTTCACCTTATAGCTCTACATTAGCGTAGAGGTGATTTTCTGGTTTCTATGTGCTGTTAATCTGGGGACATGGTAGATTCATTTTCCGTTACTTGGATAGATGAATTTATAAATTGTTTAAAGGATGATGTAAAAGAAAGAAGAGAAATATGAGAATGGTGAGATGAGAAAGGGCTCAAAGATTAGTTTGACAAGAATGAAGAGTTAGAAAACAGTGATTAAGGTAATGTGCAAGTGCGAGGTTCGGCATGTTTTACATTATTTTATTCACACCTCCTACTTCCTCTGGTGTATATATGTAACTACATATACACTTTTAAAAAGTGCTATTTTGGGAGTGCTGGTTGTGGCTGACTGTATTGTGTGTATGTGTATTTTTTTTTCTATATAACCATCTTGTAAATACTCATAATATGTATAGGATAACTTTGGCAATACACTGGTGGGATTCATGGATGAATAAACAGGTCTCTGCCTTTTTATTCAAAAGCAGCACCCACAAAAATTGCTAACTTATGTTTTCTCTTAAAGGTATGAGCAATCCTGCACTGACCATGGAGAATGAGACTTAACTCTTCTAACAAAATGTACTCATACTTCATGAAAGTAAGGAAAGTTCTTCTGTCATTGTTATGTTTTATATTTTTAATTACTTACTAGCTCTCTTTGGGCAAATAGTTTCCATAAACATTTATTTTTGAGTAACTCAAATAGAAGATGTCTTAGCAGACCCTTGGGATTGTATCAGTCATACAGGAGACCTCTGAATATAGATCTAGCTTCAATATTAGCTAGTTAGTTGGTTAACTTAATAAAATATAAGTTGATGAATAGAATTCATTTTTATAGGAAGAACTGATCCTAAAATGTTCAACTTTAAAATGACAATTTTTATTGAACTATAAAATGACTTGTCATTTTATAGGATCTTGCAGTTTTTTGCTTTGTCCTTTCCTTCAGGACATTCAGTGGTCTTATCCGTGACCACCCATTAGCTGGATCTCACTGGGTCTAAAAATATAAGACAATTGTAGCTTTTTAGTGCAGATCTCTCCCATCCTTATTTTTAGTCATAGTAGGACCCCAAAGCATGTGTTGCCCTTAAAATAATCGGTGTTCCAAGTCATTTTCTTTAACCTGTAATTTTTTTAAACCTGTAATTCCAAATCAGTTTCCTTAAAGCAAAATCTCTTTATGAGCCTGCAGTTAATAAAAAGCTCCAAAAACGTCCTCTTTGGAACCAAGCCATAAATATCTTAACAAAATAAACAACTATATGTACTGCTACAATAAACAATGGGCTTTCCCAGTGGCTCAGTGGATAAAGAATCTGCCTGCAATGCAGGAGACACGGGAGATGTGAGTTCAATCCCTGTGTCAGGGAGATCTCCTAGAGAAGGAAATGGCAGTCTACTCCAGTATCCTTGTCTGGAGAATCCCATGGACAGAGGATCCTGGCAGGCTACAGTCCACAGGGCTGCAAAGGGTCAGACATGAGTGAGTGACCAAGCAAGCAACAAACAACGTGAAGAACTGAGCTCATGGCTGCCAAGATGGGGTAGGAAAGGACTGGGCGTCTGGGATTAACAGATGCAAACTATTATATATAGAATGGATAAACAACAACATCCTACTGTATAGAACAGAGAACTATATTCAATATCCTTGATAAACCATAATTGAAAATATGAAAAAGAATATATATACACACACACATATACCTGAATCACTTTGCTGTACAGCAAATATTAGTACATTTATAAGTCAGGTTAAAAAAAATAGAAGAATTGAACGTTGAAATTATCAAGATAAATCTCTACTTACAGAATTGTGACCTAGCAAGAGAGTAGCACCTTAAACAAAGTCATTTGTGTCAAAGTTCTTCATAGATATCTGGTTTTTACCTTGTTCGGTTTTGGTTTTGATGAATAGCCATGCAATTCTGTGTGCCAGTTGGCCAGCATTTTTGGTTTTGGATGACTCTGCATGGTGGTGTTGTAGATCTGATTGATTGTAACTCTGGTTAGTGTCATGTGTTCGGTTGTGTCTGTTTGCAGTCCCGTGGACTGTAGCCCGCCAGGCTCCTCTGTCCATGAAATTTCCCAGGCCAGAATACTGGAGTGGGTTTCCATTTCCTTCTCTAGGGGATCTTCCCAACCCAGGGACTGAACCCTTGTCTCCTGTGTCTGCTGCATTGCAGGTGGATTCTTTATCCACTGACCAATGGGGAAACCTGTAACTATGTAGGATAGTGAAATTTTAACATTCTTAGTTGGGTTAATTAGCAAAGAGACAGTGTAATTTCTGGAAATAATTCTTAAAATGTAACTATGATTATACAATGAATCATTAACTAATACCACAAAGTATTTTATAGAACATAGTTCTGTAAAGCAGACAAAGTTTCATGGGATTCTTTTTTTCAGTATGTTGAAGTAGCTATAATCACCATTGATTGTGAGGTCATCTGGTTAAATATTTTATGAGCTTTAACATAGTAATGTCACTTTGTGTGTAAATCAGGTAGATTTCCAAGTATTTTGACAAGATCAGTGTTGGGTTTGTTCATCATTATTCTCAACTCTTTGCAGGGCCAGAGACTTAGTGGTTTCTAAATAATTGGTAATTGGGTGATAAAATAGCATCATTGAAATTTAAAATCTTACAGAAACTTGATTTTATTACATTTGGATATATAACAGTAATGGTCACAAACCCAATTGCAATATGAATCAGCTGTATTGATGTAAAAGAAAACAAATGATTTTTTGATGTAATGTTTTTCATTCTGTTGGCATAACCAATGCCAGTAAAATGTGTCTTTAAAAAAAAAAAAGAAAGAAAGAAAGGAAGAAAGAACTTTCCTAAGGTAGCTGATTATCCAAATAGTTTTTTAAAGTTTTTCCTGCTTTACACCTCAGACTTGGAATTCTTTTAGTACACATTTATACTGAATGGTAATGTGATATTTGACTATATTACTAAATGTTATCTTTGTAGTCTCTTCTCCTTTTTGAACTATATTAGTAAATAACCTGTGGCCTTTTTGTAAAATGTTTCTTTGTTTCAGCATAGTTTCCAAATAGTCAAAATGTGCCTAAATCCATAATAGTGCTAAAGTATAGATTAAACAGCCTGCCCAACTTTCTTCCCTCTTATACAATAGGAAGTTTAAAATGCTGTGCTCCTGTGCACATGAAATTTCAAAATTATGTTCCTAAATCCTCTAACAACTCACTTGAACTCCTGTTGGCCTCAAAACTAAGAACATAGAGCCCTGTAGCTCAGATTGGGGCCCCAAACCGGGAAGTACTGACATCACCTGGAGCTTAACAGAAATGCAGAGTTGTGGCTCTTACCCTAGACTTACTGAGTCAGCATCTGCATTCCCTGCATTAAAACAGGGTCCTCTGGTCTTGTGAATACATTCTAGGTTAAGAAGAATTCATGTAAAGGTCTATCTATATTCAAGAACACAGCTAATGAGCCTTCTAGTGTAGAAAACATTTAGTTTTGAATGAGAGGTATTATTGCAACAAACAATGAATGAGTTGGTTAATTTTTTGTGTTTTAGAGCAAACACAAGAGTTTGACGTTTTCTGTTTCCTCCTAAGGTAATGAATGCTGTCGATGGATAGAAGAGGCTTCCTCCAGGAAGGCACCTCTAGCCAGCTGTTCTCATCCCCTTTGGCTGGGTGTGCAGAACGTGAATTGAGTAGTTCTCTCAGCATTTGCTTTTAAAACATAACACATTTTTACTCCAGTATACAGATTGTTTCAACTAACACAAATTATTCTTAAATATTAAAAGTAGTTATGGTTTATGAATCAAGGACAAAGATACCTATCATAAAAACTTGGAATAAATTCATAGGCCAGTTTTCACCCAGCTATTTGGGTAGCACAATGTATCACATAAGAAGCCCATTGATCCTCTGATTTTCTGATTCAGAAAATTGAGACTATTAAGATACTGAGATTAAAAGATATCACATCGCATTATAATGATAAGCTTTATTCATAAAACCTATTAGTTACCTACGAGAGTGTGGAGGTAGCAGATGAGACTTGTTTACTCCCTCCGATAAGAATCCAGCCTCAGACTGTATGAACTATAAAAACTGTGAATTCATTACAAATTTCAAGTGGCCTGAAGTTGAAGATGACCATTCTTTTTTTTTTTTTCCTTGCTAGACTTTAATTCTAGCCTTTTTTTGCCTGCTGGAAAAGAAGTATGATCACTGAAGTTTGAGCTCAACTGGCTAGAAAATCTTTGTCAGATTTAATACATTTCTATTTCATCAGCAGTATATTTTTCATCTTTTAATTATCTGAAAATGGGTGGAACTCTGTAATAACAATTATGAAGATTGGTTTATGATACTCTTTTTTTGGGTTTGGCTTTAAGTCTCTTTTTAGGTTATTTCTTCTATTGAACATAGCAGACATAATGATTCTTTGTTAAGAATTCCTGATGGGCCAATAGATTAATCCTCCATTGATATCTTTATTCTTTGTCTTCTCATCAGAAGTATGACAGTTAAACTACATAAATACCTATTAAGATTAAATTATGCAAATCATGAAGCAAAAATCATATACTTTTGGTAATTTAGTTCAATATGAACTAAATGGTATGCTGTTTGGAAACTGAGTTTAAGAGAAACTAGTGGTGTGTTTGTTGATGCCAAAATGTTCGGCTTCAGTAAATATACTAAGAAGCTCTTGTGCCTTGTATGCACTATTTAAAAGTCTTATTCTTTTTTAATTTGGTGAAATGCAAGTTTTGTAAATGTTAGCAATTAGATTACGCTGTATACACTTTTTGGTACTGATTTTGAGGATTTAAAGCAGATTACCTTTTAAGACTACACAGCTAAGGAACTGGTATTTAATCAAAGAGACAGTGGTATTAACTTTTCAAAAATGAATTAGACAAATTCAACACAAAGTAGACTGGAAGACAAGAAGAAAATGGAGTAACGTATCCTTGCAATTCACTCATCCTTGCTAGAAGTATGATGTTTTATATTCAGTGACTTTATGAAAGAAGCAGTCCATTTTATAAATCATTTGAGTACAGTTCTTTGAGCAATAGGATGGTGGTCTTTTTCAGATTTTCTTTAAAGTGAAAGATTTTGATGACAATCTACTTAAAGAAAACTCAGAAGATATGATGATGCATTCTTACTTTCATCCTAAAGCATTTGGTCATCATTTTCCATTACCTGAAGTGCCAGAAGTCTTAAGGGCAAGAGCATCATATAATGTATCAAGAATTATATGCAGCCAGATTTTTTTCAAAGCACAGTACTAGAGCTGTTTTTACAGACAGGATTCTGTTAGGCATCCCCTCCTGTCAAACTAGAAACTAGGGGAGAAAGTGGTATTTTTATTCTTTATCTTGCTAGAGTACTTTTAATCCCCGCTTTAGCTTTTTCATGTAATTATTGAAATACATAAGTCAATACACATTAGAATCAGATATGAAAACATTTTTAAAAATAAAGTCTTTCTCATTAAGTTGTAAAGTTTCCCTTTTTGGTTTCATACAATGACTAATTTTTAAAGGGTTTTTTGTTTTAATTCTATGGGGTTATAAACTTTCATCCTAAAGCATTTGGTCATCATTTTCCATTACCTGAAGTGCCAGAAGTCTTAAGGGCAAGAGCATCATATAATGTATCAAGAATTATATGCAGCCAGATTTTTTTCAAAGCACAGTACTAGAGCTGTTTTTACAGACAGGATTCTGTTAGGCATCCCCTCCTGTCAAACTAGAAACTAGGGGAGAAAGTGGTATTTTTATTCTTTATCTTGCTAGAGTACTTTTAATCCCCGCTTTAGCTTTTTCATGTAATTATTGAAATACATAAGTCAATACACATTAGAATCAGATATGAAAACATTTTTAAAAATAAAGTCTTTCTCATTAAGTTGTAAAGTTTCCCTTTTTGGTTTCATACAATGACTAATTTTTAAAGGGTTTTTTGTTTTAATTCTATGGGGTTATAATTTTTGGAGACGATGACATATCTCATTAGATATGTAGTATAAATTTTACCTGAGTGAACAGAGCATCAAATAGACCTACATTTTGTATCTATTTATAAAATGTACCTTAAAAACACTTTCAACATTTTACTTTAAAAAACTTAATTGCTTAGCTCAAATTTGAAGACACTTGAAGTATTAAGTCCTGAGAGTCCATTAAATTATTTTGATTTTTCCTGTTTTTAGAGATTATATCATATAGGCATCAATATTTAAGAATTTTTTCATTTAAAAATACTGTACAAATGCTTCATAGACATTAACTAGTTGCCATTGTGCGGTGAAAGGTTTGTTCTTTCAAAGGTAAAGAAAAACTGCATCTGGATACAATGATGAAACATTCAAGTAAGTGCTTATCTATGAATTCCCTCCTGTTATATCATAATAAAGTCTGGTTGATCACCTTTGATAGCTGTCTATATGAAATTGCCTTTGCACTGACAATCTAAATTGTTTTAAAGATACACTTTTCCTAATTGTCTACCAGAGATACTTGCAGGCAAAATTCATGTCAACAACGTGGTTACAACATAGGTCTTTTGAGAAGAGGCGGATAACAAGATGAGGTGATTACTCATTAGTTGTTAAAGGAGTCTGAGGACTATGATATCCGAGTACACTGTACTCAAGAGATAGCTGTTGGAAATACGGCATGTTTGACAAAACCAGTCTTCACATCATAAAGATGTGAAAATCATACACAAAGGTCTTATAACCCATAACAAGATGAGGTGATTACTCATTAGTTGTTAAAGGAGTCTGAGGACTATGATATCCGAGTACACTGTACTCAAGAGATAGCTGTTGGAAATACGGCATGTTTGACAAAACCAGTCTTCACATCATAAAGATGTGAAAATCATACACAAAGGTCTTATAACCCATGTTCATAAAAAATTAAGCTAGGAATCATGTGATGTATGCTTCAAGAAAACCTGTGAAAAAACTGTTACTCCATTTATACTATCACCTAGCAAATTTTCCATTTTGAGATAGTACACATTATCATGCTGGGCCAACTCTGAAGTTACACCGTATATATTATGGCACACAATTACTGTCACATAGTTACTCGTAAGATTCTGAATTTAAAAAAAAAAAAAAACCACATAAAACAAACTTGTAAAAGTTAAATGCAAATCCACTTACACACCAAAATGAAGGC
This sequence comes from Oreotragus oreotragus, assembly GCA_006410675.1. NCBI lineage: Eukaryota > Metazoa > Chordata > Mammalia > Artiodactyla > Bovidae > Oreotragus > Oreotragus oreotragus. Next base: position 213,626 of record SJYX01024824.1, read on the forward strand.
ATCCTCGAGTATGGCCATCCCACCTGTCTCCACAGACCACAAATTCTGATCTGCTTACATTTTGGTTGAAGTGATAACATTTCAACAATGGATTTTCACTAGTAACATGTATCTCTAGTGGAGATAAGAGATATTCTGCATCTATCCTTCTGTGGAAAACTGCTCTAAGTAACCCCAAATATTGTAACAGCATGCACTCCTTTTCCACCTACTTAGCCCAGGTGGCACTAGTGGTAAAGAGCCCGCCTGCCAATGCAGGAGACAGATCCCTGGGGGAGGGGAAGATCCCCTGGAGAAGGAAATGGCAAGCCACTCCTGTATTCTTGCATGGAGAGTCCTGTGGACAGAGGAGCCTAGTGGGCTACAGTCCATGGGTTTGCAGAGAATCAGACAACTGAAGCGACTGAGCATCGCGCGGCCAGTTTAGAAGTACTTTCTCTTGTGGAAGCCGATTGTGTTACATACCTTCAGTGTTCCTCTTTTACAGAGATACCACTGGAATTTTTTTACCTTGTCTTGGTAACAATTCACAGATTCTAATTTTTATTAAAACTTTAGCAATTTGATCATGTCACTTATTAAAAGCATTACATTCCAACATTAGTGAAAATCTTGATCTTAAAATCCAGCAGTCTTTTCCTCCATTAGATTTAGAACTTAATACCAAAAAATCTTACTTTGCTACAGAACACAGGCAACTGTTACAGTTAATGGTCCAAACCCTGCACTTTCCTCTTGTCTTTGCCATAATGGATGTTATTCTTTTACAGTAGTGTCCTGATTTGTAGCAAGTGGACAGCACTGAAGGGATGAGTTCGAGTAGTTTGAACTTATGTTTAAAAGGAACTCCTGTGGATGATACACAGGTATCTCCCACCCTGATCTTCAGTGTAGCAGGAGGCTCTGAAATAGGATCTTCCAAAAAAAGGGGATTTAAGAGGATTCTTGTCCATAATGCAGTCTAGATTACTAAGAGCTCATTCTGTGACACCCTTTAATTGTTCTTTACCAATGAAAAGTTCAAATGAAAGTCTGGCCAATGCACTTGCAACCCTCTCACCACAGGAGAAGTGAGGTTGCTCAGTCGTGTCCGACTCTGTGACTCCATGGACTGTAGCCTACCAGGCTCCTCTGTGCACAGGATTTTCCAGTTAATAGTACTGGAGTGGATTGCCATTTCCTCTCCAAGGGAGCTTCCCGACTCAGGGATTGAACCCGGGTCTCCCACATTGTAGACAGACGCTTAACTGTCTGAGCCACCAGGGAAGTCCCACAGGAGAGTTGACAGCAAAAACAAAACTGGTGCCAATGCCAAAACATAGATCTTTGATATTCTTGTCATAGCCGATATTCAGTATTTCTGTGGTTTACAGTTGGAGAGAAGAGGAATGTGTTATATATATATATATATATTTTTTTTTTCTTATTTCCAAGTACCAGTTAAACCAAAGGGGGTCTTTTGATAAGTGACTTTAAGCTCTGCTTTATGCTAAAATAGTTCCTCATTGCTCATAAAGGACAGTATTATTTTATGGTTCATGAAAACGGATTTGTGTTACATCTTCCAGGGAAGGTTTAACAATGTAAGGAGTTCAAGCCTGACCTGAATTTAATAGTTCTTGTTTGGCAGGCAAAGGTGCTTAATCAATTCAAGAAAAAAGAAAACATGCCATAGAGTTCTGCTGACGTTGAATTAAAAGAACTGATACCACGGAAAGCTTCAGTTCTGTTTATTCAGCTGAAACTAAGATTATTTTCAGAATTAAGTTCTTTAAAAAATATTACTTAGGCAAGAAGTAGAGGATATGAGCAAGCCCTGGAACAGCTAGAATCAACAGGACAGTCGGTATACACATGTACGCTTCAGGTACGGTCTTTTGGTTTGTTTATGCTTTTGCTACATGGTCTTTGCAGGGGTTTAAGACACCAGCCATTAATAAACCTGTTCTTGTTGTTAGAAGAAAAAAGAGGTGTATGATGTAAGTGAAATGGGTCCCCACCAAACACCTTACATTGTCACAAGTGTTTAGATTTGATCAACTAAACTTTTTCTTGCTCCATGCTTTTTTTACCATCAGTTATACCATTCCACTTCAGTTTGTACTGACTTTGTGATCTCTCTACTTGTGTGAAATATTCTTACCTGTAGTTATTCTGGACTCTTAATAGAAACTAATTCTTTGGTTACTTGAAACTCAGCACAGATTTCTCAAAGGTGAAGAACAGCTGGGCAGTACTGATTACATCTGACTCATTAAGAAAAACACTCAAAATCATGTCTTGTTTGCCATAGTTAACTGCTGACAGTGTCCCACTCTTCAAGTAACTCTTCTCATCAGAAAGCTGTCAGTCTTTTCTCTGGGCTACCGCATTCAGACATGATATATAACTCACCATCAGTAAACGGCTTTGCTTAGCTAACAAGTGGGTCACTTGTAAACATACTTTGGTTGCAGCTTTATTTTTGTGAAGAAACTTCTGCTGTTATGATATGCCATTTAAAAAATTTTAATTCTAATTCTCCTGTTGCTCTCCCATGAGTTGGGAATATTGTGATGAATGTTTCATCTGGTTATGTCAACATATGTTGTATTTTTTTTAAGGCAGTTACAGTGTCACAGTTGACTGTAATCTGATAATATAATCCACATTCCAATGTGCCTTAAAAGCACACCATTCAAAGTGCACTTTTCTTGTTTTGACACAGTGGGTATGAATTGGTAACCTAAAAAAATAATAAAATGTGTGGTACAGAGATTCACATGGCATAGCAACTGCTGTCGGGTCATCATCTCTATCACCAATTTGTAGCAAACCAGGCGAACATGTGAAATGTTAAGACTGCCGTAGGCAGTTTCTGTAGCAGCCACTCAACTTTCCCTCTAAAGCGGAAAGATGGCCACAGACAGCGCATAAATGATGAATGTGGATACAATCCAATAACCTTTATTTATGGAGGCTAAATGTTGAATTTCATATACTTTTCACACATCAAGAAATATTCTTTTTTTCCCCAACCGTTAAAAACTATAAAATCCATTCTCATGTCACTGGCCAGACAAAAATAGGCAGCAGGCTTGGTTTTGGTTGATGGGCCGTAATTTGCTGACTCTTGCTCTAGTAGATTTAACAGAATATGGTGAGTCCAGAATTAATGGCTTAGGAACATTAAAAAATGATCAAGCAAATATCTTTGATCCAAAAGCTATATTTAGTGAGGGTTATATTGTTCTTTTAGAAGTTATAAAATATATTAATTCTTGAAACCAAAACTGATAACAAACTATGAAATTCAACAAACTACATGGCTATTCAAAAGACAATCTTTATAATTATTTTTTTAAGGAAGTGAAGATCAAAAGAAAAAGAAACCAATTAGATACCTGCTGTATTGACTTTAAAAGGAAGCCACAGTAAGTTAGATCAAATGCATTTACTTTTGTCTTTCAGAATAAATGCATCCCTGGAAAGGGGAGTCAGAAGTCAAGTCTTAACATTTGGTAGAGGTATGCATAAAAAAAAATAAGCCAACACTGTTGTCCTGTAGAAGGCTCAGGTTGATTTTTTTCAATTAAGATATTAAAAATCACGTGGTAAATGAAATTACTGAGTTCTGTTCAGTTGCCGAAATTTAAAAACAAAAAACCACAATATCCCAAATATTTCTAAAACAAAATTACCAGTCACCAACATATAAGAAAACATTTCTGAAGCCTTTATTTACAAAAGCTTTAAAAACAAATAATCCCTCTGTTTCGCAAATGTTTTGTTTAAAAAGGACCACCTAGTTACAGCATTGAAGTATCATGAATAAAGAATATACAAGGGAAACAAACTAATGTGGCTAACATTTGGAGATTTGCTAATATTACTGATTGAAGTGCAGATGACACACATCATAACTTGTAGTCTGTCACTTCAGGGCAGTTAATTATTACCAAAATGCCTTCCTACGCATGCTCTGGTCTGGTCACATATTCCACATGGCTAAATATTTCACAGTCTCTTTTGTCAATATATATAAAATAGATTGCAAAGATATACACAAAAAAATAAACAAGCATTACACTCCTCAGGTAGTTTTATTAGCTATAGTGTATATAGCTAATAAATATATAATTTTGTATTATGTTGTTTTGCACCAAATTTCTCCATTATTTATCTTTGTAGCAACTATGAAAGCTCGAATTTTTTTGTAATTTGATTTGGTACAAAATATACCTAAAGACTTGGCAATCTTTGGATTTGAATGAAATTGATTTGTGGAATCAACAAATCAAGAGCATTGTAAATATGGCTATAAAATTTTTTAAAATAAGGGTAAACAGAGATGGAATAAAAAGAAGCAGATAAGGGAAGTGTGCTATCATAAAATAACTGCAGCTTCAACATCTCGGGTACCAGTTTCCCGGCAGACACTAAATGTCCAATCACAAAGGATTTTTCCTGAAGGGTGTAAAGCTGGTTTGAAAAACACTTCAGTCACAGAGCAGCCTACACACATGCCAATTAGAAACTGACAGACACTAGATGTGCTTGGAAGATTAACTACTATGCACAGAAACAGCAGTTACTAAGCTCCTCAGTAGTTTTTTGTCTTTTCTTTTTTGTAGTCCTGCTGATTCAACCATTTGCACAGTGCATGTGCTATATTCCATGGGTCAAAAACAAGTAAATATGGTAAAAGTTGGCAGATGGTCATTTTTCCAGCTAAGAGCAAGGAAAACCAAAACTGCTGATAAAACAGAGGATTTGAGTCAGAATCACTCTCTAAAGTGCAAAATTGATGGTCCACAATCTCAAATAGCTAAAACTCCTGCAGAATGGAAGGGAGACATGAAACAGGGAAATAAATTACAGTCAGTGCTAGTTAATTTAGGAACAGGAAAAAACAAACCAAGCTCAAGAAGGTGAAGTTTATCAAAGTATTCAATACCGTGTAGCTTTCCCCACTCACGCACGCCTACTAACAAGTGTATTTAAGGCCGGATTGAACCTGAATACTTTTCTATTAATTAAGATCTGAGATAGGAATGGTAGATACTTAGTGCTGAAAGGCAGAAAAATAAGCTATGAAAAAAAAAAAAGTAATGTCTACTGTTCAACCAGAGATAAAACCTATATACAAGCATGTGTGTATCTCAAATAAAATAAAAATAAGAGAACTATTTCATGTCATGACTGCTTGCTGGCTTCCTCTTCATATGCATTCCCTGTGCCATTCTGTACATAGGATGAACCAGAACCAAGGCCATACAAATGACCACAATATTTGGCATCATCAATATGATCTTCAAAGAACATCTAAAAAGGAATTTTGGAAGAAAAAAAAAAAAAAGATAATTTTAACCAAAAGGTACGACTGGTAATTTATATTTCAGCAATGTAAGTACTGACTATTCCTTAACTATGACAGCTCTTATCTATGGTGCTCCTCTGAAGCCACACATTTAAATTATACATATAAGACTGATGTTCTTAAGAAGTACAGAGTTCAAAAGAAATCAAAGAAAAAGTCTACCAAAAACTATATAACACAATGCCTTTCCTATTAACACTCAGACCATTTTATGAGAATTTGTAATAATGGAAAAATGGCAGGCATTTTTAGTCCATTAATTTAATAATACTTAATCATGAGAATGAATAAAAATAGCCAATAATGGGTTGGGGATGGGACTAAGGTTTATAAGTAGCCTTAAGTCTATGTGAAAGGCCAAGGCTTTTGGCTAAAAACAAACCCCCAACATGTCTGGACAGCAAAATCTGAAAATTCACATTAGGTTATTATCCTTAATAAAGCCAAGAAAAATAAAGATAACAAATTAATAGCAGAGAATCCACCATTAACCAAACTATCAAGGCATATTTTTAAATGCAAAGCTGAGAACGCAAAACGTTGTCTTTTAATTCTCTAATGGAGCACTATGAGAACATACAAAACAAAATATTTACTTGTCAGGAATACAGTCCAAATCACTTCTGAATCAATACCACTTGGCAAAATAGCTATATGCTTCCTATTATACATATTATTAATACATTTCTACAAAAAGTTCTAAATTCCAAGAATTATCCTCAGTCATTTCTTTACTGTCTAAGAGGATATACTCTAAAGAATTCTACAGTATTTTGCAAAAAGGAAAATGTTTTTGTAAGCAAAAATGTCCACTGTTTTCGCATAACTGGCTTTCTTTTCTTTCCATTTATCTATTAAGTACACCTATGCCCATCACTTAACCTAAGAGTAGACTTGGATTCATTAAATTTCATTTCTCTGCAGCTGACTTCTTTATACTTGAAGAACTTATCTCTGCCTTTTGCCTCTTAAGGATGTCTGCCAAACATGATTTTTGACTTACCTACTATTTCAGATTTATTTAACCTCTTTAGAATTCAAAACCTCTTTGTAAGAATCAACTAAACAGCATGAGTCCTACTCTGTAAATCCTCAAAGTACTGAAGTACAGCAACAGTTTAATACCTAAGAAAAGACAGTGCCAGGGAAAACTTAATTATATGGATCCCTTGACTTGACAGAAGCAACACTAATGTGATTAACAGGAAGTACTCTGGAGTTCCCCTATTAATGTGTATAACCCTGGATGAACGCTACTGCCTCTAGCCTCGGCTTCCTCATCTAAGAAATAATATGGTTGGGCCTACATAATTTCTAAGGTAGTTTACGTTTCATATTCTACTAAGAACTTATTTTCTTTTTTTCCTTCTGAACTGCATTTCAAGATGACTCATTTTTGATTACTTTCACTCAAGTGTGGTGGATATGACTTAGATGGCAACTGTAATTATATCTTTACTTAATATGTACTTATTGCCCCTGAAACTTTTGCCATTATATTTTGATGTTCTCAAACTAACAACCAACTGAGAAAAAGGCACTCATGTCTTCATACTTCTCTCATTTTGAAAAAGGCCATTCCTGTGAGCAATGAGTCAGATCCTGCCTGATGCTGTGGTCCTATCCGTTCCAGCTCTAACTGTTCAGCAACTTCCTGTAAACCACCCTACAAGAAAGAAAAATTGCTTGTCAAAAGAAAAACATTGCAACATCTGGATTCAAAAATCACATAACATAGACAATGATCAAAACAGCAATGAGTTTCAGTAAAGATGGACCTTATGAAGATCAGCAGAAAATAAGAGAATGTGCATCACTGATGCATTTGTTGAATGTGGGAGATGTTTATAATTCAATAGAAAATGAGATCTTAATCGGGGAAATTTATCTTCATCATAACCTTTAAGGCATGTGATGGCAAGCAATTTCCCTCAAGATATGGGGGCAGCAGATCATATACAAGGTAACACAGGCTAACGTTTACAGAGTACACTCACAGGCCATCTCTCCATCCATCAGTTCTTATAAAATGGACTGTAGGCAGGTACTTTATAAATTTTCTTAAGCTTCATATAAAAAGTTTCATCTAAATATCTCTAAATAGCTTCATCTAAATAATTTGCACAAAACAAAGCTGTTATGACTAATCAATCCTTGACTACAGTTTTTGTTAGATAAAAAGAGTATGTTTTTATGAGAATATAACCCTTTAGAAGGGTCTGCTAAACACCCACCTGTGTAAATACTGCTAGGATTAGAAAAGAAAGATAATGAGATTGAAAGAAAGGAAGGGAAAGAATAAACAGAGAAGGAAAGAGGGAAGGAGAATAAAGAGGGGGAAATGGGAGAAGAGAAAGCAAAGAAACAAACATCAGGACCAATGACAAAATGCACACAAAGAAATTTCTAAACTGTTAAGGCCTCTACCAGCAAACTAGCCCTTTTCTACATTACAGCTAGAAACAGTGCTTTGCATAGCAGTTGCTTCGGGGCTAAAAACAGCCCAAGGATCAGGTATCCTTAGCAGCTGCTCAGAGGAGCAACAGAGTAGTCATTGAGTATGGCTGACTATACATCAGAAAGTACCTTTGTCATCAACCTAAACTTTAACACTGCCAGTTACTCAGGGCATATTCAGAATGTCTAATATGCTCAGAAAATTTTCAACAGCATACACATAATGAATAATAATTTGGTTCTCTGTTCGCCCAAACTGTCACTATTCAGACGTGTCAAATTTAAAAAGAGTTATTTCCACAGCCAGATAAAAATATTTAGGCCCTGGCTTCTCAGCATGCAATCCTGTCTAGAGACAGCCTACTGTATGTTCACCTGAGTCACAGAAGAAGTCTACTCAGATCACACAGAATTCTGCTTTTCTTTGGTGCTACAAACATGAAGTAGTATTTCTTAAAAACTTCCCAAATTGTATGCTATATCCTGTAATGAAGTAAGGAAACATCAGCCCAAAGACTATCTCTTAGGATTTTCAGTTCATCTGTCAAAAGCAAAGCTTCCTTAAGTCAATTCCTAAATTATTTCTTCCTACATAAAAGTAAAACTCTTTTAAGTTTTCACCATCTCCTAAAAGTATGACTCCTTGCACTTCTAAAAGGCTGAGGAGGAGAAAACTTCATCAGCCTTGATGTAGGTTCTATGAAGCAACAACTTTGTAAATGTTTTTCTTGAGTTACAGCTTAAGCACAAACATACCTGAAAAAATAAAATCACTATGTTCTTTAGGAGTCTGTACCCCTATCAGTGAATTCACTCTAAAACTAAGAGCACTTTTCCTGATAAAGACACTTTCTTTTGGAAAGAATTAACGCTTAGAAGTAACAAATCATTACACACATGGTAATAAGCATCAGGATGTAAGCTGCTGTTTAGATAGGATCTACCCAATTACCAGCACTTACTACTAACAAGATGATGTCCATGGGTTGGTAGTGAGGAGGAAAAAATATATATATATTCCTTTATAGGAACATAACCTCTCACCAAGATAAGCTGAAGGGGAAACACTTTTTGCTACATGACTGACTCTAGCTGCACACTGCTGGTCCTGAGACTTCCTCCTACATGGGAAGATTATGTGTTGGGAGACAGGGAGAACTTGCATTTCTGTGTCAGACTCTCAGATTCTGTGCTAGTTCATGTTCAACGTGGCAAAAGAATGACAAGAATATGATCTTTGGTTTGAATCTTGCTAAAGCTTATTCTGCAAATATATAATGAAGCCTTGAATAAGGATTTCTTATAAACTATTTTTTATGCAAAAAAGGAATGAGATGACAATGTATAATCAGATAATGTGCATTTAATATAAAACTTAAAAATAAGGTTTAAATCAACATCCAACCCAGCATCTTTTAAGTCAGTTATCCGCTCTGAATAGTGTGATTACAAATAAAACCATTTAAAGACTTACTTTGAGATTTTTGCAGCTCTTCATGAGGTACTTCACATCATAAATGACAGGAAAAAACAATCGAAGGATCTCAAAGAAATCAAGTTCTTCTTCAGGCAAGTTAGAGTTGGTCAGGATTTTGATTAAGTAGCCAAAGTCATAACCACTATGAAAGGGTTAAAGAATACAGAAGAGGGACCATAAAAACCATAGAAGTGAAAAAAACTTTTTTTTTAATACAACTTTTAAGTGAGTCACACTGCAAACGGGAGAGGAAAAAAGAAACAGAAAAAAATGCACAAAAGAACAGAGAAAATAAACACATTTACAGTTATAATGAGGAAATGCCATCATTCACAGACAGTGATAAGAACCTGTCATATCAGCAATCAGGAATATTAATATACAAATCTCTACAACTATCCTAGGGCTGTAGTCACTGAACTACTATTTAGCAGATCCTTCAATAGAGAACTCTCTAACATCAAACTGTCCACAGATGTCTCAAAAAATAGAGACGAAAGGAGACTTGGCAAAACTGTCAAAGATAGCAGAAAAACTGGCACTCAGAAGACATAATGCCTATTTTCCCATCATTTATACAATACAATCATACATTTCAAAAACCCAAACAGTAATTCCCTACCAAAGTATTTTCACTTAAGTAATTTTATAAAGAAATAAGAAACAGAAAAAAATGCACAAAAGAACAGAGAAAATAAACACATTTACAGTTATAATGAGGAAATGCCATCATTCACAGACAGTGATAAGAACCTGTCATATCATCAATCAGGAATATTAATATACAAATCTCTACAACTATCCTAGGGCTGTAGTCACTGAACTACTATTTAGCAGATCCTTCAATAGAGAACTCTCTAACATCAAACTGTCCACAGATGTCTCAAAAAATAGAGACGAAAGGAGACTTGGCAAAACTGTCAAAGATAGCAGAAAAACTGGCACTCAGAAGACATAATGCCTATTTTCCCATCATTTATACAATACAATCATACATTTCAAAAACCCAAACAGTAATTCCCTACCAAAGTATTTTCACTTAAGTAATTTTATAAAGAAATACTCTCTTCCCTCAAAATTTTGTTCCTACCTCAGTCCCTCAGAGATACTAGTGGGAATGTGGTACATGAAAGAAGTGAAGCAACTAAAGGCTGAGAACTACTATCTAGAGAACAAAAAGCCAACTGCCACATACTCAAATCAAGATCCTGTCCCTTGTCTGGCTTTTTCACTGCTTTATACCTCCCTGCCGGGGAAGGCAATGGCACCCCACCCCAGTACTCTTGCCTGGAAAATCCAATGGACGGAGTAGCCTGGTGGGCTGCAGTCCATGGGGTTGCTAACAGTCGGACAGACCGAGCGACTTCACTTTCACTTTTCTCTTTCATGCATTGGAGAAGGAAATGGCAACCCACTCCAGTATTCTTGCCTGGAGAATTCCAGGGATGGGGGAGCCTGGTGGGCTGCCGTCTATGGGGTCACACAGAGTCGGACACGACTGAAGTGACTTAGCAGCAGCAGCAGCAGCATACCTCCCTGCACTCCATCCCACAATCACACCCCTTCTCTTCCCTGTCAATCTTTCCTTAAGACCTCGCACAGGATGTCTTCCCCACAGAACCCTGCTCCCACAGATTTCTCAGACAAGCTGTTTTCTGTACCACCATTTAAAGCACATGTACTGTTTTCTCCACTTCTTTAAAGGGCAGGTGTCACATCTTGAATTTTTTTTTTCCCTTATGACACATAGTTGGGACTTAAATATTTGATGAGAAAGGCTATTTAACATACCTTTTAAAGTGAGAGTACATATAAAATTTCTATTCAGTGTTTAGAGTTTTACTTCTTACTTTAAAGAGGGGAAAAAAAGCTTTAACATTGAAAACCATAAGGAATATCAAGATATAAACAATAAAATCAGAGATTGTAGCCTATTTTGTAACTTAATTCCTAGAATCTTATCAAACTGCTTGACATACGGTAGATAATAACTTTTTTTGATTAATATATGTTTTCATTCTAAGGCTTAGAAATGTTAACTCTATTTATTAAATAAATAAACCTATGTAATAACACAGATTCCAGATGGCATTGCTGGACTTAAACCAAGGTCTGTTTTTTCAGCGTACACTCTTTCCACTATGCAAAACTGTCTCCCTTAGTCTGAAATGGATCCCACATCATGAAATGAACCTTTAAGGAGACCAACATTAGCCTGTTGAGCTATATGGCAGCCAATTCTCTGCTGAACTAAGCCTGAAATGCTGACACCATGACCCAAGTCAAGTGTGAAGCAGCTAGAAAATGGTAATACAAACACCATTTGCAATGCAATCTTTTACCTATGAAATGATAACCATTTGACCCCTTCACAGAGGACTACTCCTGATGTCATAAGAAGTTCTGCAAAGTACTGGGTCTCAATTCCTTCCTCCTCATGTTTTTTAAACTGGATACCAGATGTTGTGAGCAGCTCTATAGAGTCTTGGGCATACATGTCCTCCCTGGCAGGAGAAAAAGAAAGACAACATTCAAAAGTGCCATATTTCAAACTATGTTTCTCCCACTGACATCTACAACTACACTGCCAGAAATATCAAGAGAGAATGGGCCTGAGTCCATTTGTTCCAACATTTCATATATATGGAAGGTAAATGCGACTGAAATACAAAGGTCAACTTAATTTTAGAAGAATGTTCATACAGCAAATTATCATTTGAAACAGTCCAATGGTGAGACTTTAATCTTTACTAGCCATCTCATTAGCCTTTCACAAATTAAGTAAATTTAACTGGGTTCAAACAAAAAAAAAGGGTCTTCTACTCACCGTAGCTACCACCACAGAGTATCAGACATGTTCTTATCCGGGCTTTCAGTCTCAGCAGCCATTTTAATGCTGCCAAACAGAGCTGCAGCCACAGGGGTGAAGCCTATGTCTGTCTCCCAGGTTCTCAGCAGAGAGAAGGGAGAGAGACTGAAGGGAAAACTCCTGCTGTGCCAGTGTTAAACCACACTCTGTCTTAAAGAAGGAGCACTTGCTTCCTCTCACTACCATGAGCCTCTCAAACAGTTCCAATCAGCAGTAAGCTGTTTAAAATTAAAGACTCTGCTGGAGCAGCATTAATTTCTCCTTCTAACAGCCTTACTCCTAGAAGATTACTTCTCAAAAATCAAGCCAGGAAATCTAAATATAAACCAATCTTTCAAGATTTTACTTAAGCCAAAAAGAAAACCATCTTTAATATCTAAGCACAAGGACACAGGTATCCAAAATACTATATTAAATCCAAAAAGTGATCCAAATGAAGGTATGTTTCTGAGAATGGAAAGTATATCATGCAGTGCCCACTGGATGTTTCTATTTACTATGAAAATTGTGAGAATACTGATTTCTACCACTCAGCAAAAGAAAGTTCTATAAAAGCTTTAATAAAACTAAGCCAAAAGGAATATCGGCTTTGAAAAGTAATAAAACTAGCAAATGAAATATTTAAAAACAAGAATTACAACAATTAATCTTAAGTCAAAATTCCCTGGAAAATTATGCCAGAAAACATTAAGGTGAAGTTGTTCAGTCGTGTCCGATTCTTTGCGGCCCCGTGGACTGTAGCCTACCAGGCTCCTCCATCCATGGGATTCTCCAGGCAAGAATACTGGAGTGGGTTACCATTTCCTTCTCCAGGGGATCTTCCCGACCCAGGGATAGAACCCAGGTCTCCCACATTGGAGGCAGACGCTTTAACCTCTGAGCCACCAGGGAAGCTTAGCAACAGAAAGTTCTATAAAAGCTTTAATAAAACTAGGCCAAAAGGAATATTGCCTTTGAAAAATAATAAAACTAGCAAATGAAATATTTAAAAACAAGAATTACAACAATTAATCTTAAGTCAAAATTCCCTGGAAAATTATGCCAGAAAACATTAAGGTGAAGTTGTTCAGTCGTGTCCGATTCTTTGCGGCCCCGTGGACTGTAGCCTACCAGGCTCCTCCATCCATGGGATTCTCCAGGCAAGAATACTGGAGTGGGTTACCATTTCCTTCTCCAGGGGATCTTCCCGACCCAGGGATAGAACCCAGGTCTCCCACATTGGAGGCAGACGCTTTAACCTCTGAGCCACCAGGGAAGCTTAGCAACAGAAAGTTCTATAAAAGCTTTAATAAAACTAGGCCAAAAGGAATATTGCCTTTGAAAAATAATAAAACTAGCAAATGAAATATTTAAAAACAGGAATTGCAACAATTAATCCTAAATCAAATTTCCCTGGACAATTATGCCAGAAAACTCTTTCAAAAGGATATCTGAATAAACCCAATTCAAGTTTTTTCAATTAAACAACAGATATTACTGTCCTTGTTATACTAAAACATGTACTTTAAACAAGTAGAAGCTCACTCATCATGCCCAGATGCTCACTAAGAGACATGCTCTAGCAACTATAACCAACCAAAGGCATAAGAGACTCCTTCTCCAGGCTCACATTATTCTGGGCCATATGCTCACTTTACTTTTATGATCGCTCTCTTACTCACAATTTAAGCTTGAAGAGGGCAATGATTTTTGTCTGTTTTGTTCAATGTTATATTACCAGGGAGTACTGCACTATTTAAATCAGTATTTCCCAAACTTGCCCAATGATAATAATCACTCAGATTAACTTGTCAATAATATGGATTCACAAGTGCCACACCTGGACATACTGGATCACCATATCCAGGAGAGAGACCTGGATGAGTACTCTGGTGTTTCATGATCAAATATCATATTCTACTTTACTTTTCATGTATGTATCAAGTCCAAATTCACTTTAGAGCAAATTCCCAAACACTGGTCAGTACCTACCAGTTCTAATTCTTGGAGTTCAGCAATAGAAAGCAGACAGAAGAGTTATAATGACCATGACCAACTTTCCTCAACATTATGTCCTTGGGACCTAGCACTGCTGCTCACACATTCATTCTAGGAACTCAAAAAAAAGTCAATTTTCATCTTTCTTCAAAATATCCAAGATTCATGGTGCTCTTTCTCCACATTAGGTAGAACTGGTTTTATTTTCCAATTGACCCTTTCTACTAAATATTTGTCACTACATCCTTAAAAATCTCTCAAGATATTAACATTAGGATGAATGGCAATAAAACTACAGCATGAGTTTTGGTGTATGAGAAAAAATGTATGAGAAAAAAAAAGTCTTTCAGAAAATGCAGTAACAAAGCAGTTGTTATAAGAACAAAGATGTTTCTAGAAAGGAAAAATGTCTATTTTACCAAAACTGAGACCTTCATAGGTCACCTACTACTCACATACTGAGATCATAGCACTACCTTAGTACACAACAATGTTCTGATGATCAGCTTGGGAAAAAAGTAATATAGAGCAAATGAAATGGTAGAGAACCGATTTTAAAAAGGGTTACCTTTGGAAAAAGATAAAAGGGAATTTTCAGAATTAAAGGACTTATAAAAGGTTTAATCAGTTTAAATAGAGGTAAGTACCTTTCACCCTTGACAAAGTTCCTGGAGAGTATATTATTAAATCCAACAGAGTGAAAATAGTCAGGCTAAACATAATGCAATTAGAAGCCATACTATTACACCACTGACAACACTATCCTCTAAGCTCATCAACCCTGCTTGTCTTTAGATCTTATATATGCTAAGTATCACACTACAGAGAACAGAGGTCCTTAAATGGCACTACCATCAGTTGGGGCTTCTCTAGTGGCTCAGATGATAAAGAATTCGCTTGCAATGTAGGAAACCTGGGTTTGATCCCTGGATCAGGAAGACACCCCTGGAGACGCGAATGACTACCCACTCCAGTATTCTTGCCTAGAGACTCTCATAGA
>SJYX01024825.1:0-12476 GCA_006410675.1 Oreotragus oreotragus
CCCTCTGCAGCTTCCTTTCCTCGTCCCGCTCGATTCCCTCTCTGGATGAGTGCAGGCAGCCCTGCTACCCCCACCTGCAGCCCCGAAGCGCATTCAGCCAGGGTCGCCCTTCCCTCCGGGCACATCCTCTGACCGTGCTGTTTTCAGCTTCAGTGACTTCCTGCTCATTTGCTAGTGCAGGAGATTTTTATCTTAGGGCCTTAAGGATGGACAGGGTCTGAGATATCTTGAAGTCATATTTGAGACGTGTGGTTACAAATATGTGCACTGTCTATTCAGAACAGCCAAGACATAGAAACGTCCCTTGACAGATGAATGGGTAAAGGAGATATGGTATATACAGACACAATGGAATACTACTCAGCCAGGAAAAAAAAACACAGAATAATACCATTCGCAGCAACATGAATGGACCTGGAGGTTATCATATTAAGTGAAGTCAGAGAAAGACGAATACTGTGTGATATCACTTGTATGTGGAATCTAAAATATGACACAGATGAACCCATCTATGAAACAAAAATAGATTCACAGACACAGAGAAGAGACTTGTGGTTGCCAAGGGGGGAGGTGTATTGGGAGTTTGGCAAACTGCGTATACTGAATGGATAAACAACAAGGTCCTGCTGCGTAGCACAGGGAACTGTGCTCAGTGTCCTGTGATAAAGCATAATGGAGAAGACTGTGAAAAAGAATATCCTGGTGGCTCAGATGGTAAAGAATCTGCCTGCATGTAGAACCCCTGGGTTCATTTCATGCGTCAAGAAGATCCCCTGGAGGAGGGCCTGGCAACCCGCTCCAGTATTCTTGCCGGGAAAATCCCATGGACAGAAGAGCCTGGTGGGCTAGAGTCCATGGGCTCTCGAAAGCCGGGCACAAATGAATGACCAACAACATGTATAACTGAGTCATTTTGCTGTACAGCAGAAATTTGTACAACCTTGGAAATCAGTTTGACTTAAAAGAAGTTAAAGAAATAAAAATGTGCATTGTTTTCTTCAGAGGATTAGCTTAAACTTTCATTGACTTCTCAGAGGGATTGACAGCTTCCTAAGGGCTACGGAAATCGCCCCAGACGGATTGTGGAGGAACTGAGGTTGGTAAAGCCACACTGCCTTGGGGACTTGACAGGCAGAAGAGCCCCGGGGAGCTGACAGGCAACCAAGGCCCCCAGAGGTCCTTCCTTTCAAGTCGGTGATTTTACAAATAAGGAAACTGAGTCTCAGAGCCATGCAGTAGGCCAGCACCTGGTCCCTAACTCTCCCCTGGGAGTTCCTTCCAGAGTAGCGCTCAGGACGATCAGGTTCTTCCAGTTCTAATCCTGGAAGCTGAGGGGAGGGGAGGCAGGAGAGAGGGGACTTCCAGCATCATCAAGGTAGGTTCGGACTTCACAGGGTTTCCATCGGCAGCTCACAGTTGGGGGTGTGGCCTCTGGAGCATGGGTGTAGTCTTGACTCTGCCTCTTCTATGTGACTTTAGGAAAATCGTCTTCCTCCATTTGCTTCAGTTTTCATCTCTGCGAAGTGGGAATGATAGTAGCACATACCAAGTAAGATTTTGCGGTGAGGATTAAATGAGCACATCTCATGTACGCAGAACAGGGTCTGACATGTATTCAGCACTGGCGTCATCCTCATCTATTATCGATATTTTACAAGCATTTATTGAGCATTTCTTATATTCTGGCATTGTGCCAGACACTAAGGACAGTGATCAAGACTTATCAAGGTTTATTTCCTTCAGCCAGGAGTGGGTTGTGGGGAAACCACAGTTAATTAAAACGTATTGTGACAAGTGGTTGGCCTGATGCCCTTGATAATGGAGAGAGACACTAACATCTAGTGACTTACATTTCTCCTGAGACTCAAAATGCAAACCTACACAGGCAAGCCACAGTCTGTTCTGTGGATCTACCTACTAAGGGACCCCGGAACGATGAGGCAATGCCATATGCCGAAGCAAACACCAGGGGCAGGGCTGACAGGAGCTCCAAGTGGCAGTCTGGGACTGGACAAAGGAGCAGAGCTGGGGAGAAGGGCCACAGCTGGGGAGAACTGGGGTCTTAGGACCAGACGCTGCACAAGCTGCCCGGGTGCCCTGCGGTCTGATTACACCCCGGAGTTTATGGGCCAGCAGGAGCTAAGACACAGAGAGGCAGAGCTGGGCTGACTTCCTCCCCAGTGACAGAGTATTCTGCGGTCTTTTTTGAAGGCATGTGGCCAGGACCCCATGCCTACCAACCCCCTGAGTTAAGTGGGCGCTTGCTGTGTGCAGTAGGTGCAGTGAAAGCTGAGCCCTGAGGATCCAAGGATGAAATACAGAGTCAGGAGAATAAACATGGTTACAACCCAGAACTGACAGGGTCACAGGGCAGGCGTATATACAGAAGGATGTGTATATACAGAAGGAGATTCATTTTAAGAAATTGGCCGTCCCACTGTGGACACTGCATGCGTGCTGAGTCACTTCAGTCATGTCCAACTCTTTGTGACCCCATGGACTGTAGCCTGCCAGGCTCCTCTGTCCATGGAATTATGCAGGCAAGAATGCTGGAGAGGGTGGCCGTGCCCTCCTCCAGGGGATCTTCCCAACCCTGGGATCGAACCTGCACCTCCTGCATTGGCAGGCAGGTTCTTTACCATTAGCACCACCTGGGAAGTCTAGAATTGCAGAGCAGGTCAGCGGGCTGGACACTCAAATGGGAGCGGAGAATGCAGTCGTGAGTCTGAGGCAAAATTTCTTTTTATCAATGACTTATCTTTAATTGGAGGACAATTGCTTTTCAGTTGGTTGGTGGCAGAATTTCTTTGCTGCCACCTGGAGGCGGCAGTCTGTCCTCTTCAGGAGACCTCAGGTTCTGTTTTGCTTTTTCCTTAAGGCCTTCAACTGATTATATGAGGCCCACCCATGTTGTGGAAGATAATCTGCTTGTCACCAAGTCAACTGATTTGAATGTTAATCACATTTAAAAAAATACCTTCACAGCAACATCCAGACTGGTATTTGACCAAACAACTGGGCACCATTAGTTCCGTGGCCTAGCCAAGTTGACGTAAAATGAACCATCACATCTGACTCCAACACTCACCAAATCCCCTAAACCCACATGAAAACAGAGGAAAAGAGAGCTTTCGGTTCAAAACCTTAACAAATCTGAACATTTCCCTGCAACTCTTCACCTCGTCTGCAAAGGTGCTCCCAGGCCCCACACCACGATCGTGTCCAAACCCTCTGGGGAACCAGCGTCCATCGCCCGCCCTGTGACCCTGTCAGTTCTGGGTTGTAACCATGTTTAATTTATTCTCCTGACTCTGTATTTCATCCTTGGATCCTCAGGACTCAGCTTTCACTGCACCTACTGCACACAGCAAGCGCCCAACAAATGTTTGTTCAGTGAGGAAGTTTCTGCTTCTGAAATTCTGCCAGAGTCTCTAAGACCAAAGAAGAGAGGAATTCAGATTCCCTGACAAACCCTTGATGCCCAGAGAGCTCAGCATCTAAGACGGCAGGAGCCTGTGTATTTGTGTTAAACACTGAATTTACCCAAGCCCACGTCATGCCATGGTAATGAGCACAACTCTTCTATATAATGTGCTAACAGAAACGCACGCTTGCCTTAGTCACCATCAGATAGCAGCGATGAGTCACTTCCTTGGGAGTGGGCGTTCAAACCAAGCATCTTAATGAGGAAGGTTCCAGTTTTCTGGGCTTGTCTATTGTTCATTCTTTCCTTTCCCCTAAAAGCATTTCTTGGATGCTGACTGCATCAGGAGCATAATCCCAGTCCTCAAGGCATGTATGGCCTAGGGCTCAAGATTTCCCTTACATCTTCATAAAGAAAGGCCAGACTCACTTGCCATAAGGAAATGCAGTGACTCTTGGGTCAAAATGTCATGCTTCTTCAATGACTTCATCTTTAAACTTGACACAAAGCCAAAGCCTGTTGAGGCAGGGGCCACTTCAGATTTGTGCTCTTTCTTCTTTAGTAGAATGTGAGAGGGGCTTCGGAGGAGCTGCAGTGGTAAGGAATCTGCCTGCAATGCAGGAGGCACAAGAGACACAGGTTTGATCCCCGGGTCAGGAAGAATCCATGGAGGAGCAACTGGTAACCCACTCCAGTATTCTTGCTTGGAAAGTTCTATGGACAGAGGTGGGCTATAGTCCATGGGGTCACAAAGAGTTGGAGACGACTGAATGTGCATACACACACACTTACATAGACTGGGAGCTGTAATAGTGCGCATATCAGGCTGTAAATTCTGACACTTTAACCACTTGGCAAAACCAAGTCAAGGAAGAAAAGTCCCTGCTCTTCTCCTTTCTCTTGCCTGTGTTTCCAAGTTGAACCTGGAAACCCAAGGGGAAANACACACACACTTACATAGACTGGGAGCTGTAATAGTGCGCATATCAGGCTGTAAATTCTGACACTTTAACCACTTGGCAAAACCAAGTCAAGGAAGAAAAGTCCCTGCTCTTCTCCTTTCTCTTGCCTGTGTTTCCAAGTTGAACCTGGAAACCCAAGGGGAAATAGAGAAAAACCTCCTTTGTAATTATCACAAGATTTGCATACTGTGGAATTTTAGATTACAAACTAGAAAAGCATATTTGTCCAGAGTGAGGCTTTATAAAACCCAATATGTCTCAAAGTACAAAATACCCTTCAGCTGTACCTTGTGTTACTGAGCCCATCTGTACAGCGTCACCTCCAAGACACCCCCCTTTTGCTGTCCATGTGCTGACAGAACATGGGAGGTGAGTGTTTCTTGGCATTTCGCCATTCCATATGGTGGCCTGAGGACATCTACTAGAAGTTTCCATCCCTATTCTATTTTCATTCCCACATCTGGCTCAGGAGAATGCAGGTCATGTAGTCCGTACAGTATGAGCCACAAAGGAAACAAACTCGGTTTGAGATAGAGATTTCCCAAATAAAGTACAATATTTAAAATACCCACCTGTTCAAAGTCTAAAGACTTGCATTTTAGCTGTAGGAGTTAGACTGATATGGAATTTTAAGGCAACAGAATCTGGAGAGCAGTTTTGACAGCAGGGCAGACTGAGATGGGATGCCCTCTCCCCAGTAGTGCGCTGGAAAATGTTGAACAACCAGCTCTTCCAAAAATGCTGTGTGCATATATAAGCTTATTACACATTTTCTTGATTTAAAGGATGTATGCCTGCGTGCTAAGTCCTTTCAGTCATGTCCAACTCTTTGCAACCGTATGGGTTGTAGCCTGCCAGGCTCCTCTGTCCATGGGATTCTCCAGGCGAGAATACGGGAAGGGGCTGCCATGCCCTCCTCTTCGGTGGGGGTGGGGGGTCTTCCCAAATCAGGGGTGGAACCTGAGTCTCTTATGTCTCCTGCATTGCAGGCAGGTTCTTTGCCATTGGCATCACCAGGAAAGCCCCTTCAAGGATGTATATAACATATAATTTACAAATAACAGTTAAATATGTAATACTCTTTGTGGTAGGTTTCGTATCACCTCCTGACTCTCCCAGAACGCGCTTGTTGAGTTTTGCAGTCCAATCTCTGTTTGCTGTCCAACCACGATTTGACAAATGGAGTTGCATTTTAATCTGCTAACTCATCTCCTGATAGATTTATTGTTANAAAATTTGTGACAATATATTATTCCTGGAGGTTTTATAAATCATGTCCTTCAAGCAAATAAATGTAAATTTCACTCTGACTCTGAGTTCATTTTCAAAGAATGGCTTGAGAAGTGTTACACCCACTTCACCAAATTTTATGTCTAAAATGCTTATTTCTGTTTTTCACACAATAATAGAGATACCCACGATGATGATTTTAGAGCCTCTAGGAGCATACGACATGCTGCAGAAATGCTAATAGTCTCGTAAACAAGATGTGAGACAATCAATTTCCCTTCTGCCTGGAAGCTGCAGGATTGCATGCTCGAGAGGCGAGGAGAGGCGTCCAGCGTCCAGGCCGCCATGAGTGCCAGGCCTCTTCTTAAGGTCACTACAGCTTATGGTAATGAGCATGGAAAGGTTACTATAGTTGTCTCTGTTGATTTCTTCTAGAAAATGCAGAAGAGAGAAAGGTCACCAAGCCTTGTCTGGAATCCACTGATCCAACAATGACAGAAACATGGAGCCACTAACAGGGCCGCTTCAGTGGCATCATGTGCAGGTCCAGCCAGTTACACACACATCTCTTCTGAACTTGAAAAAGCAAGAATCCCCAGATCAGTGGTTACAGTGGGGAATGAAACCAGTTCCATTTCACACTGACTCCATGCATGCAGTTAATAAGCAGTGGAAGAGTCTTGCAAATACTGACAACTAGAGAAAAGTTCTAGCTGGTGGCTCAGCTGGTAAAGAATCCGCCTGCAACGTGGGAGACCCTGGTTCAACTCCTGGGTCGGGAAGACCCCCTGGAGAAGGGGAAGGCTGCCCACTGCAGCTTTCTTGGGCTTCCCTGGTGGCTCAGCTGGTAAAGAATCCGCCTGCAATGCAGGATGCCTGGGTTCACTCTCTGGGTTGGGAAGATCCCCTGGAAGAGGGACAGGCTACCCACTCCAGTATTCTGGCCTGGACAATTCCATGGATGTATAGTCCTGGAGTCGCAAAGAGTCAGACACAACTGAGCAACTTTTACTTTTAAAGTTCAGTTTTAGAGATGGTACAGTGGCATCTCATTCATTGAGCATAAAGTAGGTAAAAGTTACTCCAAAAAAATGTATTTCCAGGGTAACTTAAACATACATACATAAGAGCCCATTTGAGAGGCTTTAAAGTCTTTTGTAAAAGGATTGCTTATTTCTCTGATGCCTTGAGCCTGGCAGTATGAATAGAGGCCTCATTGCACATATCAGCACAGGGCTTTTGGTCACACCGAAGGCCTGAGATGCTGTGGGACAGGAGATTGCTGCCCCCATTCCAATGGTCCCATTTGGCTGTGGAAAGTAAGGCCCATCCCCCCTTTATAGCATCTTTCTGCTTTGAATAAAACCCACCTCTACACACAGAAGATTTTAGAAATTCGCCAATTTATGAACACAGATGGGCTCATGGAATGTGACAGTCAAGTCGTCTTTGAAAATGACTGAAGATGTTCATCATGGGATCTCCAAGGTGTCTTCACCAACACAAGATCCTGTCTGCATGCCATTGCTAAAGAAGACAGAATGGGCCTCTGTGACACTGAAAATGACTCTCACAGTAGCCTCTGCTTCCTTGTGATGCCTACAGATGGCTTTTACAAAAAGAACAGCACCACAGTCTCTATCTCCCAATTAACAGTAAGAGCTGGTAGAAGCTCTTCTCTGTTATCTTCGCTTTTGAAACCCTTTATTGGAATGGTTTTTAAAAGTACCATCACGACCTCAATCACAGGTGCACCGGCGCTTGGTTCCATTCCAGTTCAAAGCATCCATCCCACCAGAAGAGGGAGCACGTGCTTAAAAGAGCCCTGAACAATCAGTCATCATCACGACCAGAGTAACAGCATCTGGTACTACAGAACTGCAGACTAGGCTGAGCACATAGTCTGCGCTTGGGTTCTTAAGAAGGTGTGGCCAAGAGAAATGAAACGAGGACACAAAACAAACAAGAGCACACAGCATCTACAGGATGGAGCAAAAGCAGCTTTTAGAGGAAAGTTCATAGGAACACAGGTCTTCTTCAAAAAATAAGAGAAATCTGAAGTAAACAACCTAACCTAACCCCAAAAAGAATTAGCAGAAAAAAAGAACAAACAAAACCTAATGTCAGTACAAGAAAGGAAATAATAAAGATCAGAGATGAAATAAATAAAACAGAGATTAAGAGACAAAAGTAAAAATCAATAAAACCAAAGGCTAGTTCATTGAAAAGGTAAACAAAATCGACAAACTTCTGGCCAGGCTCCCGAAGAAGCAAAGAGAGAGCATCAGAAAAAATAATAACTAAAAGAGGAGAAATCACACCTGTACTGCAGAAATAAAAAACCAAAAACCCATAAGAAAATACTGTGGACAATTATTTGCCAACAAAAACAAAAAAAAAGAAAGGAAATAATAAAGATCAGAGATGAAATAAATAAAACAGAGATTAAGAGACAAAAGTAAAAATCAATAAAACCAAAGGCTAGTTCATTGAAAAGGTAAACAAAATCGACAAACTTCTGGCCAGGCTCCCAAAGAAGCAAAAAGAGAGCATCAGAAAAAATAATAACTAAAAGAGGAGAAATCACACCTGTACTGCAGAAATAAAAAAACAAAAACCCATAAGAAAATACTGTGGACAATTATATGCCAACAAACTGGATAACCCAGAAGAAATATAAAAGTTTCTAGAAACATATAGCCTACCAAAACTGAATCAAGAAAAAAAAATAGATAATTTGAACAGATCGGTCACTAGAAGTGAAACACAACCTGTAACTAAAGGAAAAAACAACAACAACAACTCTCTGAACACAGAAGTCCAGGATGAGGTGGCTTCACAGATTAATTCCACAAAATATACAAAGAATTCATACAAATCCTTTTCAGACTCTTCCAAGAGACGGAAGAGGAAGGAACACTCCCAAAGTCGTTCAATAAAGCCACCANAACCTGTAACTAAAGGAAAAAACAACAACAACAACTCTCTGAACACAGAAGTCCAGGATGAGGTGGCTTCACAGATTAATTCCACAAAATATACAAAGAATTCATACAAATCCTTTTCAGACTCTTCCAAGAGACGGAAGAGGAAGGAACACTCCCAAAGTCGTTCAATAAAGCCACCATCATGCTGATACCAAAGTCAGATAAAGACACTACCAATAAAGAAAATTACGGGCCAATATCTTTGATGCATATAGATGCAAAAATTCTCAACAAAAATATTAGCCAACCAAATCCAATAAAAGATCATACACCATGATCAAGCTGGATTGATTCCATAGTCACAAGGATGCTTCAACATACGCAAATCAATCAATGTGATACACCACATGGGGAAAAGAAAAGACAAAAATCACATGATCATTTCAATAAATGCAGAAGAAAGCATTTGACAAAATTCAACATCCAGTCATGATAAAAACTCTTACCAAAGTGGGTATAAAAGAAACAGAGTTCAACATAATAAAAGCTATTTATGACAAACCCACAGCCAATATAATATGTAATAGTGAAAAGCTGAAAGCCTTGTCACTAAAATCTGAAGCAAGACAAGGATGCCCACTCTTACCATTTCTATTCACCATGCTATTGGAAACCCTAGCCACAGCAATCAGGTAAGAAAAAGAAATAAACACTATCCAAATTGGAAGAGAAGAGGTAAAATCGTCATTATATGTAGACAACATGGTACTATACATAGAAAACCTTAAAGACTGCACCCAAAAACTACTAGAACTAATAAAAGAATTCCGCAAGGCAGCAGGATACAAGATCAACACGCAGAAATCGGTTGCATTTCTTCACATGAACAAAGAAATGTAAAAAAGGGAAAGTAAAAGAACAATCCCTTTTAAAACTGCATCAAAAATATAATAAAATACTTGGGAATAAACCTGACCAAGGAAGTAAAGGACTTAAATGCTGAGAAATAATAAACACTGATAAAAGAAATGGAAGATGTCTCAAAGAATGGAAAAATATCCCATGCTCTTGGATTAGAAAAATTAATACTGTCAAAATGGCCATACTACTCAAAGCAATATACAGATTTAATGTTATCCCTATCATATAGGGCTTCCCTGGTGGCTCAGGAGTACAGAACCCGCCTGCCAATGCAGCAGATGTGGATTCAATCTCTAAGCTGGGAAGATTCCCTGGAGAAAGAAATGGCAACCCACTCCAGTCTTCTGCCTGGAGAATTCCATGGACAGAGGAGCCTGGGGGGCCACAGTCCCTGGGGTCACAAAAGAGATATGACTTGGCAACTAAATAACAACAAAGGACAACTATCCAATTACCCATGACATTTTCCACCAATAGAACAAATAACCTAAAATTTATATGCAGCCACAAAAGACTCAGAACTGCCAAAGCAAGCCTGAAGGAAAAGAACAAAGCTAGAGGCATAGCCATCCCAGACTTCAGACAATATTACAAAGCTACCGTGATCAAAACAGCCTGGCACTGGCACAAAAAGACACATGGATCAATGAGACAGAGCAGAGAGCCTGGAAGTAAACCCACACATCGAGGGCCAACTAATCTTCAACCGAGGAGACAAGAATGCACAACAGAGGAAGAGCAGTCTCTTCAGCAAGTGGTTCTGGGAAAACTGGACAGCTGCATGCAAACTAACGCAGTCAGAACACTGCCTCACACTACCCGCGAGGACAAGCTCAAAATGGCGTAAGCACCTAATACAGGACAGGACACTAGGAGACTTCCAGAAGAGAACGCAGGCAAAACATCCTCTGACAGAAATCGCACCGATGCTTTCTTAGGTCAGTTTATCAAGGCAACAGAAATAAAAGCAAAGATAAACAAGGGGCACCCAATCAGACTTATGAGCTTCTGCACCGTGAAGGACGCCATAAACAAAACCAACAGTCCACTTACAGACTAGGAGAAAATATTTGCAAATGATGCAACCAACAAGGGCTTAATTTTCAAAATATACAGACAGGCTATGCCCCTCAGTAACAATGAAACAAACAACCCAATTTAAAAAATGGGCAGAAGACCTAAACAGATGTTTCTCCAGAGAAGTCAAACAGATGGCCAACAGACACAGGTAAAGATGCTCAACATCACCAATTATTGTCGTCATTGCTCAGTTGCTAAGACGTATCTGATTCTTTGTGACCCCGGTGGACTGCCAGGCTTCTGTCCTCCACTATCTCCCAGAGTTTGCTCAAACTCACATCCATTGAGCTGGTGAAGCCATCCAACCATCTCAGTCTCTGTCGTCCCCTTCTCCTCCTGCCTTCATTCTTTCTCAGCATCAGTTGACTTTCCAGTAAGTCAACTCCTCACATCAGGTGGCCAAAGTGTTGGAGCTTCAGCTTCAGTCCTTCCAATGAATGTGCTGTCCTTAGTTGCTCGGGCGTGTCTGACTCTTTGCAATCCCATAAACTGTAGCCTGCTAGGATCCTCTGTCCGTGGGGATTCTCTTGGCAAGAATACTGGAGTGGGTTGCCATGCCCTCCTCCAGGGCATTTTTCCAACCCAGGGATGGAACCCAGGTTTTCCATATTGCAGGCAGTTTCTTTATCATCTGAGCCACCAGGGAAGCCCAAGAATACTGGAGTGGGTAGCCTATCCCTTCTCCAGGGGATCTTCCCAACTCAGGAATGAAACCAGGGTATTCTGAATTACAGTCAGATTCTTTACCAGCTGAGTTACCATTCAGGGTTGATTTCCTTTAGGACTGAATGGTTTGATCTACTTGAAGTCCAGGGGCTCTCAAGAGTCTTCTCCAGCCTCACAGTTTGATACCATCAATTCTTCAGCACTCAGCCTTCTTTATAGTCCAACTCTCACATCCGTACATGACTAATGAAAAAGCCATAGCTTTGACTGTATGGACCTTTGTCGGCAAAGTGCTGTCTCTGCTTATTAATACACTGTCTAGGTTGGTCATGGCTTTTCTGCCAAGGAGCAAGCATCTTTTAATATCATGGCTGCAGTCACTATCCTAAGTGATTTTGAAGCCCAAGAAAATAAAGTCTGTCACTGTTCCGTTTCCCCACCTATTTGCCATGAAATGATGGGACCAGATGCCATGATGTTCATTTTTTTGAATGTTGAGCTTTAAGGCAGCTTTTTCACTCTCCTCTTTCATCAAGAGGCTCTCTCGCTCCTCTTTGCCTGCTGCCGCTAGGGCGCTCTGCACGGAAGTCAGATGAGCAGGGCGGCCACGCACAGGCTGTTGCCTTCCTTCCCAACTGCGGCGCGGCCAGTTGCTCCACATTCAGCTCTGCTGCCTCTTGACCTGCATTCAGGTTTCCCAGGAGACAGGCAAGGTGGTCTGGTAGTCCCATCTCTTTACAAATTCTCCAGTTTGTAGTAAGCCCCAGAGTCAAAGGCTTCAGCATAGTCAATGAAGCAGAAGCAGATATTTTTCTGGAATTCCTTTGCTTTCTCCACGATCCAATGAATGTTGGCAATTTGACCTCTGTTTCCTCTGGAAATTCTCAGTTCATATACTGCCGAAGCTGAGCTTGAAGGATTTTGAGCGTTGCCTTGCTAGCACGTGAAATGAGCATAAATGATGCAATAGTTTGAACATTCTTGGGCAGTGCCCCTATTTGGGGTTGGAATGAAAACTGATCTTTTCCAGTCTGTGGCCACTGCTGAGTTTTCCAAATTTCCTGACACACCGAATGCAGCACTTTAACAGCATCATCTTTTAGGATGTGAAATAGCTCAGCTAGGATTCTGTCACCACCACTAGCACAGTTCGTGTTAATGCTTCCTGAGGCCCACTCTGCTTCACACTCCAGGATGTCTGTCTCTAGGTGAGTGACCACACCACCGTAGTTATCTGGGTCATTAAGACCTTTTAAGTATAGTTCT
>SJYX01024827.1:6687-24809 GCA_006410675.1 Oreotragus oreotragus
AACCATCTGTTAGCAGTTCCTTGTGACTTGTTTTTGTTGTTTGTTTAGAAATACAATTCTTACTGCATCTTAACTCCAGCTCAAATGTTGCCTCTGGAATAAAGTTCAGCCTTCTTAGTGAGGCATTCAAAGCCTTTTCAAGATCTGATCCCAATCAACATTTGTCCTTTTTACCATACACTCCTCCCAAAGTATCCTGTGCCAGGGACAAATGGGGCAGTTCCCCACTCTGTGGTCCTGCCCAGTGCCTCGCTGCCTCCACACTCTTAGCCCTGCTGAATCATTAATGTGAGAATCAGTTAATGTCAGGACTCTGGTCTCCTGCATTGTTTATGCTCTCTGTTTACGGATTGGAATCGGGATAGAGGGATAGTGGTAAGGGTTTGTAGCTGTCCAAGAAAGATAAGTAGAAGGGTGACTACTGAAGTACTTGCCAGCTTTTGCACTTGATCATTCTGTCCTCCTTGTCTATCCCATGCTGCTTGGGTTTCCAGCCCTTTATGTATATGGCTTCTCTCCCCCACTAGAATATGAGCTCACTGAAGGCAAGGGCAATACATATCTTTTTAATTTTTTGGTTGCACTGGGTCTTCGTTGCTGCATGTGGGCTTTCACTCGTTGAAACAAGTTGGGGCAACTCTCTAGTTGCAGTGTGTGGGCTTCTCATTGCAGTGGCTTCTCCTGATGCAGAGCATGGGCTCAGTACTTATGACTCTAGAGCTTGAACTCAGTAGCTGTATCACACGGGCTCAGTTGCCCCCCAGGATGTGAAATCTTCCCAGCCGTCCAACCATGGGACTGCTAGGGAAGTCCAATACATGTCTTAGTTCACTTTTGAGTACCTTCCCCCTACTGCCTTACTCATACCTAACAGGTGTTTGAAGAAACTGTTAATACATAAAAATTGCATATGTAGGAAGTGACGTTCTCACCCGGGAGTACATGCTGCAGCTCTTTCACATTTTATCACAAAACACAAAATCAAGTTGGTACTATTTCGGTGTGTTTGAATCTGCTGTGCAATATGCTGATGAAGCCTGAGTTGTCCCTAGAGGGTTTGAGGACTCTGGTGATGTAAACCTGGAATTGTGACCTCATTGCAGGTATGCACAGGAAGTAGAGAAGGCATGAGTAGGATGCTGTGACTGCGGAAGAAGTTTCTGGGCCCAGTAGAAAATGTAGGTAGATTTAGGACTAGGTAACAGCTCTTGGGAACTTGTCCCCGCCCATAAGATCCTGAAGGGCCCTCCATTTGACTATCAGTGGGATAGTTTCCCCCTTGGTGGCAGGCAGCAAGAGGTGTTCAGGGGGCTGTGCCCAGCAGGACCCCACTGCCCCACAGAGCGGTAGGGAGCCAAGTAGCCAAGATCTACTGTGGACTATCTGACTGTTGGCCTTCCTCTTCACCTCACTGTCATCACTAACGTCTACCATTGGCTTGGAAATCAGAAACCAATATCCATCTAGATGGTAAAACACAATCAGGGAATAAATATTTGTTTATAGCTATTAGTACTTGGCGGAACTTAAAGTTTATAAAATATGAATTTAGGGTTATCCTTGATTGCAGAAATGCAATTGAATTGAATAAGTTATGTTGTTGACAGAAACTTTTACTTTCTCCTTGCAGGTAGATTTTGATGATGTGGCTGCAATAAACCCAGAACTCTTACAGCTTCTTCCCTTACACCCGAAGGACAATCTTCCCCTGCAGGAGAATGTCACGGTTCAGGTAGCTGCCAGTCATCTGACTTCAGCCAGTGCCCAGAGGATGCACTTGGCTTGTTTGGGTCTTTGCTGGTTTGTTTTCTGGGCCTGCTTAGTACTTTACCACAGCACATGGGCCCAGGATAGGCCCCTGAGAACTGATAAGACCCATATGTTGTGGTGATTTGTTTTGTTTTTCAGAAACAAAAGCGCAGATCAGTCAGCTCCCGAATTCCTGCTCCAAAGGAAGGTAAATGGATTTCTACTGGCTCACTGTCATGGGGTTTGTACCAGAAATGATGTTCTTGGGGCTCAGGAAGCTGTGAGTAGACTCATGGTTCCAGTTTAGAAGACCGCTATTGTGTAGGCTGAGTCCTGCCCTGTGTTCCATGCCTCTTTCTCAGTGAGGAAGAATTCAACCTTCAGGGAGGAAGAAATGGAGAGGTGTTGGTTAAAGGGTATAAAGTTTCAGTTAGGGAAGATAAGTTCTGGAGATTTAATGTATATCATAGGGCCCATGATCAATGAGTGTATTGTATACTTAGAAATTTACTATGAGGGTAGATCTATGTTGAGTGATTTACTACAAAAGGAGAAAACAAAATATAAAATGAAGGGTACAGGGGGAAACTTTTGGAGGTGATGAATAGATTTATAGCATTGATTATGATGATGGTTTTATGGGTGTATACTTACCTCCAAATCCATCAAGTTGTACACATAAAATACCTCCAGCTGTTTATATGTCAGTCCTACCTCTGAAGCATTTAAAAAAAAAAGAAAAAGAGACTTCAACCATTCAACCTACAGCTCTTAACTTAGACCAGTCTATTTGGATCTGGTGCATTTGGGAAATTTGCTAACTGGCCTGGAAGCCTTTCCTGTGGAATCCAGAGCAGTAATCAACCATGGTGGGCTTATTTTCTCTCCCTGGGGAAATGCCATGCCTTGGAGTGAGGTGGTGAGTGGGCTGTCAGAAAAGCTAGGTCAGGGCCATTTAGAGGTAGAGTTGGTAGTGCTGTGGTGATCTGGGGATAGGGTGGGATTGGACAAATAATGGCAGTGCTTTGAACTCCAGGAGAAAGTTAGGCTTTCTCTGCAGGAATCAGTATAAACCTGCTTTAACTATGGTAGGCTGTGACGGGTGCCTATATGCACAAGCTGCCCAAATAATCCAGTTTATAACCCAGAGCCAGCTATACTTCACAGCCTGCACAATCTGTCCCAGTCGGGGGGTTATCACTGTCCATAATCCAGCCACCCTGGGCTCAGAGACTACTTGACTGGAGCTTCAGGTTTCCCAGGGGCCCANGCTGTGACGGGTGCCTATATGCACAAGCTGCCCAAATAATCCAGTTTATAACCCAGAGCCAGCTATACTTCACAGCCTGCACAATCTGTCCCAGTCGGGGGGTTATCACTGTCCATAATCCAGCCACCCTGGGCTCAGAGACTACTTGACTGGAGCTTCAGGTTTCCCAGGGGCCCAAGGTGAAAGGTGGGGTGGTTTTGAGCTTGAGCTAGGCAGGAGTGGTGTAATGCAGCCCTCTCTTGCTGGCTGTACCACTCCACTGGCCTCCAGGAGAAATATGGGTGGCAGTGGTCTCCACATGCATGTCCCAAAAGGATATTGCCACTCTTCCTTTTTTCTTTTTTTCTTTACTATGCCACCTGGCTCATGGGATCTTAGTTCCCTAACCTGGGATTGAACCTGGGCCCTTGGCAGTGAGAGCACGGAGTCCTAACCACTAGACCCCTACCACTCCTTTTAATGGGAAGAAAATAATGATTCATTATTGAATGAATGCTATTGAACAGTAGAAGTAAAACAAAAGATCACAGATCTTTTGAGAAATAGGAATATTATAATAATTCATGCTCTTTATGAAAAACATAGATTGATTATATAGAGCCATCATAACAGCCTAAACTTAGGAAACTCAAATTCCATATAGGTCGATATTTGTTTATATGACACTAGTGTTTTCCAAATTTACTATTTTTATTTTATAGGTACATTGTTTCTTCTTATGGAGGGAAGCAATATAGATGAGTAGAAATTGACAGGAATTAAACTTGTTTAAATAGCTTAATTGTATAAACTCAGTTAAATTGTTTCTGTCAGTTAAGCATTCTTTTAAGATTCCAGAAAAGTCAGTTGCTGGTCCCATGGCTTCTGATGATGTGGCCTAGGTCTGGCTCTATAAAGCATCTTGGAGCAGTGGAAAAAGCCCTGATCGTAAAATCTGGCAGTCTTGGGTTCACATCCTGACTCTGACACTTACTAATTGAGTGACACTGGGCAAATTGCTTAATTTCTGTATGCCTTAATGTCCCCTTTTATCAGTTGGGAATACTGGTATTTACCTCTGGATGTTTGGGAAGATTGTAGAATGGTAGGTGCTGCTGCTAAGATTAAAATGCTTTTTTTCCTGCGATTAGGTCTGTGTTTCCAGAAATGATCTCAGATTGTCTGTAGGTCCTTCCATTTACTCCAGACAGATGCTCTTGTGGGAGCCTTCAGGAGCTCTCAGACTGCAGAATGTAACAAATTAGTTTTGGGGTCACTGGTACTTGGCCTTTCTTTCCTTGGATGGAAGGAATGGGAAGTTGGTGGGCTGCTTTCCAGGTATCAGGACCCATCTCACCCTGTATAGAATCTTGAAGGGTTACCCTCGGCCGTCCCTCTATCTGTTTTGCTCTCCTGATCACAATGCACTGACTGGCCGCGGCCCTTGGTCCTTCAGGTCTCCGAGGCCGCTCCACTCGCATGTCCACTGTCTCAGAGGTTCGAAT
Source organism: Oreotragus oreotragus (assembly GCA_006410675.1). Lineage (NCBI taxonomy): Eukaryota > Metazoa > Chordata > Mammalia > Artiodactyla > Bovidae > Oreotragus > Oreotragus oreotragus. The sequence goes on from SJYX01024827.1 coordinate 11,191, forward strand.
CACCACTCAGGAGAATGATATGGAGGTGGAGCTGCCTGCATCTGCAAATTCCCGCAAACAGTTTTCAGTTTCCAGTGAGTAATGAATCTATTCTCCCTGTTTGAGGCCTTAGAGCAGCTCTTCACACATTGCCCTGAGCCTGTTTTGGAATATCCTAGGATTCCTATACTCCCTGGCTTTCATACTGTTCTGTTCCTGCACCACTGCTCCCTTATCTGAAAATCATCTCACTTTACTTTTTAAACTTTAAACATAATATATATATATATATATACACACACACACACACACACACAGGAAAGTAAACCTATCATTGACTATATAGTTCACAAAGTAAACACACTCATATAACTGACATCTAGATCAAAGAGCATTACCAGCACTCCAAAAGTCCCCTTCAGGGCCCCTCCCAATTCCTAAGCCCCAAGGGTATTTATGTCCTGACTTTGGATCACATAAATTAACTTTCTCTTCATTTGGACTTTATATAAATGGGAGTTTAAAAATGTTTTTAATTGACAATTTGTACTAGTTATTAGTAAATTAAGTGATTTAAAGTCAAGGTAAACAAAAGGGTCATGGCCAGCTATGGGAAGTGCTGTGGTTTGTACCTTTCTAGGTTGAACCAGGTTCCCATTATTCCTAGTTTTCAGTCCTTCCTCCTGTTAACCACTGGGATTCTGAAGTCAGAAATTTTTCCCAAATAAGCTGAAAGGCCTGGCCTGGCCTGGCCTAAGAACTCTTACTTGGTCAAGCCTAAAGAGGTCAGACCTTTAAAGGCTTTTCCCTTCATAGTGAAGCTCATACTGAGCAACTCACATAACCTTTAAGATTTCTTGACACCAGGAGCCAACCCCTGTGGCAGGGTTTACTGCATTCAAGGTGTGGATCGAGATGAAGGGAAAAGCCTGAGCTCTGCTTACATAGTAGAACCTGGGCCCTTGCTGAGCTGGCAGCCAGTAGCCATCCTCCTGGCCTGTGACCCTCTAGGGCTCAGATGAACACAGCTGCCGTATGCCTACCTGCTTCTCCAATGACTCTTGTTCCCCCACAGCTGGCCCCTCTAGGCCCTCCTGCCCTGCAGTGGGTGAAATACCATTGACGACGGTCAGCAAGGAGGTGGAAGAGCAAGTCCACTCCATCCGAGACAGCTCTTCTGCAAACTCTGTGAAGTCAGGTAGATACACTGAGCTATCTGGTGCCCTGCTTCTAGTGCAGGGTAGGAATTACAGCCTGTCCCAAACCTGGCTTGCTTGGTACCTGAGTTCAAACCATGTCTGTCACATGGGGACATATTGCCCTGTGGCCACGGAATCGATCTTTCACAACAGGTGATCATGTCACTCACTGCCAGCTGGCAGAAGCTCTCTGATGTAACTGAGGTGTTGTTACAGCTGAAGTCTTGGCCAACACCTGAACAACAGCCCAGAGTGACCACCAGACAGGGACAATCTCATCTCTACTCATTGTTGAGAAAAAGGCCACAGAGGCATAGAGAGAGCTTGGGTTAGACCTGGAGTGCTCATATTAGCAAGTTTCTGTCAGCTAGGCCATCCCAAGAGTCATGGCTGGTGCTTCCTCTCTGCATGTGGTGATGTAAGAGCAAAGGTCTAGAGAAGGCCTAGCCACGAGAAAGGCCCAGGACTCCACAGAACAGCCAGAGAAGAGCAGGCTGGCCTAGACAGGTAAAAGAGAGGGCTTCTTTTTTTTCTTCCAATAGTTCGGAGGAAATCATGTATTGTGAAGGAAATGGAAAAAATGAAGAACAAGCGAGAAGAGAAGAGAGCCCAGAACTCTGAAATGAGGATAAAGCGAGCTCAGGTACCTTTCTTGGGAAGCAAGGGCAAGGGTTTTTGGACAGACATTCTTAACTGCAACCTTGTCAGCAACAGAGCTAGATAACGGTTCAGCCCCAGCTGAATTTCTGAGGCTCCAGTTCTGATAACCAAGAATTTTAACCAGTTTCTCATCAGGATTCAGAGAACAAATCATTCAGATGTTTTTCTGAAGACCTTCAGGTGATGAATATCTCCTACTGGTTATCCAAGGGGCATGCCCATCACATAGTGCAATGGCAGTTGCCTGCTTCCCCTGACCGCCTAGTTGCGCATATGTGGGGTGCCACAGTGGAGTTCAAGTTTGGATTATTTCCCTTTGGTTGGGTTAATGGCATAGGAGAATCCCAGCCTGCTGGTCTCCTAAGACACGGGGCAGTGGCTCTTGCCCCGCTTCCTAGAGTGGTTGCTGTATGCCTAGGCCCCCTGCCAATCTTGTTCCCAAAACTTGTGCCTGGGTTCTCTGCCCAGAGCCAGAGTCAAGGGCAATGAGATCGTGTGGGGGGTTTTGTCAGCCCTGAAGGGGCTGTGTGCATAGGAAGGGCTGTTGTTGCCACTGCCTAGCACTGAGGCCTACACCTTGGCAGTCAGTCCTTTGTCAATCTTACCCCAAACAGGAGTATGACAACAGCTTTCCAAACTGGGAATTTGCCCGCATGATTAAAGAATTTCGAGCTACTTTGGAATGTCATCCGCTTACTGCGGCTGATCCAGTAAGTAATCCCAAAGGGCTTCTGTCTCTCCTTCCTGAGTAGGCATACAATTTTTAAAAAAATATAGTTGATTTCAATATTGTGTTAGTTTCAGGTATACAGCAAAGTGATTCATTTTTTAATATATATAAAAAGATTCTTTTCCTGAGTAGGCGTATAACTGAGAGACAGAAACATCTCTTACAGGAATGAGAGCATACAGAAATTGTCACTCACCCTCAAGGGGTTTTTAAATACCCTTTGGTGGGCTGGAGCTAGCAAGGGTTAGATAGGAGACTCTGATCTTTATAAACTCCCTTCCAGCTCCTATCCTCCCTGCTTCAATAGATTGGCTAAATTCTTACTACTAATCATGAAAGTGTGCTGAAACCTCCTGTAGGCAGCAGAGTGAGAAAACTGAGAAGAAAATTCAGAGCTTTCTTGTGCTCTAGAGTAACTATGAGCACAGTGGATCCCAGTGTTAGGTCTCAGCCCCTGCCTGGGCCAGACATATGATTAGTAAGGGAGGGGTTCTGGACAAGCTTTCTTTCAATATTACACTGACCTTTTGCTGACGGTTGTCTTCTCTCCTCCTCCTGAAGATTGAAGAGCACAGGATATGTGTCTGTGTTAGGAAACGCCCACTGAATAAACAAGGTAAGCCCCACCTTACCTTAGCCTCAAGGTAAGTTCAGTCAGAATGAGGCTTCAGACTGAGGGTCCCCCGTGTCCAGGGAGCTTTCCCTGAAATACTGTCCTTCTGCAGAGTTGGCCAAGAAAGAAATTGATGTGATTTCCGTTCCTAGCAAGTGTGTCCTCTTGGTCCATGAGCCCAAGTTAAAAGTGGACTTAACAAAGTATCTGGAGAACCAAGCATTCTGCTTTGACTTCGCATTTGATGAAACAACTTCAAATGAAGTCGTCTACAGGTTAGTCCCTTGCCTCTGTTTCCCCCCTTCCTCCTGACACTTTCCTTTTTCCAATGTGGGACATTGTGGTAACACTTGCACTCTCAGGCATGCTGACTCTGAATCCCTTCCTGGCTTCCTCTTGTGTCTTCTTTGGGTGGACCATGATGCAGAGCTGGCTCTGGCTTCTAGCATAAGGAAGCTCCTGTTGGGGCTGTCACATCCTGTGTTTCAGCTTTAGTGGGCCATGCTTGAGAAGACAGAAGTGAAACATTCCCACTGCCCTCTTTGAGGCTGGGCTGGGCTGGGCAGGCCTCAGGGGTTCTTCCTGTGTCTGTGTCCTATACAGCCCCCATTACCCACTGGGCTTAGCAGACTCAGCAAACTCTGGAGCTGCTTGGTCCAGTATAGCTCCCCCTAACTTCATGTGACTGTTTAAATAAAAGTTAAATAAAATTAAAAGTTCAGTTCCTCAGGGGCTTCTCTGGTGGTCCAGTGGCTAAAGATCTGCACCTCCACTGCAGGGGCATGGGCTCAATCCCTGGCTGGAGAACTAAGATTGCCATGTGCTGCACAGTGCGGTCAAAAAAAATCAGTTTTTTAGTTACACGAGCCACATTTCAAGTGCTCAGTAGACGTGTGACAGTGGCTACTGTTGGACAGTACAGATAGAGATCATTTCCAATATCCATCCTCAGAAAATTCTATTAGACAGCGCTGCTCTACACTAAAGGTTGATAAACTGTAGCTCATGGGTGAAAGTTGGCTTGCAACCCCTTTTTATATGGCTCTCAAATTAACAGTGGATTTTGTGTTTTCAAAGAATCATTAAATATATATATCTGTATATTTCGGACTTCCTGGTGGTCCAGTTTCTAAGATCTGAGCTCACAATGCGGGGGCCCAGCTTCGATCCCTGGTCAGGGAACTAGATCCCACATGGCCACACTGTGCTGCAACTAAAGATTCCTCTTGCCACAGCTAAGACCCAGTGCAGCCAAATAAATAAATTTTAAAAATGTATATATATGTATGTATATGTATGGAAGAGACCTATGTGGCCCACAAAGCCTAAAATATTTTAGGCTTTTACTTTAAAGAGTTTCTTTGCTCTTAGTAGTGTATCATATGCTGGAAGTCGGCTGCTAAGCTCAAGCTTCCCTCTGTCTCCAGGGTAGAGGAGGTGCTGGTGGCTCAGAGTGCGGGCCAGCTTGCTTCTGGCCAGCTGGTCCAGCCCCACCCAGGTGGTTAGGAGAATTTCAGATTTGTAAGTGGGGCGGGGGTCAGGTGGGACCACTTTGCTTGGAAGAAAGCCCCCAGGAATCCTGCTTTGGAAGGGTAGCAGAACCACATTCTAGGAAGCACATTTAAGCAGAGATATGCATGCTTCCCCATCCTTTCTCTTAGGTTCACAGCAAGGCCACTGGTACAAACAATCTTTGAAGGCGGAAAGGCAACCTGTTTTGCGTATGGCCAGACAGGAAGTGGCAAGACTCATGTGAGTATTCAAGCCTGGCAGAGAGTGATCCTGCCCTTAGTGGGCCTCTGAAAAAGAGGACAGTGAGTTTCTTGCAGATGGTCCCCTCGGTGCAGATGCCCCATCTCCAGATGCTCTTGCTGTGCCAGGGGCAGGGAAGGACCTTAGCAGGTCCAGATCCCCTCCTCGCTGTAGCATGGCCCACGGTGGTGGTGGAGCCAGTAATGCTCTGGCCTAGGCAAGGGCCCTTTAGCACAGTCTCCTGTCCTTTCCCTTTGCAGACGATGGGTGGAGACCTCTATGGAAAAGCCCAGAATGCATCCAAAGGGATCTATGCGATGGCCTGTAAGTAGTATGTTCTGCCGCAGCAGGGTTGGGCACAGAAGGGCAGGTTGCTTACTTAATCCAGGTTCTCCCCACAGCCCGGGACGTCTTCCTCCTGAAGAATCAGCCCCGATACCGGAAGCTGGACCTGGAAGTCTATGTGACATTCTTCGAAATCTATAATGGGAAGGTAGCTGGCAGGGAGCCCTGTTTATGCTGCTGGGGCCCCTGAAGTTTCTAAAATCTTGAGGTTGGCTAGAAATTGTAGAAGGCAAACACCCTGTGTGTTGTCACGCCTTTGGGCCACTTTGCCCAAATGTGTGGGAGGTTTTCACCCGATGGTGGGATGGGAGGCACGCTCAACAAGTAAGCAGGAACACGCCTCAGGGCTTCCTCCCAGACAGGAGGTTTGCTTGTGTGCCCTGTGCTCCCTCCATGCACCTCCCTCTTAAATCTCCCTTCTTCTCCTGATTGCACACATTCATTCTCATACTCGTACTCTCTATTTCTATGTATCTACGCTTTTGGAGAGTCCACCTTCCCCGAGTGGGGTCTAGATAATAGCTAATGGGGCTTATTGACATGTTACTAGGCACTGAGCACTATTCTCAGCACTTAACTTGTCTCAGCTCATCATCACAACCCTACTAGGAAGTATCACCGTTACCGTCATTATTGCACAGGTGAGAAATGAAGCTGGGTGGCTAAGTGCCTTCCCAGGTCACACAGCTAGTAAAGAAGCAGGGTCACATCAAACCCAGGGGGGCTCAGTTCAGCTCCCAGGTGAACTGCTTGCTTTGATCCTCATCTGACATCGCCCAGTATAGCCTCTCCTGCCTTTCCTGTTCCCAGCCATTGTCTAAGCTGCGACAGGCTCTGAAGCGGGGAGGGATCACTGGGTGCCTGGCGCCTGACAGCCTTGGCCTTGTTCCCCTGCCCGGCACAGCTGTTCGACCTGCTCAATAAGAAGGCCAAGCTGCGCGTGCTGGAGGACGGCAAGCAGCAGGTGCAGGTGGTGGGGCTGCAGGAGCGCCTGGTGAGCTGCGCTGATGACGTCATCAAGATGATCGACATAGGCAGTGCCTGCAGGTCAGATTTTGGCCGGAGGAAGGGGCCACCTTCTAATGCCGGGTCAGGTGATAGATGAGCCCTGAGCCCTTTGCTGTTTCCACAGAGCACCACTTCCCCCAGCTTGGTGAGGGCTCTAAAGGCCTCCGCCTTAAGTGGTCGCAATGGGGCCGATAACCCAGGGTAAGACTCGTCAGGGGAGAGTCAAATCATCTTGAATCTGACCAAGGCAGGCTTTATTACCAGACTCTTATCCAGAGGCATGCTTCCCGACTTCTCTGAGTTTCTCCTTGCTGTTCTCTCTCTCTGTGGTGGGGGACAGAAGCTCTGGGTATGTTCTAGCTAGAAGTGATGGGACCAGAGCTCCTATGTAGAGGGAGGAAAGTGCTCTTCTCTCAGGGCCCTCGGTGTGGTGCAGTGGGTGCTGAGCAGTATATAGAGGACCAGGGAGGGCCTATCTCCCCAGGGCCCTTGAGTTTAGCCTGTGGTTCATGACAGCCCCTCCTTCCCTGTGTGCCCTGCAGCAGAGGTAACTCATGCTTCCCCACGGCCTATGGCCCAGGGTCTGGCCAAAGCCCTCACACAGAATTCAGTACTTTGGCTGCCAGGGTAAGCCATGCCCAGAGTGGCTGGAGGGAGGGCTGCTGCCCAGGGAAGGAAGGACAGAAGTGGGACAGGATGACGCAGAATGTCTAAGAGTCCTGGCCTGTCTCCCTTTCCTCCTGGAGAACTGACTGCCTTGAAGCCTCAGGTGCCATGGTGGCTGGTGACTGCCCCACCAGGAGCTCATAGCCCTCTTTGTCCTCCTTTACCACAGGACCTCTGGGCAGACATTTGCCAACTCCAACTCTTCCCGCTCCCACGCCTGCTTCCAGATTCTTCTTCGAACCAAAGGGAGAGTGCATGGCAAGTTCTCTTTGGTGGATTTGGCAGGGAACGAGCGAGGCGCAGACACTTCCAGTGCTGACCGGCAGACCCGCATGGAGGGTGCAGAAATCAACAAGAGTCTCCTGGCTCTGAAGGTAGCCGGGCCCAGATACAGGGGAGCGGGTGGCCCTGGAGGGCTGCTGGGAGGAAAGGGTGGGAGGGAGAGGGCATCTTAAAAGGAAGGAGGGGACCTCAGCTTCCCCTGCTGTCCCTCAGGAATGCATCAGGGCCCTGGGACAGAACAAGGCCCATACCCCATTCCGCGAGAGCAAGCTGACACAGGTGTTGAGGGACTCCTTTATTGGCGAGAACTCAAGGACCTGCATGGTGAGTTGGGTCCTTTGGAGTGGTACAGTCCTGTCCCTGGGCAAGAGGCTCCGTATTCTTGGCTAGCTGGGTTTCCAGGGTCTAATTTAACTGGGCTTCACCCCCTGCTTTTGGGCAGCAGGCTCCTCTTTGCCTACGCAAGCAGGGAGGAAAGGATCTTCTCCCTTTACTGTGTGTCTGTGCACCTCTTGGATCGAGGAGGTCGTTCCTCCCATACCTGATGAAAAGGGGGCTGCAGGATTCAGGAGGAGGACCTTTGGGGAAGCAGGAGAGGCAGTCCTCGTCCCTCTGTGACTTCCCTCAGGGGTCACTGGCTCCCAGCCTGGGAAATTGGAGAGGGCCTCAGCCTTGAGTGACTTTCTGTCCCCTTATTTTATCCATAATGCTTTCTAGCTCAGATCTACCCTCCTTCCTCACCAGGGAATATCCTTCCTCCTGCCTGCTGAGGAAGGTGGGAATTTCTGACGAAGCTCTAAACCCCTCTCCCTAAGGCAGTATTTCTGAGCACAGGTAAACTAAAGTTTCCAGCAGGAATCACAGAGCCTTGCACTGTTACCTTGGTGAGAGGAACGGGTCAATAAAGAAGTAAAGAAGCAGGAGTAATTAGATAGGCCAGCAAAGACAGGGGACCAATTTTTAAAGAACCTTAGTTTGCAGGGCCCATGGTGCAAGTTGCCTGGCACACAGTGGGTATTTAATGAGCTCTCCCCCCAGTTCCTGGCAGCCTCTCCAAGAGAACCCTTACCCTGGGATCCTTGACCATTAACTGCCTATTCCTTCTTTTGCAGATCGCCATGATCTCACCAGGCATAAGCTCCTGTGAATATACTTTAAATACACTAAGATATGCCGACAGGTACTGGTACCTATGCCAGGTGGGATGGGAGGGGGCAGGGTTGGGGAGGAAATGGCAGTGATGAGAGTGGGGAGGGGGCTCTGGGGACTCCGTGCCTATTGTCTCCTCTGCTGTGCTAAGTCTGAGGCGTGGGAGTTCATATATGATGCTACTAGGTGTTTTTCTGATCCCCTTCAGGCTCTGGTGGGGAGCAGTGTGAATAAGAATCCTTCTAGGTCAAAGCAAAGCCACTACTCCATCTCCTTGAAGTCTCGAAATCTGAGTGGTGCTGCCAAAGAGGCTGCTGTGGGAGCTGCGACCTTCTTGTTTTCTCAGGGTCAAGGAGCTGAGCCCCCACAGTGGACCCAGTGGGGAGCAGCCAATTCAGATGGAAACAGAGGAGATGGAAGCCAGCTCCAATGGGGCCCTGAGTGCAGGCAATGTAAGGGGAGGTGGGCCCGGCAAGAAGGGAACATGGCCAACTGAGATGGGGACCAGGCCACACTGTTATGTGTCTCCTTTTGCCCCCTTAGTTCTCCAAGGAAGAGGATGAACTGTCTTCCCAGATGTCCAGCTTCAATGAAGCCATGACTCAGATCAGGGAGCTGGAAGAAAGGGCCATGGAAGAGCTCAGGGAGATCATACAGGTGGAGAGCTTCCCTTGGGCTCAGCTTCATTCCTTGAATGTGACCTGGGCTTTACATGCACACATACACCCCTTCCTCGGGTCTTCTGGCTGGGGTGGCAAGAGGCAGCCTTCTAGATCAGCATTTCTTAATTCCCCAGTTAGTTATTCAGCTGCTCTTATAGGGCAGCTAGTTACCACACCTCCTTCTCCAGCCTGGCACACAGGCTTTCCCCCCATCCTCCTGGCTGGAGCTAGTCTCTCTCCTGTGCTCCTGACTGAGGGTTTGGAGGGTAGCCAGGTCTCATTTGCTCATGAATGTTGGTGGATACTTTCTATATACCACTAGCTCCTGTGCTGAGACCAAGGGCCAAAATCATAAAGTATGGATAACAGGCCTAAAGAAAGACTTGATCAATCCCGACTCTTCTATTTATGAGCCAGTTTCCTCATGAAAGTCGTTGAGGCTCACTGGGCCCCAAATGCTTCATCTCCAAAATGGTCAAGACAAGGTGGTTACATCGAAGGATTAAGTGATGTTGTTAAACACTCAGCCTTCCCCAGCATGTGGTCAGCCTTTAGAAGGTGATAGATGCTACCACTGCCGTGATCCCTGCTGTGGAAGTGCAAGTAAGGGAGAGGCCTGAAGGGCATCCTAACAATGGGGCACCCCGAGTGTGGAGCAGAGAGGGCAGCTCGGGGCACTTAGAACTGAGGAGGGAACGTGCAAGGTCAGTGTCTACACGAGTCCTCCCTCCCTCAAGTGCTCAGGGTCCAAATGTTTGAAAGGATATGGCACTTTCAGGAAGAGCGATAGTTTCATTCTGGCCATAGCAAAAGGTATGAGCAGGTGAGGGAGGGAGATCTAGGCTGTGGGCTGTGGTTCACACCAAAGGCCTGGACTTCATTATGAGGGCAGTGAATGCCTTTGAAGGGAGTAAAGCAGAGTGGTGCCTTGGTCATGCGAGATCTTTTAGGGACCTTACTGTGGCCACAGCACAGAGCCTGGCTGGCTTCAGGACCTGGGGAGGGTGTGAGTAGAAACGCTTAGGAGTTAAGAGCAGTTAGGAGATTAGTAGAGTTCAGGAAAGACATTGGTGCCTAGACTAGCTGTGACCACGGTCTTGGGATTGACAGGAAGGCATGAGATTTAAGAACCATTTCAGGGGTGCAGTTGTTAGGATTGGGGAACAAGGTGAAAGAATTTTTGCCCAGATTTCTGCCTTGGGCATCAAGATATGCATTTGACATCAGGGACAGGGACAAGTTTTTGGCAGGCAGGGGAAGGATAGATTCAAGCTGAGAGTTATGGGGGAAGGGTCAGGAGGCAGGGTCGGGGCCATGGCTAGAGGAACGGGCATCTGCATTGCAGATGGTAGAGCCCTGGGAATGCTAAATTGGTTTGGTCATTATTGGCTTGACAATGTCCGTCTGTGTTGCTGCAGCAAGGGCCGGGCTGGCTGGAGCTCTCCGAGATGGCTGAGCAGCCAGACTACGACCTGGAGACCTTTGTGAATAAAGCAGAATGTGCCCTGGCCCAGCAAGCCANTGCTAAATTGGTTTGGTCATTATTGGCTTGACAATGTCCGTCTGTGTTGCTGCAGCAAGGGCCGGGCTGGCTGGAGCTCTCCGAGATGGCTGAGCAGCCAGACTACGACCTGGAGACCTTTGTGAATAAAGCAGAATGTGCCCTGGCCCAGCAAGCCAAGCACTTCTCAGCCCTGCGAGGTGGGTGCAGCTGGAGGGTGGGGTCTCTGTGGGTGGTGGTGGCTCTGCCTGAGGGAACAGGGTCTCTGAGAGACCTGCTGACTTCAAGTGCACCACCCCTGCCTTCCAGATGTCATCAAGGCCTTGCGCCTGGCCATGCAGCTAGAAGAGCAGGCCAGCAAACAAATAAGCAGCAAGAAACGGCCCCAGTGACAACTGCGAATAAAGATCTGTTTGGCGTCATACCCAGCCTTTCCCCTCCCCTTCCCTCCTCAGCAAACTCTGGGCACCTGGTGGGTCTGAGCTGGGACGGGCTTTGGTAAATGCCAAGTATGGGCGCACTGGGGCCCAGGGCAGCTGGGAGGAGTCAGTCAGTGTGCATAGGACACAGCTTTCCTTTTCCTCACTCGCAGCCACGAAGGGGAAAAAGGATGGAAGGAAGGAGCTTTTAGTTATCCTGTGCACTGCCCTTCTCTCCAAGAGGGGAAGGCTCTCCGTGGTAGAGTTTTCCCGTAGGCAGCAATCTGCCAGTGTGGACTGGCTGCTGGGGGGGCTCCCGGGGGCTCTCCTGGCCCAGTGTGGGGAGAAGGAGCCTGTAGTTCAGCTCTGCCGGCTCTGGCCTGCCTTCCACACCCTTGGTCCGGCCACTAGTATATCTTGTACTTAAAAAAAAAAGTTTCCTGGGGCCTCTTCCTTCCCTGCTGGTTTTTGAGGCCCATGAGGATCCATGCTGTTTTCTGTTTTATGTGTTTATACATTATGTCTAATAATAAAGAGAAAAAAATCAGCCTGTTGAGTGGTGTGTGGGAAGAGCTTCTGGGACTCAGACCCCACTGCAGGGTAGTGCTGATGCTGACTCTCCCCAGGAGGCCACATCCACGCCTGCGGTCCCAGTTACATGGTGAAGACGCCAACCTCTGCCGTGTTCAATGCCAACTAGGTCCTAGGCCTTCTGGAAACAGGAGCTCTAAGCAGAAAGGAAATGGTGCTCTGTCGTTTACAGTCTGCTAAAGACGTGTTAAAAAATTCTGTGGGAACACTGACGTGAAAGCACTTGCCTTGCTAGACAGGAAAGGATCTGACAGGTTAACACGTTTGCTCTTGAAAAATTAGAAGTTTGCCATATAAACAGGAACCAAACACAGGGCATGGAGGGTTTGGGAACCAGAAGACTCCAGATCCCACATCACAGAATATGAATCAGGTAAATGGTGTATGCTTAATCGCTCAGTCGTGTACGACTCTTGGTGACCCACAGGACTGTAGCCCGCCAGGCTCCTCTGCCCATGGGATTCTCCAGGCAAGAATACTGGAGTGGGTTGCCGTTTCCTTCTCCAGGTAAATGGTAATGCACCACTAAAAGGTTTTTAGCCTAGCGCCGCACAACCAAATACATGTTTTAGGAAGGCTTCAGTCAGGGAGACACGGCATAGGATACATGGGCTGCTGCAGAGACTCAGAGAGGACTGAGGTTCTAGCCCTCTTTCTCAGCCTCAGGAACTTCATTGTAAAGTAGGGGCTTCTCTATCTTGTGAGAAAATCACATGAGTGAGGTGCCGTCAAATAACCAAATAGAGGACCGAGATTCAGAAATTCACCTTGGACTTCCCTGGTAGTCCAGTGCTTGGGGGTCTGCCTGCAAGTGCAGGGGACACAGGTTCAGCCCCTGGTCTGGGGAGACTCCACATGCTGCGAGGCAGCTGGGCTCCTGCACCACAGCAGCTGAACTCACGCCCTAGGGCTCGTGATCTGCAACAAGAGAAATCTGCAGTAAGCCCACACACCACCACTAGAGTAGCCCATCCCCACACGCCACAGCAAGAGAAAGCCCACAAGTAGCAACAAAGTCCTAGCACAGCCAAGTATTAAATGAATAAAATTTTAAACATTCTGTAATGACATTTTAAAAAGAAATTCTGCTAAATCAGTTTGACAGTGCTCACTTCAGCAACACGTGTACTAGAATTGAACTACAGGAAGATTATCGTGGCCCTGGTGCAAGGATAGGCAAGTTCATGAAGTCCATATTTTTACCTGTGGTGGTCAATAATAAGCCACCACTACTAACCATTTACCATGATTAAAATTAATGAAATGAGAAATTTAGTTTCTCAGACATACTAGTCACATTTTAAGCGCTCAAAAGTTACGTATGATTGAAAAAAAAAGTTTGACAGAAATGGCACTAAAAAAAAGAAAAATATCTTTATGAAAAAAAGAAAAAGAAATGGCACTAACTCTTGAGGCCTTAAAAGCTTCCAGCTTGCCACATCTGTAAAATGAGGCCACCTATACCCACCTCAGAATTGCAAAGATCCAATGAATGCCACCATCCTAGACCTGACCACCTTCCCTAACTGGCCCCCTATCTTGAAATCTTGACTCACAGATACCCATTCTCCCCAACCAGCCAGAGGAAGCTTTTAATAAATTCTGAATGCCCTCCCGTGGCATTAGACCCCACCTGGCACCTGGTGAGCTTTCTGTTGGTCCAGTGGGAACATAATTTGAGCAGAATGACTTGGAGACTAAGAGCCCAGCTTCTGAAGCCATAGTGTAGGGTATGATCCAAGATCTGTGACTGTGGAAACTTAAGCGCATTATTTAACCTCGTGCTCTCGGTAGAATAAGAATAATGCTGGTATAGTGTTTGGGAATTCTCTGCCTATACAGTCATTAGGACTCAGCACTCTCACTGCCAGGGGCCTGGGTTTGATCCTGGTTGGGAAACTAAGATGCAGCACTGTTAAAAAGAAGAAAGTTGAGTTCACACACCCAGCAGTAAGTACAATGTCTCACATTTAATAAGTGCTAGCTATTTAAGCTGGAGAAGGAAACGGCAACCCACTCCAGTGTTCTTGCCTGGAGAATCCCGGGGACGGGGGAGCCTGGTG
>SJYX01024828.1:0-18884 GCA_006410675.1 Oreotragus oreotragus
GACTGCAGCCTTCCAGGCTCCTCCATCCATGGGATTTTCCAGGCAAGAGTGGGGTGCCAGTGCCTTCTCCGAGGTACCTCATGAGCTGACCAAAAATCAAAATAATTGTCATTTTGAAGTGTCATCTTGTCTTCCTCTATGCAACAATGAACCATTTCTCAATTAGATTGTGACATGCAATATAAAGTGGATTTTATATAAGAACTAGCAACGATCAACTCAGTGGTTGGACTAAGAAGCTCCAAAGCACTTCTCAAAGCTAAACTTGCACCAAAAGGTCACAGACATTGTCTGGTGGTCTGCTGCCCATTTGATCCACTACACCTTTCTGAATCCCAGCAAAACCATCACATCTGAGAAGCATGCTCAGCAAATCAATGAGATGCACGAAAACTGCAATGCCTGCTGTTGGTATTGGTCAACACAAAGGGCCCAATTCTTCTCCATGACAACGCCAGAACTCACGTCACACAATCAATACTTCAAAAGTTGAACGAATTAGTCTACAAAGTTTTGCCTAATCTGCCATATTCACCTGACCTCTCACCAACCGACTACCACTTCTTCAAGCATCTCTACAACTTTTTGCAGGGAAAATGCTTCCATAACCAGCAGGAGACAGAAAATGCTTTCCTGGGAGTTTGTTGAATCCCAAATAATGGATTTTTACGTTACAGGAATAAACAAATTTATTTTTCACTGGCAAAAATGTGTTGATTGTAATACTTCCTATTTTGATTAATAAAGATGTGTTTTGAGTCTAGTTATAATGATTTAAAATTCATGGTCTGAAACCACAATTATGTTTGCATCAACCTAATAAAATATATGTCCACAACAGCATAAAGGATGGGTAGGGATGAGTGAAAACAATGTATTGTAAGCTGCTTATATTAAATATGAAGTGGCATAATATTTGAAAGCAAAATGTGTACTTTTGTAAATCCTTGAACAGGTTTCTTAACCTCAGCACTACTGACATTATGGAGCGACTGAATTTCTGTTGCAAGAGGCTGCCTCGGGCATGGCAGGATGTTTAGTTCAGCAGCATCCCTGGCCTTCAGCCACTAGATGCCCCAAGTAGTGATAACTGAAAATGCCTCCAGATACTGCCAAATGCCCAAACCCCCAGGACAGAGGGTACAAAATTGCCCCCAGCTGAGGAAACCCTAAGCTAGACTGATCAAAGAAGATAAAAAGACAGAACCAAAATGAGGAATAAAAAAGGAAACATCATTACAGACCCTACAGACATCAAACACTATTACAAATAGCTCAACTTTATGCCAATAAATTCAACAACTTGGATGAAATGAACAAATTCCTTGATACACACAAATTACCAAAACAGACACCAAAAAAGAAAATATATATAGCTCAGTAATGTTTTTTAGAGAAAATGAATTCACAATTTTAAATGTTTCCACAAAGAAAACTCTATATCCAAACAATTTCACTGGGTGAGTTCTATTAAGCTTGAAAGAAAAGAATAATACAAGCCTATTATTCATTTGCTAGGGATGCCATAAAAAGCACCACAAACCAGGTGACTTGAACAATGGTATTTATCTCACAGCTCTGGAGGCTAGAAGTCTAAAATCAGGGTGTCAGCAGGCTATTCTCCCTCTGAAGCCTGTAGGGGTGAATCCTTCCTTGCCTCTTCCTTGCATCTGGTGGCTTGCCAGCAATCCTAAGTGTTCCTCACTTTGCAGCTGTAGTACTTCAGTTTCTACCTCTATTTCACATATCATTCTCCCCTTGCAGGCCAGTGTCTCTTCTTATAATGACATGAGTCATACTGGACTAAGGCTTACCTTAATTATGACTTCATTTCAACATTTTATCTCTAACAATTCCAAAAAGTCACATTTTGAGGTAAAGGGGTTAAGAGCTTCAATGTATCTTTTGGGGGAACACAACTGAAACCACAGCACCATCATATACAAACTCTTTCAGAAAACAGGGGAAGATGAAACACTTCTCAATTCTTTTTTAGACCAGAGTTATCCTAAATAACCAAACCAAAGAGTTAAACTTTTTGGAACTTAGTATCTTTTTCATTAATCCTTACCACTAGGTAGAGCAATGGCCATCCTTGAGGGCTATGCTTTGGGAGGATGGAAGAGAACAGGATCAGAGGCAGATGGGTCTGTATTTTTAAAATCTCCACAGAGACAGAGTCTATTGAAATTTCCATAAACTTACCAGTTTAAGAGTAATATTCTATTCTGCTTAAAAATGGAAAAATGATTTCAAATTAATAAAGTTAAAAGAAAGTGCCTGCTTATTACACACAGGTATTTGTCTACCTTTAAACTTTATATGGCAAATAGATGGGGAATCAGTGGAAACAATGGCTGACCTTCTTTTTCTGGGCTCCAAAATCCCTGCAGATGGTGACTGTAGCCATGAAATTAAAAAACGTTTACTCCTTGGAAGGAAAGTTATGACCAACCTAGACAGCATATTCAAAAGCAGAGACATTACTTTGCCAACAAAGGTCCGTCTATTGTCAAGGCTGTAGTTTTTCAGTGGTCATGTATGTGCAAGTTGGACTATAAAGAAAGCTGAGTGCCAAAGAATTGATGCTTCTGAACTGTAGTGTTGGAGAAGCCTCTTCAGAGTCCCTTGGACTGCAAGGAGATCCAACTAGTCCATCTTAAAGTTGAGATCAATCCTGGGTGTTCATTGGAAGGACTGATATTGAAGCCGAAACTCCAATACTTTGGCCACCTGATGCGAAGAGCTGACTCATTTGAAAAGACCCTGATGCTGGAAAAGATTGAGGGCAGGAGGAGAAGGGGACAACAGAGGATGAGATGGCTGGATGGCATCACCGACTCGATGGACATGGGTTTGAGTAGACTCCGGGAGTTGGTGATGGACAGGGAGGCCTGTGTGCTGCAGTTCATAGGGTCACAAAGAGTTGGACACAACTGAGCGACTGAACTGAAACTTTATATAAACTCTTAATAATGACAGTAATTAGGCAATGCAATGATTAATTTTTAAAGTGGTGTCCTATTTCCACAGGGAAAGTAGTTCACCTACATGATGGAGCAGAGCCTTTACAAGATGAGACGGATCTGTTATTCAGTCATTGGGGCAGGAGCCGTGGGGAAGGAATAATCAATCCAAACAATCTTGGAGGAAGAAACAACAATGAGAATTGGTAAGAACTGGATACTGCTACTTCAGTAACACCATCCACTGACAAAAGAAGTTCTAACAACTTCTGACTCTAAGACAGTACTGCTGGTTGTATTTGTGACCTGGAGTGTACACAGGTATCATAACAGTATAACATATATAAGCTGACTTTTAAAAAGTACATCTTTCACATTGCTTTGTCCACATCATCAGTAAGCACCATCTACGGTTCCTGTATTACAAACTGCAGTACTAATAAACACCAAAAAAGAACAATAAAGCCAAATGGAAAGTTGCAGTTTCATTTCCTTAGAAGCTAACAACACAAAAAGTGATTAATTACATGTTGGCTCACCAACCCTCTTTAAAAAAAAAAATCAAGACCAGATAGCACAAGGACGATCTGTGGAAAACTGTTCTCTAAAGTCTTCGGGTAACGTAACTGTTTTAAACTTAGACATTCTATAATTTCCACTTGTTCGATGTTGCTGGAAAGGGGCCAGTAAGAAGGCCAGGCAGGCTGTTTCTCCCAGAGTTCTACGTAAAATGCATTGCTATGTCCATTTAAGGAACATGTAGAGACTAACAATGTTCTCCTATTTCTCTTAATCCTCTTCTCCAACTTGTATTATTTTATAGCTTAATACACAAAAGATATGAAATACCTTTTTTCACTAACATGTGATGTTCACTAACACACTGAAGTGACTTGTCAACAGGTATATAAATAAAATTTCTTTTTTACTCTTTGATGGAATGTTCACGAATGTTGGGACTATTCAGAGATTTTTGTTTTGTTACTTCAAGTATTCATAATGCAAGGCTGATCTCAATATATCATATATGGTAAGAAAAAAAAATTGTCCAATTCTGAATGATCTCATCTGACCACAGTAGAGCATCATCAAGTGTTCTATGCCTTAAAAATCTGTTAACACTAGAAACTTAACATCCTTTTTTCATATACGGAAATAGGTTCAGATGACCAAAGCAGAATTAATTTAATCTGGGACAAGTGCTTTCCAAGCTTGAGTAATAGAAAGAGTCACCTGGAATATTTGTTAAAAATACAGATTCCCCAGCCCCATCTTAATAGTCTGGAGGCCTGGAAGTCAATATTTTTAACAGATATTTAGACCCGTCTATCTTTAGACCTAGCTGGGTCTAAAGATCCTGCAAATTTAGGAAGTAGTCGTAGATGAGTTAGCAGTGATGGTCAGACAGCAAAGACAGATGACAGTTTTTATTTTTACTGTAGTACGCCCAACATATAATAAACTGATTTGCTATATACTCACACATGTATACACCTCCAAAACAAGTCCCATAATCAAGACTGAACAAATCCATCACTTCCAAAAGATTCTTACAGCTCTAATCCTTTTCCCCTAGTCCTCTCCACCACCACCACTACTATTTCCAAATAACCATTAATCTGCTTTCTGTCATTAACAATAGTTTGCATTTTCTATTGCGCGCATGCTAAGTCGCTTTAGCAGTGTCCAACTCTTTGCAACCCTATGGACCGTGGCCTGTCAGGCTCCTCTGTCCATGGAATTCTTCAGGCAAGAATACTGGAGTCGGTTGTCATGCCCTCCTCCTCCAGGTGATCTTCTTGACCCAAGAACTATAGAATTTTACATAAATGGAATTATTCAAACTGTACATCTTTCCTAGCTTCTTTCACTCAGAATAACAATTCTGAGATTCATTCATGATGTAGCATGTATCAACTTTTCATTGTTGAACAGGGCATGAATAAAGCAGTTTTTACCTGTTGATAGACATTTGGATTATTTCCCGGTTTAGCTACAAAACCAAGCTGCTATGGACATCTATGTACAAGTATTGGTAAGGAAAACACCTGTTTTCATTTACCTAGAAGCAAAATGACTAGATGTGGCATGTATATGTTTAACTTTTTAAGTAACTGCCAAACTGCCTTCCAAAGTGAATGAATGGACCATATTACGTTCCCAGCAGCAGTGTAAGAGAGCTACCATTTTCCCATATCCTTGCAAACACTTTGGTCTTCAATTCTAGCCACAGTAACGGGTGTGTAATAGTATTTCACTGTGGTTTTAGTTTGCATTTTCCTAATGACTAACGATGTTAATCATATTTTCATATGCTTATTTGTCATCTATGTATCTTCACTGGTGAAGCATCTGTTTAGATATTTTGCCCATTTTTTTTTTTTTTAACTCTTGAGAGTCCCTTGGACTGCAAGGAGATCCAACCAGTCCATTCTGAAGGAGATCAGCCCTGGGATTTCTTTGGAAGGAATGATGCTAAAGCTGAAACTCCAGTACTTTGGCCACCTCATGCAAAGAGTTGACTCATTGGAAAAGTCTTTGATGCTGGGAGGGATTGGGGGCAGGAGGAGAAGGGGACAACCGAGGATGAGATGGCTGGATGGCATCACCGACTTGATGGACGCGAGTCTGAATGAACTCCTGGAGTTGGTGATGGACAGGGAGGCCTGGCGTGCCACGATTCATGGGATCACAAAGAGTCGGACATGACTGAGCAACTGAACTGAACTGATCAGCAGTGAAGATTAAAACAAATGAGGATATATCCTGGAGTATGAAGGACATCATACTTTTCTTTATCTCTCTGTAGGAAGAGAGAGAGTTATCCATCCGGAAGAATTAGAGTTAGATTTTATGGTTAGTGTTGATGACATAATCTCAATCTTGTTAAAGAAACTGATAATCAAATGTGGGTAATCAACTTTGTTTCTTCCAGATTTGCACACAAATTTTACATCCACATTTTAAGAGACTGATTTTTTAACTATGGGTGGTAACTCATGCCTGTTTGAATGGCCATCATCAGAAAGACAAGTGATAACAAACAAATGCTGGTGAGGGTGTGGAGAACAGTGCCCCACTGGGATTGTAAACTGGTTTTACCTCTTTGGAAAATAGAGGATCCACAAAAAATTAAAAACACAACTACCACAGGATCCAGCAATTCCACTTATGGGAATATATCTGAAGGATATAAAAGCACTAATTTGAAAAGATACCTGCACTTTGATGTTCATAGCATTATTTATTCGAAGAAGGCGATGGCACCCACTCCAGTACTCTTGCCTGGAAAATCCCATGGACGGAGGAGCCTGGTAGGCTGCAGTCCATGGGGTCGCGAAGAGTCGGACACGACTGAGAGACTTCCCTTTCACTTTTCACTTTCATGCATTGGAGAAGGAAATGGCAACCCACTCCAGTGTTCTTGCCTAGAGAATCCCAGGGACGGGGGAGCCTGGTGGGCTGGCCGTCTATGGGGTCACACAGAGTCGGACACGACTGAAGTGACTTAGCAGCAGCAGCAGCAGCATTATTTATAATAGTCGAGACAAGGAAATAACCTAAGCATCTATCAACAAATGATAGGTGAAAAATGTTGTCGTGTGTGTATATATATATACATAGATATATATGTTTAATTGTGGCTGATTTGCATTGATGTGTGGTAGAAATCAGTGCAACATTATAAAGCAATTACCCTCCGATTAAAAAAGTTGTGCTATATATGTACAATGGAATAATATTCAGGCATAAAAACAGAAAATCCCACCATCTGTGACAAGACATGGAGGGCACAACACTAACTGAAATAAGTCAGAGAAAGCCCAATACTTGATCTCACAAATATGCGAGTGTACGATCTCACATATCTGCGGAATCTAACATCCAAACAAACTCATAGAAAAAGTGATCAGATTTGTGGTTGCCAGAGGTGGGAGTTGGGGGTGAGGTGGAACTGGGGAAAGGTGGTCAAAAGTGACAAACTTCCAGTTATAAAGTAGTAGGGATGTAATGAGTAACAATGACAACTGTAGTTAATCCTGCTGCATGGTGTGTGGAGGTTAAGAGACTAAATCCTGAGAGTTCTCATTGCAAGGAAAAATTTTCTTTTCTTGTTTTCTCTTTTTACTATATGATGGATGCTAATAAAACTTATTGAGGTAATCACTTCACAATTAATATAAGCCATACCATTACACTTAATAGCTCAGTTGGTAAAGAATCTGCTTGCAATGCAGGAGACCCTGGTTCAGTTCCTGGGTTGGGAAGATTCACTGGCAAAGGGATAAGCTACCCACTCCAGTATTGAGCTTCCCTGTGGCTCAACTGGTAAAGAATCTGCCTGCAACGTGGGAGACCTGGGTTCAATCCCTGGGTTGGGAAGATCCTCTGGAGAAGGGAATAGCTATCCACTCTACTTTTCACTTTCATGTATTGGAGAAGGAAATGGAAACCCACTCCAGTGTTCTTGCCTGAAGAATCCCAGGGCGGGGGAGCCTGGTGGGCTACCGTCTATGGGGTCACACAGAGTTGGACATGACTGAAGTGACTTAGCAGCAGTAACAGCCAGTATTCTGGCCTGGAGAATTCCAGGGACTCAATTGTCCATGGGATCGCAAAGAGTCAGACATGACTGAGCGACTTTCACAAACCATTACACTGTACACCTTAAACTTATACAGTGATACATTCAACTTTATGTCAATAAAACTGGAAAAATAAGTTTAAAAAATTATGTGATGTATGTGTGTGTTCAGTCATGTCCAACTCTGCGGACCCATGGACTGTAGTCCTCCAAGCTCCTCTGTCCATGGAATTTTCCAGGCAAGAATACTAGAGTGGGTGGCCAATTCCTACTCCAGGGATAAAACCCATGTCTCTTGTATTTCCTTCATTGGCAGGTGGATTCTTTACCACTGGCACCACCTGGGAAGCCCTTAAAAAATTATGAGTGGAACCATTTAAGAGTTTTTTAGTACCTTAAAATTCTCTCCTTTATTTTAATTCTGATATAGGAATCTCAAGTCTAACTCAAACTTGCATCATAGATGAATCCCTTCTTTTTTTACTGGGCAAAACTGTGATTTGAAAGAATCTCCTTCACTATTAATGGAAAGACTTGTTCTTTGTGATTGGGGTCAATGTGTGATATTCTGATAAATGTCCTTACCTGGCTTGAAAGGTTCTTGACTTGCTGGGCATGAATAATCTCCGGAGTGTCAACCACAGAAGTGAAATTGGCTTTTTCCATTTCTGCTGATTGCTTATACTTAATCTACAAAAGGAACATCCAATAGTTGGGTAAATGTTTACAGTGCACACAACATTCGTTGGCTCAGTTTGAGTATTAAGTGATTAATACTTTTCTAAAAGTATTCATTATTCAAAATAAAAACAAAAGATAAAAGGATTCATTCATTTGCTACTCAACAATTGTTTTTTCTCTTGTGTTTAAAGCTTTATGCTGAGGAGTGAGATTCGGAAAGAAAGGTTGAGTCCTAGACTTTCTGTCTAGTTGATTGGGGAGTGGGTGGGGTGAGGGCTGGTGAGAGATGTTGTGCAGGGTTTGGGAAAGGAGAAGGAGAGAGATAAGCAAGATAGGAAAGCACTGATTGTTTCCAGAAGAGCTGGGAGAAGGACAGATGAGGGCAGCCCTGGCAAAGGCCCCGGAGCCTTTCATCAGAATAGATTCCACGTCGCCATTATATGCATCTGACCGCAACTGACCAACAAGTAAGATAACAGAAGGGGAAACTGCGTTCTTACAATCACAGCTACTTCTTTGGTTTGTTTTTTTTTTTTTTTGAAAGACTGACATGGAACACTCACCTGGCTGGCAATATCTGTAGCATTCCTGGCTCTCAGGAAGTCGGGAGTTTCATTGGCCATGGCATTCAGACCTCTTCCTTTGACTTCCAGCTCCAGATCTCTCTTATATTCTTTCTATAGTAGCATGAAAAGAAAATGTTCGTTAACTGTCACAGCAAGAGAACAACTGTGCAGAGTGAAGCTAGGCCCACATGACATGCCATCTGCACTGCGAGTGTCACCTCACCACTCCCTGGGGTGGGACACTGGGGACAGCAGAAGGCCGCTTCAGAAAGCTGCCACGCTCACGCCAGAGCCGCCTCCAGGGCACTTTCTAGCACTCTGCTTAGAACGTTCAAGTACAAAGCATATTGTAAGTCTGCTTTGGTGCATAAACAATTACACTTAGGTGCCCACCACTCCAGTGTGGTGTTTTTACTTAAATGGGCACAACAAATGTATCAAGATTAAATCAAAAGCTACTAGATAAAGAACAGGCATAGCCACTACGGAAACAGTTACAAAACTCATCAGAAATCGAGATATTTTATGTAATGATTAATAATCATGTTGAACAGAGAATCTGAAATGCAAAAACTTTTTATCACTTTTCTTAAAAATGCAACTTGGCTAGGAAGAAGATACTCGGTTGATCCTGTGCATGCAGTCAGCTGAGTGCCCACCTCGTTGAGGATCTGGGTGGCATTCTTTGCTCTTAGCATATCCGGTGTGTCTTCCATTTCACTGAGACCCTTCCCACGGATGCTTTCCTCTAGATCTTTCCTGTACTCTTTCTATAGCACAAAATACAAGCAACAATGCTCACAAGAAAGCTTGGATTGTTCCTCTTTGCTGAAAAGTGCCTCACCAAAATACAAAACAAAAACCTCCTAATTTCAAACAGTTACAGTTTAGTCAATAAAAAAATCAAAAAAGGCAGGGTATAAGCTTCATCAGTTAATATCCAATATCAAATAAGAAACTAGAAATTAATAGAATGCTAAGGTAAGCACATTTTATTAGGTATTCAATTAAAAAATTAGGAGAATTAACATGGGTAATAGATTAGGTGCTAGTATGAAACACATGGGAACCCAACTTGGACCCGAAGAGTTAGGTGGTGGTGAAAATGGTAGGAATACATTGATGGGTGTCATTAGTGCAATTATTTGGATCAGGAGGGAGAGGAAAGACTGAGTGGGCACTACCTCGCTGGCTATTTTGGTTGCATATTTGACATGTAATAGAGCTGGTGTGACCTCCAGGCCAGTCAGGTTTCTGCCTTTAATGGACTCTTCATAATCTCTCCTATATTCTTTCTAATGTAAGTAGGAAGGAAAGACAAGAAAGAATGTTACAACCTATTTCTCAACCCTAGGAAGAAAACAATTACATTTTCCTTCTGTGTATGGCTTCTTGATCTTAGTTCTGCTGATAATCACACATTTGAAACATGACTTGATTGTTCTGGAAATACCCTGGGCAGAGCAAATTACTCAAGGGAACTTAGAGGCTGAGAACCTTTGGTGGCCTCTCATTTGCCTGTCTACCGCTCCCATGGGGGCTGGCCCTCTGAAAGGGGAAGGACGGATGTACCCCCAAGACTCTCAATCCATTGTCCTCTCTCTTGATGACACTTTTCTGAAGGCAATAAAAGATTCTACTTCTGAATTAGAAGTGACTCAGGGGAAACACTCAGAGGAATGGGATCTTGAGGGCACCAAATGCAAATTTGCCCTTTCTAATAATCACAACTATTATTCTAAATCACCAAATAAGGTGGATAATGAAGCCCAGAGAGGTTATCAGGCTTTGTTCACTGTTGGGAGGAAGGGCCACCACCTTCCCCATCTCTCAAATCTCTGGATGAGGCTGAATGACTGGGAGGCTTGGAGTAGACTTTGGGACTTGATTTTTGTCATTTTCATCTCCGATAGAATTTGACATCTACAGAAAAGTTGTAAGAATAGTACAAGGAGCTCCCACAGATGCTTTCCCCAGGTTTACCAACTGTTTTAAACAATTTAAAATTTTCTGTTATCTGGCATTCTATACACCAGAAAGCTCCCCAAACTACTACTTATATTAAAAGCCATTTATCTTTATGGTTGGAGATATGCCCATGGAGGTGAGGCAGAAGAAATCCAAAATAAGCCTGTTTCCCAATGAAGACAGACTTTCTCAGTTTCAAGATAAGATTCATTCTTCTCCACTATTGATTAAAATTTTTTAAATTTTATTTTAGATGCCTCTGCTTACATTTCTAAAATAGAAAATACGACATACTGACTTTTTTGATATTTTGATAAAAATCCTGATTAAAAAAATAATAATCTTCCTTTCTGGGACTGGAGGCTCCCTATTAAGAGAGCAATTCAAAGCCAACAGTGGGTCTGCATAGAGGGAACTGATTCAAAGAGAAAATCACACTACATTCAAAATAATTTGTTTCAGTATTAGGAACAGCTTGCTATGTCCTAATTCTGTGAAAAGGGTAGTTGAGATAAAACATATGTGGTAAATGTTTATTATTCAGAACATTTTTTAATATATATAATGTAACTACAGGATTTGAGATATGGAAAAGATTTTGGTAATTATATGTTGAAGAATCCCATCATCCACACTTTTGGGATAACAACAGGCTCAACACTTTTGCGGGTAGAATTGTTTGCGTTAAATGGTATATTTGCTGTGTTGGGGTCTGTGCAGGACTTACCCCACTCTGCATCTGCTGAGACTCCTTGGCAGTGATGTACGTTGGTGTTTCAAAATCTAGCATAGGCTTCCCTCGTTCCTTTTCATACTTTTCTTTGTATTTCACCTAGTGATAAAACCCTTATGAGATATCTCTGGCCAATTCTGAGACAGAGACCAGTTTAACAATAGCATTTTTAATTGATATATTATAGTCCCTTGGACTGCAAGGAGATCCAACCAGTCCATTCTGGAGGAGATCAGCCCTGGGATTTCTTTGGAAGGAATGATGCTAAAGCTGAAACTCCAGTACTTTGGCCACCTCATGAGAAGAGTTGACTCATTGGAAAAGACTCTGATGCTGGGAGGGATTGGGGGCAGGAGGAGAAGGGGACGACCGAGGATGAGATGGCTGGATGGCGTCACAGACTTGATGGACGTGAGTCTGAGTGAAGTCCGGGAGGTGGTGATGGACAGGGAGGCCTGGCGTGCTGCAATTCATGGGGTCGCAAAGAGTCGGACATGACTGAGCGACTGAACTGAACTGAACTGATGTCCAATTGGGTGGCATCTCATTGCCATGCAAAACAGTTTCCTGTCATGTTTCAGAAAGTAACTTTTTATTTTGGCCTGGCAGGATAACACCATAACTGTCTGCAGGGCATGGTCAGGATTTGTGTTCAATCCAAGGAGACAAAAAGATCACTGCAGAAGAATCAGCCAAGACAAGCATTAAGACAAGAAAATTCATGGGAGAACTGCCCACAGGGAAGGTTCGCTGAGATTTGATGTGTATAGATGTGAATATTTTGGCCTGAGCATCAGCCAATATTTCTAATAAAAATCTCCAATCTTCCCTTCATAAGAACTTTTATCAGGGACCTGCTGCTGCTGCTGCTAAGTCGCTTCAGTCATGTCCGACTCTGTGCGACCCCATAGATGGCAACCCACCAGGGTCCCCCGTCCCTGGGATTCTCCAGGCAAGAGTACTGGAGTGGGGTGCCACTGCCTTCTCCAATGCATGAAAGTGAAAAGTGAATGTGAAGTCGCTCAGTCGTGTCCGACTAGTAGCGACCCCATGGACTGCAGCCCACCAGGCTCCTCTGTCCATGGGATTTTCCAGGCAAGAGTACTGGGGTGGGGTGCCATTGCCTTCTCCGTATCAGGGACCTGGGGACTTAATAGATAAAGCATACAACTTTATTTACATATCAACTCAACTGAGGTAATAACTGGTCATATATTCAATGCTGCCAATATAGATTGGTATGAAAATGAAAACCAGTTGACTAGTCATTGAGTGAATTTCCAAAAAACCTGACATTCTCAAAAAGACCCCAAGGCTATTTTACAAATACAAACTCCTCTTCCACATCACAGGGGCTCAGGAATGGGAGGAGCCTATAGATATCCTAATTTACACAGGAGACACTGAAAGACAAAAGCCTGGGTCACACAGCATCTTCATAGCAAAGTCCAATCTCCGCTTTCTTGCTTATGACAACACATTAACATAGAGGTCCAGGAACATGGGCTGCTTTACAGATAGATGATGGACGGCATTTCCAGTAATTCAGCCTTCTTGTTAATGTCCAATGGGGACGGAAATAGCTGAATTTGTGAATTAGAAGATCATGTGGCAGCCAATTCCTTCCCTGAGTTCTTTCCTGTGAGAATCTTACTTGCATAAATTTTGCAATTTCTCCCAAATCCAGAGACTACTTCAGTGGTGACCTGAGCATATCACTTCTTTGCCCAAATCCTCCAAAGACTCCCTATCATTCTTAGTAATATTTTTTAAAATATATTTATTGATTTATCTGGATGTGTCGGGTCTTAGCTGAGGCATGTGGGCTCTTTAGTTGCAGCATGTGGGACCTAGATCCCCTACCAGGAATCAAACCCAGGCCCCCTGCATTGGGAGCACAGTCTTAGCCACTGGACCACCAGAGAATTCCCACTAATATCTTCTAAGGGGTCTGTCTCCCTGGTGATACAATCTTGATGCTTCCAGTCCCTGTGAGTAACCTGAACAACACATACTGCATGCCTACGCACTATTTCTCCAAAGATGTAGATATTGTTATCATTCATAACATGAACATTTGTTTCAACATGTTGCTAAATTCCAAGCCCATAATATCTTTGGGCATTTTCACAAGCAATTGTTGCTACAAGTCTAACTACTGTCCTCTAGGGGGATCCATGAAAACTTTTGACATTGTAGGTGAATGTGCAGGAAAAAAGACAGTCTTGGTCAACTTACGATACTCTGTAATTCTGTGGCCTCTTTGAGATGAAGCTGCTCCAGATTGTCAGGTATTGTGTGGTAGTGGCCTTTACTCTTCTCATAGTTCTTCTTGTACTGGTACTGGGGAAGGAGGCAAAAAGAGGCACGTTGAGGCAAAGCTGCTCCACATTCCTATTTTTCTCTTTAGGTTGGATATTTACACAGCAGCAGCATCCAGACCAAATGAAAATTAGCGAACACCACATAGGGGGTTAAAAAAACATTTTAAAGAATGAAGATACAGGTTCAATATCGTCAGTTAATAAATACGAGGATGTAAGCACTTAGATTATATGGCTTATTCAGAGTAGGCTTTTAAGAGTGAAAAGTTAAAAGTGAAAGAAACTATTCCAAGTGTTAAGTCTATGTTTTTAGGAGGAGGAAAGGGAGTGGTTAATTGGGAGAAAAAGAAGTTAAAGTATTTCCAAACAGAAGCATTTTTATAACCTGAGAGGTGTTGCAGTGAGTAGAGCACTGGTAGATTAATGTCGCCATTTGGAAGAATGCACTCAGAGGACAGACACGCTTTCAGTAGCGGAGAAGGGATGCATGTGACCTCAAAGAAGGATTTTAGCTGTAAATGGGTGAAACAAGCTGTTTTTGGAACAAACGATTGAGCTTACAGAACTGGCAAGATGACTTGTATTCAAGACATGGTTCATTATTAGAGACTCCTTCATGTCAGTCACAGGTTTGTGAAGTTTCTTCAAATCAGCCTTATACTTAACCTGTGCCACAGTAAGGGGAAAAAGGAAATCATATAAATAGGAAATGGAAAACGGTACTAATGAAATCATAATACGGTATCTCATCCTGAAACAAATGCTGGAAATGGTGATAAAAAAAACAAAAACAAAAAAAACCCACCATACTTATTTACAATAGCCAAAAACGGGAAACAAGTATCCATTGACAGATGAAGGGGACAAACACAGTGTGAGAGATACATAAGGTGAAATACTATTTAACCACAGACGGAATGAAGTTCTGACATACGCTACACAGCACGGACGAACCTTGAAAACAATGAGCTAAATGAAATAAGCCAGACCAAAAAAGGACCCATATTACATGATTCTACTTACATGAAATCTCTAATAGGCAAATTTATAGGGACAGAAAGTAGATTAGAGCTTACCAGGGATTGGTGGGAGAGAGAAACGGAGAATTACTGCTTAATAGTTACACAGTTTTGAGGTGATGAGAAAGCTTTGGAATTAATAGTAGTAGCTGGACAACATTGTGAATGTAATGAATGCCACTGAATTACATACTTAAAAATACCTAAAATGGCACATTCACATTATATATTTTACTACAATTAAACAAGCACATACCTCACTTGCAAGAGTATTAGCGTCTTTCATGACTTTGTAGAGCTGGCTATCTTTTGGATTGTATTTTGGTGTCTTGCCCTTCTCTTTGTTGAAATTTTCTCGGTATTTAACCTAATAGCAAATGCAAAAATCCAAATTATTCGTGAATGTCAGTTTATTTGAAGGCTGAGGAACAGGGGAAATGTAAACGCAAAAGAATATATGTTATACATAAAGTGATCATATAATTTATTATCCAAATTAGGCCACTTTTAAGAGTAAAAGGGAGCATTATTAATAATTATGCAGGGACAACAGGCAATTGAGTATAAGAACAAATGACATAGTATTTGTTTTGCTCATTTTTATATTATCCAGAGGTATGAAAGATTCACTTCCTTTTGATGCAGGACAAAAATGCACAGGAAAAGGTTTCTGGCTAAATTCAGAGACATGATCTAATATATTTGATTTGAAGCATTTCAGTCTTCCTACTAGCAAAACCAAAAGCATTTTAGGTCTATTACCAGGAGTTCAAAGAGGTTTTTATAAATGATCAAGATAAGTGAGAAGTAAGGAGTCTGTTGACTTTAGGAGAATTTATTATTTATTTTGTACTTTAGCTTTATCATTTTAATTTTTTTTAATTGGCAAAATATTGGCATAACTTTTGAGTAAAAGAACAGAATTTAGGGGTTAATGGCTTTCATATAATTTCAGGTTAGAAGGAGGAAAGAAGTGAGATAAATTTAACATAAAGAGGAAAATAAGATTATATTTTACTTGCAGGATATATAAAAGAATATGCAAAGGATTAAATAACTTCAATTTAAAAAGTGCAATGCCTGACACTAACAGTTGCTTAATAAATGTGATTTCATTGATGGAAGAAAGAGACAGTCATAATGTCTAAGCAAAATAGCTAAAGATGAGATTTACTTATAGGAATATTCAACAGAACAAACTGAGAGTGACAGAAACACTTCCTTATTGAATGACAGACTGACTCCTTTGACACTAGGATTAACACCAGAAATAGAACCCTACTAGTTACTTATTCTGGGCGTCCCTGGTGGCTCAGATGGTGAAGAATCCGCCTGCAATGCGGGAGACCTGGGTTCAGTTCCTGGGTTGGGAGATTCCCTGGAGGAGGAAATGGCAACCCACTCCACTATTCTTGCCTGGAGAATCCCCATGGACAGAGGAGCCTGGCAGGCTACAGGCCATGGGGTTGCAAAGAGTTGGACACAACAGAGTGACTAAGCACAGCACAGTTACTTATTCTAGGAAGAAAGAAAAATGAGCTCTTTCTAGATGTTAGCCAGCTAATGGGCAATATTTGATGCTCTGGGACACCTAGAGTTTCTGCTGTTTGTAAAATGAAAGACTTGCTCATTCAAAGTTAGCACACCAGGATCTGGTTGCCCAGATATTTCGCAC
Source organism: Oreotragus oreotragus (assembly GCA_006410675.1). Lineage (NCBI taxonomy): Eukaryota > Metazoa > Chordata > Mammalia > Artiodactyla > Bovidae > Oreotragus > Oreotragus oreotragus. Next base: position 16,518 of record SJYX01024828.1, read on the forward strand.
TGTAGACACTTAAAATCAGTCCCCTCATGCTTCGTCACTTTACCTCCCCACAACTTTCCCCATCCAGCAGAACAGGCACAACAGGAGGCCACTCAAGTGCTAAGAACAATGAAGTCTGCCACATTAAAGGAAAAGCATTCACAGGGCTAAGACGCATTTATTTTGAATAAATCTCCAGTGGAAACGCACAGACAAAATAAGCATGCAGAGCAGTACAGCAGGATGCGGGCACACTGAGACACGCAATGGAGAAAGCAGAAACAACAGAGCAGAAAACAACATAAGGAAATGCTACAGTGGCCCTTCTCTGAAACGAAATTCACTCCCCAAATAAAATGAAAAGCCTGCCTAAAGAAGGTCAGAGGTGTTGAGCTGGTATCTGGGCCAAGAGAAAACTTTTCCTAAGGATACAGAAACCCTAAGAATAGGGCTGATCCCAAGAGCTGAGAAATACAGAAAAGCAAAGTCAGGTAGATGTGCAGAGGCAAGACTGGGGAAGAAAAAATGCAAAGGCCCATCTCTGAGGCGAATAAAATCCATTTCTTTAGAAGAATGTTAAAAACCCTCTATCTTTTAGAAAATAACACGTCTGAAAAATGTACTTGGAGAGCAGCTTTCTACTGGCCTTCGGTTCCTTTTTCTTCTGTTAATTTTAAGCAGATTTAAATTTCTAACTTTTCAATTAAAAAGTTATGCCTCCTCTTTCCACAAGAAGGCCCCAAGCGAATGCAGTCAAGCATAACGACTGCCAGGAATATGAGCCACCATGTCCAATCTTCCTTTTGGACTGAATCTTAAGTACTACTCTATTTTGCATGATAAGGACACATATCAGATTCAGGACTTCAAGAATTCTTAGAAAGGTGTGGGATTAGGTGAGAAGTAGAGTAAACCCACATTCATGCGGCATGTGGAATGGGAGAGCCTTCTTTCTCTTGTTTACCAGGGAAACCCGGGATACAACTGTGCAGGGCCACGATGCAAATGGCAGCATCAGTGTCCGTAATCCCGGCGGGCTCAGAGAGTGTGGGAAAGAAGTTTGCAATCAATTTGTTCAAAGTTCAATTGAATACAAAGATCTAACATCCAGTTCTACTTCTTTGCAGAGACTTGAACAGGACAATAACATTGACGCTTCTAAAGACTGAAGAGCAGGTTCAAGAATTAGAACATTTCCTGCTATTGAGACTATAAGACGTAGGGTGAAAGCTACAAGTAAAAACATTTTGAGCAGTTTATACTGTTGATTTGGAGTATGTCTGAACTGCGAGACCATAGTAAATAACCAGTCTTAAATGTATTAAATGCCAATGACAGTCATCAGCAGAGACTTTCTTTCTGTGGTTGGAGATAAGATGCCCAGTCTATGTTCACTTCGTCCTTTGATCAGTTGTCAGCAGCCCAGAGAAGTTAATAGACCATCTCAAAACTATTCTACCTTCCTACTCTGGAGGTATGTTCCAGGGGGAACGTTTCATGCAGGATAAGATGGGTGTGTGCAAAAGTATATCCCTTGACAAATTTCCACAGCATTCTACACATTCCAACACGAGACCAACAGAAAAAGAGTGCAGCTTGGTCAGTCCCCTGACCAAGGCTAAGAAGGCAGACAAGAGAAAGAGGAAGATGGAGATACGGGCTTGCTGGTGCTGGTCTTACATCACTGATGAGCGCATTAGTTCTCTTAAGCTGCCTCATCACAGGGGTGTCATAAGATGCGGCGCCGTGCCCGTGCCCTCTCCTTTGGCCTTTGACGTATGCCACCTAGAGTGCCAGCGAGACAGCAAAGTCAGAATGGGCAGGGTCCACACAGATGGGGTCTCCTGGACCAGGGGCCACACCAGGACGCTGTCAGTCCTGAGGAAGCCTTTCCCAGGAAGTAATCCCAAGAAGGGAGCTCACAATACCACCTGGTCGGGTGTCATTCTCCACATCACAGGATTCACCTGAGGTTAGAAATACAGGCCTCGCTATTTTCAAAGTAGCAAAGTCTTCAAGATTTTAACTTGTTTTTAACTTGCTATTAATATGAACTTGATTTAAAAACACATTAAAAGTGTTTTAAATCAAAAAGTTCTTGTTACATTTTACTATTCTTAGAGATTCCACTACTTTTTGTGGGTGATTTCATATCTTTGTTTCAAGTATTTATACCATTCCATTAATTTGTAATAAAAATACTGCATTGGCATTTTAAAAATAAAAACTTAAAAAATCATATTTGCTTATCATTAGACATCTGAACTTTTTGTCTCTTCATAATTCCCATTTCTTGTCACCTGACGTTACTACTTGTATCTTCCAAAAGATTGGGATTCCATGTTTGGCATTGCTGAAAGGCATATGTACAACCACCAAAGGTATCCT
>SJYX01024831.1:0-40875 GCA_006410675.1 Oreotragus oreotragus
AAAAAAAAAAAATTGCTTCAGTTGAGTTCAGTCGCTCAGTCGTGTCTGACTCTTTGCAACCCTGTGGACTACATTGTGCCAGGCTTCTGAGGACCAAGAATACTGGAGTGGGTAGCCTATCTCTTCTCCAGGGGCTCTTTCCAACCCAGGAATTGAACCAGGATCTCCCACATTGCAGGCAGATTCTTTACCAACTAAGTGATCAGGGAAGCCCATAAAATTGCTTATAAAATGCAAATTCAATTGCACTGAAACTTATTTCCATATCTATCATTAAAAATGTCTTTAAAAACTTGTTAAAATCACATGGGGACACATCTAATTTGACCTAAAATCTGAGACAAAAATTTTTAAGCAAAAATGCCTCTTATTTTTCCTAAAGGATATAAAGTTCAAGTTATAGTCTGAAACTTCACCAAGAAACTGAATTCTAACTCTGGCCATTGAGGATACAGAACTGGTCAGCTCAATAACCTCCCCTTCTGTCTTCTCCAGGAATAAATGCGGTAAGAATATAAACCTTTAACTGTGGGTGGGATTTGCTGATAAATAATCACTAAAAGCACATCTTTCAAGTGCTCTGATACAGATCTTAGAAGAGCCCAGCTTCAATAGCTCTGAGATACATGGGTATAATTTACAAAAGCTTCACACCTTATACATCAGCTTTTTCCTGCCATCATTCCCAACTGAAGTTACAGGGAAGCCTGGAAACCTGATACTTTAAGCGGAAGCCCCAATAATTGTATTGGTTTTTGTGACTCAATTTTATAACCTGCATCATGGATATTATTCTACAGTGTCTATTTCTTTCCCCTTTCTAAATAAGGTATTTTGCTAGTCCAGAATAAGTTATTTAGAAATGTGCATAGTATATGAATAAATACAGATTACATATATATGTATAAATCTGATTTCCCCCAGTCCCTTCTTAAGAACCAGGGTATTCATAAGCTTAGACACAAAAATCTGTTCACTTAGATTTGTATTTCTCAGATCCTCATACACATTTTATGAGTATAAACTACATATTCACAGGATATTGACCTGGAAGAGATATTTCTGACCATTTGATCCAACTGCCTCATGTTTCAGATGAGAAAATCAATGTCCAAAGAGGGAAGTGAATTACATAAGGAGTGAGTAAGGTCTTTTTATGTGCCATCCCAAAAACAAAAACTTCTGCTTTTCACATAGTAAAACTTAACCAAGTACTAAGGAAGCAAAGATTACTAAATAAACTTAATTGAAAGGAAGGCTGACTGCCAGATGGAGTTTAACAGTTACATATCTTTTTTTTTTTTTCCACAGAGTCATCCACACAGGAAAATTTTTATGAAGTTAAAAATTAAATCTAAGAAATAAGGAAAAATCATGATTATTCCCCAAATATCTTTCTCCTACAATAAAAGATATCCAATTTAACTAGGCAAATGATGAGTATTTCAGCTCTAAAGATCACGGTAATATAATGTCTTATAAAAGTAGAGCTTTGATAGGCATCCCCACCTACCTATCCTTCAACCAAAATCCCAAACAATCTTACCCATGAATTTAGAAAAGCTCCTAGTCTATGTTCCTTCTTCATTAGTTACTTTATACCCTTTTCTCTCAGTCTCTGTCTCCTCTACACATTGCTGCCACCATGACTGATCAAGTTCTGGGAAAATCACACACGACCTCTCTAAGCTATCCTTTCCCTTTCTCATACACTTTGTTAAAAGTGTATGAGATTACAATTAAGGACACATTGTGCTGCCTTGGGTCCCATTAATAGTGTAAGAAATTGCGTTAGCTAAAACAGTCTAGTGAGAAATAAGAAAATAATTAATGTCAAGTGCACAATTTCAAATATCTGAGCCACAGAAAATTTTGTATCTAGAGTATATAAGAACACATTTTTTTGAGCAAACAGCTCTAACGTACCTCTTCCATCTTTGCTTCCATTTCTGTGCCAGGACCAGAGAAAGCTAATTCTCTCCCAAAGATCAGCTCACCGTGAATTCTAGTATCCTGGAGGCGAGCATTCAGCTGCCCTTCCACGTTCTAGCACAGAATTGCTGGGTGACTTGCTAGAAAGAATCCCCCTCCTCTGCCTCCCCTGGGTATTGATATTCCCGGGTGGCCCCCTGCCACCAGCTAGCTACACATCTGTATCTGTTTCATGTTTTGCTGTCTCCCATCCTCTGAGCCCTAGTGCAATTAACTGTTGAGGCTTGACTGGGGCCATCTGTTCTGTGTGTGTGTGTGTTTGTGTGTGTTTTTTTTTAATCATCCCACAGTGCAAGGAAATATGTAACACTGCGGTTGTTTCAAAAAGCAGTCTTTTCAAAAAGCAGTCTCAGGGCTCCCAGACCTGGTGAATAAACTCAGCTGTTCTATTTTGGGTTACTCTCTTTGTTTTCTTCTCGGAAGAGCTTAATTCCGGTCTTTGTCTTGGGCATCCTGCCATGGACACTTTGCTCCTCCCCCAACACCCTCTCCCCAAAATCACCTACTCTAATTTCACCCAAAGGGTTCTGCACAGAGAAGGAAATGTGTGGCGTGATAAAGACAGTATGGGTGTGCTGGGGTGCTCACTGGTCTGCAGACTTGGGCATGACACTAGTACCCTTTAGGAATTTGGAGACACGAGCACCCTCTGCGGGACAGTGATCACAACCGCACCCCCATCAGACTGCAGGCACCGAAACCCGTTCCCTGTAGACAGAGACATGCCCAGGCATCCTCTAGGACTCTGCCCATCTTATCTTGATCTAATCTGAGGGACCCAGTCTCTGACTTGGCCATCAGAAATGAAAGTTCTCATTGTCTGACCTTTACCAGTGATTTTTCTAACCAAGAGCAACCACCAGGCAAACAAGAATTATCAGACTAGCCCCAACAAGGGAACACGGGGCCACTACACATTTATTTTCTTTTTCAGTGGAATCTCCTGCAGTCAAGAACATCCTTAAAGAGCTAATAATGTTTTTATATATGAACAACTATGAAAAAAATAATAATGTAAACAGGACCAGAATAAAGAGATGGAAAAATGGAAAGAATTTCTTCATTGGGGGGGATACTAAAATGATGATCTTCCACTACATAATGTATTGGGCAAAGTGATGTCAGCAAGTTGTGATTGGTAGAGAAAGACTGTGAAAAACAATGTCTGGTCAAGTTGTTGGGATAAACGTTCAGTCATGTGCACATACAGACATGAACACATATACCTCTGCTCTTAAATATATATAGGTTAGCTATTTAAAAGAACTTAATATTGATACCTTCAGCATTCTTCAGAAAGCCTATCTCCTTGAGTCTATGGGGTTTATGAATACAATGAGAAAGTATAATAATGTAAAAAGGAAATAAAAAATTTATTATTTCCTTTTTACATTAATTCCCTGATCAGTTGCTTACTAGCAGAACAGATAAACCAAGTAGGTATGTCAGGGACTCAAAGCTTCAAAGTGACAGTTCACAAAAGTATACCAGGATTTTTGTGTTGTAAAGAAAAAGATTAATCCAGAAGCAGTGCCCTGCCCTATCTCCACTGTGCCTCACCACGGCCACTGCTGAAAAAAAGGAAGGAAAAGAGAGACACGAGGGTGCTTGACCACATTTTACAATCGCTGAGCAGAAAAGGGAAAACAATTTTGGTGTCAGACTATTTCCAAGTGACCATTTGGAGCTGCCATCAGCCTGAGCTGGAGGAAAGGACATGTTGGTTGGTGGATCTTACCTGAGCATAGAAGTGCAGACAGATGTAGGTGAGACACAGGAGAAGCCCCAGCCCCTGAATTATGGAGGCCACCAGCAATAGTTTGTTCCTCAAGAATCTTCGGCCTGGTGCATTTCTCACATTCTCGTCCAGGGGCTGGACCCCTTCCATCTTCACAATCTGGATGCAGGGACGATGAAAACTGTGACAGGGGGAAACCTGAGGGAGAACTGACTTCTTCCCCACAAAGAAGGAGATGAAGCCAACACAAGGTGTATCAATTAGAAGATACACAGAGGTCCCAGGACCAGAGATAAGAGGCGATTGAAAGAGCAGAGAGGACTCTCTCAGTTTTAATGCTTCAGCTTTTGCAGGCAGGCGGGGGAACTTCTTTGTGACTAATCTGAATTTCCCCTTTACTTTCTTTCTTTTTTTTTCTCTGGGCTAACAGGGAGTTGTTTTTGTGGCATTCCAGTTCTGATTTGAGTGACTGTGAAAAGACAGTCATAAAAGTGTGCTATTTTCTTAATTTCTCATTGCACCAGTAACCAAATTGTGGGTCACTTGATAAAGATAAAAATCATCATCCGTTGATGTAGAAGCTCACCTTTCTCTTCCCCAAGCTGCCTTAAATCATAGAAGAAATTTGAGGAAAATGCTAGCTTAAGTTCTTGCCTGAACTTCAATGGGTAACTAAGCATAGAATCCTTCTATTCAGGAAAAAAGGCACACAAAGACCATCCTTGAAGTGAAAAAAAAAAAAAAGATGAATATAGGATGGCAAATTATGCAGAATAAAGGAGCACGATTCTCTAGTTTTAGTCCAAGGTATTATAATAAATAAACTAGTATATACTGAGCAGATACAACGTGTCAGGCACTGTGCTAAACAGTCTTACTATCTTTTCCTCATTTAATCTTTGAGGCAAATTCGGTAAATACTTATATGACTAATTTTAAGCATAGCAGGAAAGAAGCAGAAGAGTATCCTGACTTTTTCCCCTCTTCTCTACTTTACATTTTCTCCATACATAATTTTTGCATGAATGAACAAATGAATAGCTTCAAATAAGCTTTGAAGGTTGTATATTTCTTTGAGGTCAGGGGTAGACTTAGAATTTGGAAAGTAAGAGTATCCTACCAGTAAGCACTACTTACCCTTTACCACTGAAATGAATGATAAAATGAAATGAATGATAAAATTATTGATAATGGCAAGTTCAAATTAATAAATATTTACTGAGTACACAGTAAGTGCTATGCTGTCCTGGACAGCACAGGTGCTCTGGAAGGGGCTGTGTAAGATACAGCAACTCTTCCATGGGCCAGTGTGTCTCTCTGAGCCCCCCAACAGCTGCTCAACAGATTCTTTAAAGAAGGGAAGGGGGAGGAATTTTTTAATATCAACAAAATATATAAGCTGTCATATGCAACCTATTTTTATAGAAAATTGGTATGAGGCACACTCAAAAGGGAAACAGCTCATAGGAATGGAAAGTATGTTTATTAATACAATAACAGTTTGAATCAATTAGGATATGAATTGATACCCTCATTATAATCATCTTACCTTGCATTTGCAGAACATACTGGTCTTTAAGTTTCCATCTGAAATATATGGTGACTGAGACACTACACTACATACTCCAGGCCAAAACTGGAAGTCAAGTTCCATCTAAACTTAATTCTAAACAGTTATTCCTATGAGAGTCTAATTCTTGAGTAACAGTTAATAGTTCTAAATAAATGAACATTAAAATCGGTAACTATTTCAAAAACTGACTAGAAGGGCCACAACAACAACAACAACAACAACAAAGCCTAATGTAACTGTTGCAAACTTTAATAGAGACCAGCTGAAAAATAAACAGTGGAAACTATCAAGGCTGAAAATAAAAAGACATTCTTAAATAAACAACAAACATCTACAGAGTCCACCCTTGTGGCCTAAGCAGCATGTTTTCTCATTGTTAACAGCTTGGCTTCTATGAAGCAAAATGGACAATTACTGATATACAAATTACTATCTTTACAGACCAATCAGAACTCTGCAACAGAATGAATTTCCAGTTTGGTGATGTCCCAGGAAAATTAAACCAACTATACCAACACTTGGGCCTGCACATCTGAGGCACACCTCCCATCTTTTACCTACTTACAATTTTTCATTGACACTTAAATGATGTTTTACAATTAACTGTTTCTTTTTAAACTGAATACATTCTCACAACTTTTTCACATTCTTTGTGGAAAGAGGGGAAACACACATGGCAAGATAAATAGCAACTGGGTTGGAGGTTCTGGGCAAGAACTTTTGACAAAATTATGAAAGTATTTCAAAAGTTCATCATTAGGCTGGTCTAAGCATTTGGAACAAATGAAGCCATCAATCAGAGATCAGTGTTGGGCAGATGGACACAGTCCTCTATCTCCAAAGTTGACATGTTTTTTAGAGGTCAAGTATGTCAGCAAAACCACTGCAGATGGTGATTGCAGCCATGAAAATAAAAGACACTTACTCCTCGATAGGAAAGTTATGACCAATCTAGATAGCATATTCAAAAGCAGAGTCATTACTTTGCCAACAAACGTCCGTCTAGTCAAGGCTATGATTTTTCCAGTAGTCATGTATGGATGTGAGAGTTGGACTGTGAAGAAAGCTGAGCAGCAAAGAATTGATGCTTTTGAACTGTGGTGTTGGAGAAGACTCTTGAGAGTCCCTTGGGCTGCAAGGAGATCCAACCAATCCATTCTGAAGGAGATCAGCTCTGGGATTTCTTTGGAAGGAATGATGCTAAAGCTGAAACTCCAGTACTTTGGCCACCTCATGCGAAGAGTTGACTCATTGGAAAAGACTCTGATGCTGGGAGGGATTGGGGGCAGGAGGAGAAGGGAACGACAGAGGATGAGATGNCTGGGATTTCTTTGGAAGGAATGATGCTAAAGCTGAAACTCCAGTACTTTGGCCACCTCATGCGAAGAGTTGACTCATTGGAAAAGACTCTGATGCTGGGAGGGATTGGGGGCAGGAGGAGAAGGGAACGACAGAGGATGAGATGGCTGGATGGCATCACTGACTTGATGGATGTGAGTTTGAGTGAACTCCGGGAGTTGGTGACGGACAGGGAGACCTGGCGTGCTGCGATTCATGGGGTCGCAAAGAGTCGGACACGATTGAGCGACTGGACCGAACTGAACTGATGTCACCTGAATCTGTGTGCAATTTTTTTAAAGCATTTCACAAAGATCCAATACACAGACCCACCAGAGCAAATCAGCCTTGGAATGGCAGTCTCAGATTTCATTCAAAGCAATTATCTTCTCACAGATTTTCAATCCCCAAATAAACAGCCACTTCAAGATTACAGAAAAGTATAGTGGAAGGGATTAAGAAAAAGCTTTGACAACTGACAGAACACATCGTGTTTAGGAAGCAGCAAAACTTTTTTGTGTAGGAGGGTGGTGTCTGCCGTTTTTGTTGCTTAGTTTGGGGGAAAACTGTTTTGATTCAGGGGGACTGGGTTATAAAATCCACTTTTCACTTGTTTCTTAAGTCATCAGTCTATTCGACAAGCATGAGCCAGGTGCCTACAGTGTAGTGCTGGGGGAAAATAAATGAACAAACAGGAAGGGAGAACTAGCAGAGTCAGAAAAGGACTGTGTCCGAGGTGGCTCTATAGGGCTGGGTTAAGAACTTTGAACTGTGTCCTGAAGACACTGGGGAAATATGGAAAGCAGGACACAACAGTAGCCTGGTGGGCTGCAGTCCATGGGGTCGCTGAGGGTCGGACACGACTGAGCGACTTCACTTTCACTTTTCACTGTCATGAATTGGAGAAGGAATTGGCAACCCACTCCAGTGTTCTTGCCTGGAGAATCCCAGGGACGGGGGAGCCTGGTGGGCTGCCATCTATGGGGTCGCACAGAGTCGGACACGACTGAAGTGACTTAGCAGTAGCAGCAGCAGCAGGGCACAACAGTATTACATTTTAGGAAAAAAAAAAAAAATCACTGAATGAAACAGAAATGGCAGGGTGGGATCCAGGAGGTCAACCAGGGGACTCTTCCAGGGTGTTCTGTGCCAGTTGAGGAGATGGGTAAGCCTAAAAGCCCACCTCTGCACTCGGCTCTCCATGCCTGCCGACCTAGAACAGGTTTCATTCTATGAAGGGGAGCCTCTACCTTCCCACAAAGGTGTGCTCTACTTCCCACATCCTGAACAAAGGATTGCCTCCACACATATAACTGTACCTTTCTCTAATTCACAAACTCAGACAGGGCTCCTTGTTCTAACTCACCCAAAGAATGGGAGCTGGGGTAAGAGCAGGGGTAGTCCTCAAGCCTGTACTTATTCAAGAGAAATATTACAAGGTCCTGGTCTAGAGCAGAGAGGTTAAAAGAGAAGATATTCACAGTGGATATACAAATTCCTCAAACACTTTCAGTGCTTACTTTGTGCTACCCTGAAAGTGTACAAAGGGAGTCATAACTAAGCTCTGACCTGGGACAGGTGACAGAGTAAGATGGGAGGTGATAGAAACAAATGCACTTCAAATATCAAAAACACCTGATTTGCCATCTGCTGTCGTAATCTTCTCTTGATCTTAATGTTCCCATTCTAGTTAACTTACATTAACTTAGCACTCCAAAATCTCAAAACCCCAGAATCAGCTTTCATTCCTCCTTGCCTCAATCAGTCAGACTTCTAGGCCTAATCCTTGCAATACAGCTCATATTTGCTGAACTAAGCTTTGCTTCTGTTCCAAGTCCTTATTACATCTCATTTGAATCTCTGAATTAAACCTACAGCTGTTCTCCCTACTTCCACTCTCCTTGATGTCTAATCCACACTGCTTTGGCAGGATGAGTATCTATCTCACAGAGGATTAAGTTGAAACTCTTTAGCACAACACTCAAGTCCCTCTGTAATGAAACCCCAAGTCTCTCCAAATTTATCTCCATTTTCTGTTTATTTCTGATGATCATTTTGCCTCAAATATCCTTATCCTCCATCTCTAATGATCAAAATCCTACACCCTACACACTTTCCATGAAGGGCTAGCTGCCTTGTAGGTAGTGAGCTTATGGTACTCCAAAGGGTCTAAAGAAAAATCCTCAAGGAATGAGTACTATTCACAGAATTCTGGCACTGAGTAGGGAATTTGTAGGATCAGAAGTTCACAAAGCCTATATGATCATCAGAATCACTTGGAGAGCTTTTGAACAAGTCAGATTCCTAATCCCTATCTCTAGAAACTATAAGTTTGGAATAGTGCCTGTGAATCTGTATCTATAAAAGCTTCCATAAGAGCCAAAACTGTGCATCTCCCCAAATGACTACTTAAAGTCTGTTTCACTGTTACAGTTCTATGACATTAATCCTTGCTCAGGGCCTCCCAGAAGGATGCAGCTGTTCCTGCTCCTGTGTAGACAGCATTTTTCATGCTCTGTCTTGTCTTACACAACTATTCAAATCTGTTTCCATTCCCCCGCCGCCCTCCTTGATATTGAAAGATCTTGAGGTCAAGAGTCTTCTATTGCACACACTCACATGGCCAAAGCAGTATAGTCTTTCTATAAGGATTTGCCAAATTAAATTAAATTTGCTTGCAACAGATGTGAAGTATGCTATTTTCAGGACCAAAGCAGAATGAGAGTCTAAACAAAACTGAAAATGGCACGATTAAATACAGAAGTCTCCTGATAAGTGGACTTTGATCTTAGATGTGAAAGATTAGCAAACCTGAAATGTGTACTTTTCATTGAAACCGGATGCATACCATTAGTACAAATGTACATGTGAACTCGTATAATGATATTCCGTTGGGTTTCAGACTCATTAGCCCCTTACTTGTCAACTTCTCTTCTTCCGATACTGATTTTCCCTTTCATTCTTCATGTTTGTTCCTTTTCTTTATCTTGAATCGACCACTGGAAGTTATTTTAGGGCATGATGATAGATTCTAAAACTTAGTGGCACAGAACTGCTGCAGAATCTTTTTCTCTCTATGGAAATATGCCCGTGAAGTACTACACCATTATGGAAAGCAAATATATAGACAGTATTTTTGGCTCACAAAATTACATCTTAAACTGTGCATTTAAAATATGTATGCAATGCCAAGAATATTAAAAAAAAAAACTGTAAGCAAATCTTTCAACTAATAACAGTATAGGCCATTTTAAAAAAAAATCAACTTTACAGAAATAGTTACAGATAAAACTGTATCTACTTCAAGTTAACAATTAGATGAATTTTGACAGTTGTACACTCTCAAGAAAACCACTATCACATACAGAACATTTACTCATTCCCGAAAGAAAATTTTCTTTAAATAACAATCATTCCACAAACAAATTTAAACTGAATACATAAGAAATTCCCTTCTCTTTCCAAAATATTTTAAATTGGGTATAAATTGTGTAAACCAGTGATTCTCAACTGGGTGATTTTAACTGTTCCACCCGAGGAGTCATTTGGCAATATCTGGAGATGGTTTTGATTACCCGGATTTGGGGTGGGTGCTGCTGATATCCAGTGGTTAGAGGCCAGGCATGCTTGCTGCTAAACATCCTACAATGCACAGGACGGCGCCCACTACAACAAAAGATTATTGGCCTAAAATATCAGTAATGCTGAGATATTGAGGTAGTCTCAATATGTTGAGAAACCCTGGTATAGATGTCCATGTCCCTAACTGATTAAATGAGGCAATACAATATTCACTTTCTGAGTCTTCACATTTGCTTATTGTCCTGCCTTAAATGTCTCTCCAATGCCCAACAACAAACCTATGAAGAGGGCACTATTTTTTTCCCCATTTTATAACTGAAAGAAACTGAGGCTTAGAGAGGTGAACTAACTTGGTCAAGGTCACACAATAAGTGTGTGGCAGGGCTGGGATTTGAAACCTGGTTCTTTTACTCCAGAGCCTGTTCTTAAATTTCACTATTTATTTTTGTGACACTATTGATTTTTCTAAATAAAAATATAAGCTCTATGTCTGGCCTGGGCAACTCAGTAAACAGTCAATACATCTAAACACATATTAACATGTCAAATGTATACAACCACTATTCAGTAAGAGAAAATAACTTCTTTTTATCAGTTAGAGATTTTTTTCCAAATTATTGGTGAATGGGAATATATCTTATGCTCTTATATGTCTTGTTTGTACATAGCACTAAAGCTTCTCTTCATTCACTCTTCCTAGGAACACTCTGCATGGTAATTACTAACCACATCTTTAACATAAGGAACCAGAGTCTCAGAGAAAACTAACCACAGTAGTGTTGGGATTTAAACCAAGATCATCTGGGTTTGTCTGTTCATTTAACTGTACCAAACCCTCAATAGTTGGTATTTTAAACTGCAAGTCTGCATCCCTTCAAAATCTATATGTTGAAGCACTAACCCCCAATATGATGGTATTTTGAGATAGGGCCTTTGGGAGGTAATAGATCCTGAGGGCAGGACCCTGATCAGATGGGATAAATGCTTTTAGAAGAGGTACCAGTTGCTTTTTCTCTCTACTGCCAAGAGAAGCCACAGTGAGAAGGCAGACATCTGCAAGCCAGGCAGAGAGCTCTCATCAGAAGCTGACCATGCTGGCTCTTTGATTGCCTTCTAGGCTCCAAACTGTGAAAAAAAAATGAATTTCTGTTGTTTAAGCACCCACTCTACAGTATTCTGTTATGGCAACCCAAGCAGACCAAGACAGCTGAAAATAATAAAAACTGTACCAAAAAATCATTGTTTCCTAAACTCTCGTTTCTACCCTTAGATATACCGACTCTAATGAATTTCACCCTGTCATCTTCAATGTCCTTCTAAGAACTCCTTTCTGAATGTTCTTCCTATATTGTAGCTAGAATGAAATAAGCTATACAATACAAAGTAGGCCCTAAATAGCTGGTATTGTTTTGTGTTTTTTTAAACCTGTAAGTGCTTTTCAGTGTTTATCCTTTCACTGATATTTTACATTAACCACTTCTTAAAGCTTCTGGAAGGTTCAATCAGCAGTCTCTCTCTCTTTGTGAATGTAGTACTCCCTATGTCTCTACCTCCAGTACTACCGTATATGGTTTGTTCACTCATTTCTGCCTCCTAAACTGTACTGATAAACTCTTGGGGTATATCTTTCTGCAAAAATCACACACACACACAAAAACCCCTACAGCCAAATCAGCTTAGGGAATTCCTCCAGGCCTCCCCTTCCTACTTTCTGCTGTGTTCCTTGGTGCTTTCTGCAGTTCCTACCATTTTCCTTCCTGCATTAGCTCAAACTTATCTTGGTTAAACTTGGAGCCTAGATCTCAACTTCTGTTTTATAATTGATCCTGAAGTCCCAAAGTATGTCATGCTAGGAACTGCTCAGGCTCCAGGTCCCTCCAATCCCTCTGCTCAAGTTTGTGGTTCTTCACCATACCACCTTCCTCCTGCTCTAGGCTAAGTCTGGGGAAGATGGATTAGGCTCTTCTTTTATCACAGATCACAGTCTGCCCTGTGTCAGAGTTCTCCGTGTATGTGCTTGTCTCCCCACATGGAAGAGTCCATGCCCCATTCATTCTCATATGCCTGTGCTCCCCCAGCACCTGTCCGTGGCTGTGCTCAAAACTGTAGGTGAATCAGACTGAACTGGGGCTACAACTGTATTCCAGTTCTTTAGAGTTGTTAGCCTTCTTTTCTTCTATCCTTCTAGCTTCTTCTTTGATTCCACTTTGCTTTTATTCTTGACACTTTGGACAAAAGTCAGAAGACCTGTATGCAAATCAAAGCTTTGCTACTTGCCATTGGACAAGTTATTTAACTTCCCAGCCTTCACGCACTCATCTACTACAGATGAGAGTGAGTATCTGATATAAGTTAACATTCAACAATTGTTAACTGTCACTGTTAGTATCATTATTGTAACTTGAAAATTGCCATGGTGAGAGTATTTATATCACTGAAATTAGTTAACACTTCGGATTTTTTTTTCAGATAGCTGTTTTACCAGCACACCATTAGGCTAGTACTGTATATTGAAATGATGATATATTTGACCTATTAGATTAAATAATTATTAAAATTAAGTTCACTTGTTTCTTTTTACTTTTTAAATATGGCTACTAAAGAATTTTAGATTACATTGTGATATTCTTTTTGGATAGTGCTGGGCTAGACAGACCCTAACCTACATGGTAGCATGAACCCATCAACACCAGAATGTAGCTCCCAGATATTCTGGGACATTCAGAGAGAGCACAGGTACTCCAAACAATGGTCCACATTGATATCTGCCACCTTCATCAGCAGTTCTGTCTGAACCATTGTTCTTCCTGAGTCATCATCCAACCACCTTGACATTCCAGACTGATCTCTCTATATTCTTGTTCAATTTGCTGTGGGTTAGGTCCCTTCCATGGCTATTAGAAATGTCTACTTACAGGATGCAAGAGCCCAATGTCTCTATTTTAAGGGTCTCTATCCACTTCATCACAGTTCCAGGTGGCAAGGTAAGAGACAACTCAATGCCCACCAATGAAAAAATCCTAAGGCTCCTTATACACAGAAGTTCCTTCTTCTTTTACACTCTCTCCCCAGTTACTGAGACCTCATTATCCATTCCTGGCCCAGAGAGAGAAGGAGAAAACTCCACAAGGAACAAAATTACCCTAACATACAAAAAACTACTTTGGATGTTAACTACTGCCCCCACCTCTAATTTGTTCATTAAAGCCGCTTCATAATGTGTTAAATATGAGGTTCTGTTATTGCAAGTTTAGTAAAAATAATGTTTTTCCTGAGTCTTTTAGTTACTGCTTAGATAAATAAGAGGGAGAAAGATTTACTTCTTTTTTTTTTTTTTAACCTGCTTATTAACACTGATAGAAGCAGTTAAGACCCAGTAGTCGAGGTATGATGTGAAGTGGCTTGACTACTTGGGTCATGGTAACAGAGATGCTGACAAATGACCAGATGTGGGCTAGACTCTGCAGGCAGAACGCTAAGGCTTACGGGATTAGATGTGGTAGGTGAAGGTGATTTCTGAGTGATCTGGCTGAGTCGTCGTGCAGTGGTCTCATCAACTGAGCATAAGACGAAGTCAGGAGAAGCAGACAGGGGAGACAGTTTGCAGGTCAGGAGCTCTGCTTTGGATAGTTCCTCATTCAAACACCACAGAAGTGTTTAAAAGGACTCCAGGCGTCACTTTATTTTCCCCATTTTACAGATGAGGAAAATAAATCACAGAGAGGTTATGGAATTTGGCCAAGATCATTTGGCTAACTCACTCCATGTGACATTTCCCTTTACACAGCAGCATACATCCAACCACCTTGACATTCCAGACTGATCTCTCTATATTCTTGTTCAATTTGCTGTGGGTTAGGTCCCTTCCATGGCTATTAGAAATGTCTACTTACAGGATGCAAGAGCCCAATGTCTCTATTTTAAGGGTCTCTATCCACTTCATCACAGTTCCAGGTGGCAAGGTAAGAGACAACTCAATGCCCACCAATGAAAAAATCCTAAGGCTCCTTATACACAGAAGTTCCTTCTTCTTTTACACTCTCTCCCCAGTTACTGAGACCTCATTATCCATTCCTGGCCCAGAGAGAGAAGGAGAAAACTCCACAAGGAACAAAATTACCCTAACATACAAAAAACTACTTTGGATGTTAACTACTGCCCCCACCTCTAACTTGTTCATTAAAGCCGCTTCATAATGTGTTAAATATGAGGTTCTGTTATTGCAAGTTTAGTAAAAATAATGTTTTTCCTGAGTCTTTTAGTTACTGCTTAGATAAATAAGAGGGAGAAAGATTTACTTCTTTTTTTTTTTTTTAACCTGCTTATTAACACTGATAGAAGCAGTTAAGACCCAGTAGTCGAGGTATGATGTGAAGTGGCTTGACTACTTGGGTCATGGTAACAGAGATGCTGACAAATGACCAGATGTGGGCTAGACTCTGCAGGCAGAACGCTAAGGCTTACGGGATTAGATGTGGTAGGTGAAGGTGATTTCTGAGTGATCTGGCTGAGTCGTCGTGCAGTGGTCTCATCAACTGAGCATAAGACGAAGTCAGGAGAAGCAGACAGGGGAGACAGTTTGCAGGTCAGGAGCTCTGCTTTGGATAGTTCCTCATTCAAACACCACAGAAGTGTTTAAAAGGACTCCAGGCGTCACTTTATTTTCCCCATTTTACAGATGAGGAAAATAAATCACAGAGAGGTTATGGAATTTGGCCAAGATCATTTGGCTAACTCACTCCATGTGACATTTCCCTTTACACAGCAGCATAGAGGTTAAGATTGCTGAATCTGAATCCTAGGACCACCATATACTAGTCATGTGACCCTCTGACAAGGCATTTAATTTCTCTGAGGTGTGATTTTTGTCCTCATGAAAATGGAGAGTTTCTGGATCCGTGTGAGGGTTAAGTGAGACAAGACAAGCAATGTGCAAGACATGGCATAATCCAATGGACAGAGTAGCCTGGTGGGCTGCAGTCCATGGGGTCGCTAACAGTCGGACAGACTGAGCGACTTCACTTTCACTTTTCTCTTTCATGCATTGGAGAAGGAAATGGCAACCCACTCCAGTATTCTTGCCTGGAGAATCCCAGGGATGGGGGAGCCTGGTGGGCTGCCGACTATGGGGTCACACAGAGTCGGACACGACTGAAGTGACTTAGCAGCAGCAGCAGCAGCAAACATCAGCAAATATTATAGTTGGTCGCTTTCAAAGTTAGTAATACTGTAGCACTATGATCCTGGGTGTACTCTAACTAAAAAGACCCATCTAGGAGATATATTTTCTCTATCTAATTGTCCTTCAGCTTTGGCACTAGCTGAAGACTGGTTATGACTCATTATGAAGACTACATACCAGAATGACAACAACATCAGCAAATATTATAGTTGGTCGCTTTCAAAGTTAGTAATACTGCAGCACTATGATCCTGGGTGTACTCTAACTAAAAAGACCCATCTAGGAGATATATTTTCTCTATCTAATTGTCCTTCAGCTTTGGCACTAGCTGAAGACTGGTTATGACTCATTATGAAGACTACATACCAGAATGACAACTTAGTTGCCTATGATGTATATATTCTAACATCTAAAAATTAGGTGGGGTGGGAGGAAGGGGACAGAGACGTACTAAATGAAACCTGAAATAAAGCCTGACTAAGTAAAGGAAACATCAGAGACAAAAGACAAGATGCAAAAACTCCACTGAACGGGTCTGAAATGACCAAAGAGAAAAAGTCCCAACCTTAATCAGGGAAAGTTAGTTGCATCAGTGAAAAAAAAATAACCACACACACGATACAATCATGCAGTAGAGATCTTGATACTGGAAAACCAAAGGTGAGGAGTATTCAAGAGCCTTTCCCTTACTCTGACCTCACAGGAAAAACTGGTTCAAAATTAGCAAGATTGAGAGGTTCTAGTTTAAATGCCTGGAAAATTCCTTCCCTGAGTAGCAACCTCTTCCACCATCCCAACGGACACCCTAACTTCAGAATGTTTTTGGTGATATCATCCCTTCTCCATCAACAGCCAAAAACACCAGCAGTAAAAAAATCAGTGACAACGGAGGGCAGGGAAAGGGAAGGGGAATGACACAGTCACCAAAATGGTGCCTTTTCAATAACTTAGAAAAGTAACACAAGGATGTGACTATTGATTTTGGTATGAAAAGCTATGAGAGGAAGTAGGGCAAAAGCAAGGCCACAGAGAGACAAGTGAAAATGGCTGATGTGTCATGCCTTTTTTCAGAAGTGTAGGGTCCACCCCACCCCAGGCAGGCTTCCTCCAGGCTGGATCCTGGCTACACCTCTGGGTGGGTCTCTGGTGCCTGCAGTCTGGGGAGACAGTCTAGTAGAACTATTAAGAGTAAGAGTTCTGGAGGCAGGCTGCCTGAGTCTGAATTCCAGCTTGCCTCAAGCTTTATAAAATCATAATGGAAGAATTATTGGAGTAACTGGGCAAATTATTTAACCTTTTAAAGCCTTTGTTTTTCTCAATAATAAATGAGGGAAAAATATAGTGACTGAATCTAGTATCTAACTCTGCAAGGTTGCTGTGAGATGTCAGTGAGGTAACGCATGTAAAGTACCTGGCATATAGCTTTTAATAGGCATTTACATTATTATATCATTATCTGTGGTTTCATTCTGATTAAACCAGGATTTCTCAGTAGGAATAAGTCTTAAAAAATAAAAAAAAGTCAAGAATTTGTTCCTTTTCAGTCCACTTCTGTGGCTTGCCACCACTCTAGAAATGAATATTATTGAGCACTCACTAAGGGCCACTCCAAAATTGCTTTAAAAATTTAGTAGGAAACCATTACTTAAAGTCCCCAAAATTTAAAAAACAGAGATAGGAAGACTGGAAGAAGGTGTATTTCATGAGTTCTTTGAAAGAGATGAATCAGTGAGGAGGGGTAAGAAAGGCCAACTTTTACATGCCTATGAAGGTCAAGATCATTTCTAATCTGTCGTTAAGAATTGTGACTTCCTCTTGTAAATTATTTTTATTCTTCTTCTTTCTTTTCCCAAACATATCGGAGGAAACCCACACAACCAGAAAAGCTGTGTTGGTTGGAAGCAAATATGAAAGGCAAAGGGAGAACCTCTATTGTGTCTTTATCTTATTTCAGTAAGAGCTCCAGGAGGAGAGAAACCCCAGGGGAAAGAGTAAGTGGTGGCCGAAAGCAGACAGCCAGCCAGTCAATCCTGGGGACCCCCTGACAATAAAGACACAAATGAGGTGGTTGCCTGGGGGGATGCCTGTCAACTCCCCAGCTTCTCTGGAGGGATATGCCCCAGTCCAAAGCCCCCAGGTGATTTCCTCCCCAGAAAGGGCAGCGTGGGATCATAGCTAGAATGCTAAGACCTGGAGGGCAGGAAGGTAATGGCAGTACTAGGGTAACTTATTGCCCAAACAAGATTCTTTGCGAGGGAAAAGAAAGACTACTCAAAGTAATGCTGCTCAACAGCTCATACCAAGAGTACCTGGGCAAGCCAAGACAAGACCCTCGTCAACATCCATTGTCCTACTCTCTGCACAAACACATAACTAGAAATCTAGAAGCTGAACGTTGAGAACAAAGAAAAAGAGTAGAAGGCAGGAGGCAGGTTCAAAAAGGAGAGGACGTATCTACGCCCATGGCGGGCTGATGCTGATGTATGGCAGTGTGTGTGCTCAGCCGCTCAGTCGTGTCTGACTCTATGTGACCCGATGGACTGCAGCCAGCCAGGCTCTTCTGTCCATGGGATTTTCCAGGCAAGAACACTGTAGCACATTGCCATCATCTCTTGTGTCTACTGCATTGCAGGCAGATTCTTTACCACTAGCACCACCTGGGAAGCCCTATGTATGGCAAAAACCAATACAACACTGTAAAGCAATTATCCTCCAATTAAAAATAAATAATTTTTTTCAAAAAAAGTGGATATGTGGAAGGTAACAAACATTTCCTTTTTATTTTTTCAAAACCACTTTTTATTGAAATACGGTTGATTTACAATGTGTTAGTTTCAACTGTACAGCAAGGTGATTCAGTTTTCAATATATCTGTACTTTTTTATATATGTATATTCTTTTTCAGGTTTTTGGAAACAAACATTTTTTAAAGGCATTGCTGGTGTACCAGGCCTCTGTGGAGCAACTTCATATTCATGATCTCACATAATGCCAGCAGAGTGGGAACTATAAGGAGAGTGATATTGCTGGAATGTGAACTCGGGACTGTCTGAGGTTAAAACACTTTCCCTCTTCTTGCTCCATCCTGCCCCCTGGGTCCCAGCACTCACCATCTCACTGTCAGGCTGTATATGGCCATAGTAGCTAGTCCTACTGAGTACTTTGAAAACTCTACTGGATACATTATACATGGTGGTTCATTACAATCATCAAAAACCTGCAAGGCAATAAGGAAACCTAGGTTCAGAGAGGTTAAGGGCCACATAGGGGTAAGTAGTGAATCCAAAACTCAAACTCAGGTCTGTCTGGCTGCAAAGCTCCTGAGGCTGTACACAGTAACGGGAATAAACTGAGAGTGGAAGAGCAGGCCTGCAGGGCTGTGCAGCTCAAGCAGATAGAGAGCATGGTTGCAAAAGCAAACCCTCCCACGCAGTCTTTGGCTCGAGCCAGGCTTTTCCTCCCTGACACTTCGGCCCCCTGCACACAGGGTCCTTGCCCCCTTGCAATTAACTGGCCACACTATTCTCCCACTTATAACCATCTCTCCCTCCTCTCTGCCAATCTATAAATTAGCCTTGTCATAGTTACACTTTATTTGCATCACAGTGTTTTACCAGTACACTCTATTTCTTGCTGGTCTCTGCAGGCTGCAACCTTTCCTTGCATAGACTCTGAGCGACTTTCAGAACTGTGGCTCTTGGTCCCTTTGTTATCCCACAGTGACTAGAAGGCTACCGTCATGTGGTGAGAGGCTGGTTAAACCCTCTTGCATTGGGCTGTGTGTTTATAGCACTCTTCCTCCCCTGACCCCAACATCGAAAGAGGAATTCCCCAGGAGAAACAGAAGCCACCCTTTCTCACAGACACACACATCCTCTTCTAAGTCTCTTCTGACTTCTAAACATCACCAACTCTTCATTTTCAAAGACCACGGTGGAATGACAGATTCATCAAAATGAAAAATATAAATAACCCCCATATTTTTAGTCATTAATTTTAGTCATTAATTTCTTCCTCCTCGCTTTGAACCAATCTTTCAAAGTGACTTCTGTCTCTAACACATGCTTAACCCAAGCTTGACCTTGCTCTTGGGCCAGATTTTTTTCAAAATGCACCAAAATTCACTAGATGATATGTTCAAAAAGGAGAGGGACTCATGTTTCTCAGAGCCTGACATGTAGGTACTTTACATATTTTTTAAATGAGTGAGGTCCAAATGGATGATGGCTGTTCTAACAAACACCAGGTTAGACAGAGCCCTGATAATTTCTGTGTGCTATGTAAGCCCCTAGAATTTAGGTTCAATCTGAGCAAAAAGAGGAACCATGAACTGAAATTAAGTTGTCATGCCTGGGCAAAAATAAGTGAAGGTAAAAAATAGAAAAATAGAAATTAGGTTGGTTACAATTCTTGAACACAGAGATTGTGCAAGAAGACTCCTATCAGCTACAGATGTGGAGGAGGAAAAAGAATCTTCTAGTCATTTTACTAGAAAATGAAAGAACGAAACAAAGACTATTAGGCACCTGGTAATCTAGTAAATCCTCAAAACAAGTTTAATTTACCTGATTTACAAAATATGAGTAATAGTGCTATGTATGATCTTTCTTAAAGAAACAAATCAGGTATTGATTTGGCTGGGGCATAATTTGGCATACCTAATTACAGGTACGTCATCCCTTACACCACATATTGTTCAGAGTATGATCACAGAGTCAGTTTTGCACAAATATTCGTGGGGCAGATGACTAGTCATCCCTCCTCTTATTCCTGGACTCTGTCATCCAGGTAGAGACTACATTTCCTAGCTTCTCTAGCATTTGTGATCATATGATTTGATTCTCCCTAATAAAGTGTGACAGTAAGTGATAAATATGCAAGGAGATCAAACCAGTCAATCCTAAAGGAAATCAACCCTAAATATCCATTGGAAGGATTGATGTTGAAACTGAAATTCCAGTACTTTGGCCACTGGATGTGAAAAGCTGACTCACTGGAAAAGACCCTGATCCCGGGAAAGACCGAAGGCAAAAGGAGGAGGGGGACAGCAGAAGTTGCAATGGTTAGATAGCGTCACTGACTCAGTGGACATGAGCAAACTCCAGGAGACAGTGGAGGACAGAGGAGCCTGGCGTGCTGCCACCTGTGGGGTTGCAAAGAGCCGGACAAGATCTAGAAGGAACAACAACAAAAGCGATCGATATAATATATATGCTGTCTCACTTGCTTAAAAAGAAACAGCCTGCCTTAGGCTGCCTCTCCGTTCTCCTTTGAACTGAAACATGGATAGACCACATGACTTAGCTTTGTCTATGCAAATGAGCATTACTTCGTAGAAGGCAAAGGAACACGGTGAAGGAGCCAGGATCCTCACATAAGAGAGACATGACTTCTGCTTTAAGTCACTGTATTTTGGAGTCCCTTTTCCCATACCTCCCAGCTTTTTCCTTAATAGAATCTGAGAGAGATTTATCTGTCTTCTTAAAGGCTCTCTTAATCCTTGTGTATCAAAACCATTCTTCTTTGAATCAGCTAATCATGTTATCATCTTTATCAACCCTTCTTCAGTTGTCACCCCATGAGGACGGACAAGTGCCTATCTCTAAGCTCCTGTGCCCACTCCAGAAGGGTTTACAGAAGTACTCTACAAGGCAACTTACATATGTTGTAAACATCACAAGGATCTCGCAAATAAATGATTATGCCCACTTCACATATGAGGAAATTTAAGCTTAGTGATGCAAATGACTTACTGTTTGTTGGTCACAAACCCAGTGAGTGGGCACTGGCTTGTATGACTTTGGAGCCCACATTATCTCTACCAGACTATTCAACCTCAAATCATGAGTATCAGTCCTCTTCTGATGATGATTACAGGTCTGATGATGCAATCATATAGAAATACAAGTTTGAGCCTAGTGCCTATGAAACAGGAACATAAAAAGAAAATATTAGAGGACTGATTAGAAGTCTATGGATTACAGTACACCATTATAGATGCTCTAAAAATGAAGAGAAAGAAACTGGAAATGACCAAAATATTTTTTGAAGTGAGTTACACAGAGTTACTGACATGGCAAAATATTACATTGATATATATATAACATATATGTATTAAATATCACATATGTAGGTATGTATGTGTATATGGAATATACATATAAACATGTATTTTATATATACACATTTTTTCACCCATTCCTTAAAATCTTTAATTTTTTCATTTTCAGGATATGGTTTTTGTTTCATGTATTGTGGTTGAGGAAAAAAAAATGCCCATGTACATATGACTAATATGTTGTAACAAAAATAACTTATAAGATCTTACTTTACAAATCTTATACAAGTTATTACATTGTATTCCTAAAAGATGAGAGATCACCAATCTCTTAACAGCTGAAAATTTTCCTTTATATATATATATATATAATATAAAACTAAGACATATTATATAAAAATTATAAAACATATAATTACATATATAATATAAAACATAATATGCAAAGATAAAACTTTACATATATATAATATAAAACTAAATTTTATATATAACATAAAACTAACCAGTCCATCCTAAAGGAGATCAGCCCTGAGTAATCATTGGAAGGACTGATGTTGAAGCTGAAACTCCTATACGTTGGTCATCTGATGCGAAGAGCTGACTCATTTGAAAAGACCCTGATGCTGGGAAAGATTGAAGGCAGGAGGAGAAGGGGACAACAGAGGATGAGATGGTTGGATGGCATCACCGACTTGATGGACATGAGTTTGGGTAAACTCCAGGAGTTGGTGATGGACAGGGAGGCCTGGTGCACTGCAGTCCATGGGGTCACAAAGAGCAGGATACACTGAGTGACTGAACTGAACTGAACTGAACTTCAGTTGTCAACTGATCTGAATCTGCCAGAGCCTCCTTTTTCAGAAGTTTTGTGAGTCTCCCATGCATTTTTGCACATGTAGATTTTAAAAAAGATGCACTATGTGAGAGTGTTAAATTTTATTTGGGGGAAAACGAGGACTGCAGTCCAGGAAACAGCACCTCACACAGCTCTGAGAAATTGTTCCAAAGAGGTAGAGGGAGGAAGGTCAATACATGTGATTTTGTTGAAGAGGGAGTTCATGCAATCAATCTCTTACCTTACAAAAGGTTTTCTGCTAGTCACAAGGAGCTGATGCCACCATGAAGACGTAGTGCTTTTCTAGATATGAAGAGAGGCAAGGACTGGGCTCATAAAATAAGTTCCTGAAAATATCTAACTATCTAAAGACCTGTCCCGCCAGTTTTCCTGGAGCACAAAGTGCCTCATTCTAGCTCTCCACACTGAACTCCTTTCACGGCGTGTTGAAGGTCAACAGCTGCAACAGTGCTGGATTCAGTCCCCACAGAGGTAGATGACAACTGCCCTTGGCAAATGCCTATCTGTAGTTGACAGAGTCTTCTTAGTATCTTGACTCTCTTACAAGATTTCCAGTTGTACTCATCACTCAGTTTATTCTGCATTCAAATATTCACAATCGTGGACTTAGAAAAGACAAGGAAGGATATTTATGTGTGGATTAATTCCACTATTAGCCAATTCATTAGTGAATATTTTATGCTGTGAAAACTTTTGCTTCTCCCTATGATCTAACTGCAGGCACCTCGGTAGTAATACTTAAGTGCCAAATTATCATACCTGAGAAGAATTTCAAGAAGTATTCAAGAAAGGGAGACTTTTTTGGTATCTATTCTTTTTGTGGTTAATCTAGATTTTTTTTAACATGCAAACTTAACAAGCTCTGAATTTAATAAATGCTTTCAGCCTTCTCAAAAACACTACATGTATCCTACAATGTTTCAACCTTTACCAGCATCACTCCTTGAAATTAAATTCTATGATTATCTAGTATTTTGGTTCTATCTTGTATTTGTCTAACCAATTATACATTATTATTGTTGTTGCTGTTTTATATGATGCTTGTTCTTATTTAATAATCTATTTGCTCACCATTTCTTTTTGCAACTCAGACTTTTCATTCACACTCAAACCCCAGAGAAGACTGGCTTATGGCTATAAAATCTTAAGAGAGAATTTTTTCCCTCCACTCAAATCATGGTCAAACCAGACAAGTTTCCTTATTGTTCCATTCCACATGGCAGGTTCATTTTGAGATTAATCTCAAACTGAGCTTTGGGTTTCTTATGAGAGCCCCCAAGTTAGCCATTCTTACACTTTACCTCTTGCCTTCTAAGTCCTGTGTATCCATCAAAATAAACCTCAGGGTCAAGGTTTGTCAAATAACCTCAAATGAAATCTGCTCAGTATTCATTTGCCTTCAAGGTTCCCACTTTCAGTTAATTTTCAACTTCTGCAAATGTCTTCCTTCCTTTCTTGCTCAGAGAAGTGGTTTTTAAATATTCTTTATATTCCATTCATTTATTTTGGTTGTTTTCAACCAGGGGATAATTTAGGATACCTGATCCTCCTGCTGCTGGAGCTGGCAATCTGCAACCCCTCATTTTAAACAATTAACATCTTCCTAAATAAGAAACCTACCATCGTAATAGTCAAAACTAGCTAATATTCACTAAGCATTACTATAAGCTGAGTACTGTTAGATGCATTTTACTTTATTAAGTCAAATAATCTTAACAACATCACTAAAACATCAAACCCAGATAATCTGATTCCAGAACTCATGCTATTATTAGGTTGCTGGGAAAGTAATTGTGGTTTTGCATTGTTGAAATTTGCCTTTTGCTATTGAATACATTCCTAAATAAATGTGCATTTATACATCATTTTAATGTGCATTTCTCCCTTTATGCTTTTTTTGTTAATGACATTACTTGCTGTTTATTTTATATTTGTTTTAGTCTATGGAAATGATGTTAGACAAAAAGCAAATTCAAGCAATTTTCACACTCAAGTTCAAAATGGGTCATAAAGCAGCAGAGATAACTTGCAATATCAACAACACACTTGGCCTAGGAACTGCTAATGAACAAACAGTGCAATGGTGGTTCAAGAAGCTTTGCAAAGGAGACGAGAACCTTGAAGGTGAGGAGTATAATGGCTGGCTATCAGAAGTTGACAATGACCAACTAAGAACCATCATCGAAGCTGATCCTCTAACAACTACACAAGAAGTTGCTGAAGAACTCAACATCAACCATTCTACAGTGACTCAGCATTTGAAGAAAACTGGAAAGGTGAAAAAGCTCAATAAGTAGGTGCCTCATGAGCTGACCAAAAAAAAACAAAAAAAATCATCGTTTTGAACTGTTGTCTTCTCTTATTCTCTGCAACAACAATGAACCCTTTCTCAATCAGATTGTGACGTACAATGAAAAGTGGATTTTATATGACAGCTGGTGATGACCAGCTCAGTGGCTGGACTGAGAAGAAGCTCCAAAGCACTTCCCAAAGCCAAACTTGCACCCAAGAAAGGTCCTGGTCATTGTTTGGTGGTCTGCTGCCCGTCTAATCCATTGCTGCTGCTGCTGCTGTTGCTGCTGCTGCTGTTGCTGCTGCTGCTGCTGCTGAGTCGCTTCAGTCGTGTCCAACTCTGAGTGATCCCATAGACGGCAGCCCACTAGGGATTCTCCAGGCAAGAACACTGGAGTGGGTTGCCATTTCCTTCTCCAGTGCATGAAAGTGAAAAGTGAAAGTGAAGTTGCTCAGTCGTGTCTGACTCAGCGACCCCATGGACTGCAGCCTACCAGGGTCTAATCCACTACAGCTTTCTAAATCCCAGTGACACCATTACATCTGAGAAGTATGCTTAGCAAATTAATGAGATGCACCAAAAACTGCATGCCTGCAGCTGGCACTGGTCAACAGAAAGAGCCCAATTCTTCTCCATGACAAGTTTGATGGCACATTGCACAACCAATATTTCAAAAGTTGAAAGAGTTGGATTATGAAGTTTTACCTCATATGCCATATTCACCTGACCTCTCATCAACTGACTACCACTCCTTCAAGCATCTTGACAGCTTTTAGCAGGGAAAATGCTTCCACAACCAGCAGGAGGCAGAAGATGCTTTCCGAGAGTTCACTGAATACCAAAGCACAGATTTATGCACCACAGGAATAAGCAAACTTATTTCTCATTGGCAAAAAAATGTGTTAACTGTAGTGGTTCCTATTCTGGTTAATAAAAATGAACCTAGTTATAATGATTTAACATTCATGATCTGAAACTGCAACAATGTTTGTACCAACCTAATAACTATNTGGGAAAGTAATTGTGGTTTTGCATTGTTGAAATTTGCCTTTTGCTATTGAATACATTCCTAAATAAATGTGCATTTATACATCATTTTAATGTGCATTTCTCCCTTTATGCTTTTTTTGTTAATGACATTACTTGCTGTTTATTTTATATTTGTTTTAGTCTATGGAAATGATGTTAGACAAAAAGCAAATTCAAGCAATTTTCACACTCAAGTTCAAAATGGGTCATAAAGCAGCAGAGATAACTTGCAATATCAACAACACACTTGGCCTAGGAACTGCTAATGAACAAACAGTGCAATGGTGGTTCAAGAAGCTTTGCAAAGGAGACGAGAACCTTGAAGGTGAGGAGTATAATGGCTGGCTATCAGAAGTTGTCAATGACCAACTAAGAACCATCATCGAAGCTGATCCTCTAACAACTACACAAGAAGTTGCTGAAGAACTCAACATCAACCATTCTACAGTGACTCAGCATTTGAAGAAAACTGGAAAGGTGAAAAAGCTCAATAAGTAGGTGCCTCATGAGCTGACCAAAAAAAAACAAAAAAAATCATCGTTTTGAACTGTTGTCTTCTCTTATTCTCTGCAACAACAATGAACCCTTTCTCAATCAGATTGTGACGTACAATGAAAAGTGGATTTTATATGACAGCTGGTGATGACCAGCTCAGTGGCTGGACTGAGAAGAAGCTCCAAAGCACTTCCCAAAGCCAAACTTGCACCCAAGAAAGGTCCTGGTCATTGTTTGGTGGTCTGCTGCCCGTCTAATCCATTGCTGCTGCTGCTGCTGTTGCTGCTGCTGCTGTTGCTGCTGCTGCTGCTGCTGAGTCGCTTCAGTCGTGTCCAACTCTGAGTGATCCCATAGACGGCAGCCCACCAGGGATTCTCCAGGCAAGAACACTGGAGTGGGTTGCCATTTCCTTCTCCAGTGCATGAAAGTGAAAAGTGAAAGTGAAGTTGCTCAGTCGTGTCTGACTCAGCGACCCCATGGACTGCAGCCTACCAGGGTCTAATCCACTACAGCTTTCTAAATCCCAGTGACACCATTACATCTGAGAAGTATGCTTAGCAAATTAATGAGATGCACCAAAAACTGCATGCCTGCAGCTGGCACTGGTCAACAGAAAGAGCCCAATTCTTCTCCATGACAAGTTTGATGGCACATTGCACAACCAATATTTCAAAAGTTGAAAGAGTTGGATTATGAAGTTTTACCTCATATGCCATATTCACCTGACCTCTCATCAACTGACTACCACTCCTTCAAGCATCTTGACAGCTTTTAGCAGGGAAAATGCTTCCACAACCAGCAGGAGGCAGAAGATGCTTTCCGAGAGTTCACTGAATACCAAAGCACAGATTTATGCACCACAGGAATAAGCAAACTTATTTCTCATTGGCAAAAAAATGTGTTAACTGTAGTGGTTCCTATTCTGGTTAATAAAAATGAACCTAGTTATAATGATTTAACATTCATGATCTGAAACTGCAACAATGTTTGTACCAACCTAATAACTATCACATATTCTGTGTCTTTAAGGTTTAGATGACAAAAGATGTTTCAATTTTACATGTATAGGAGGAAAACTATGCAAACCTTTTCTAGTGAATGCAACCAGTGAAAACTTCACAGATATGCCAGTTGCTTTTCTAGGACTAGGAATGAACCATACAAAAGTTCTTGACAGGTTCTGTGTTTGAGATGAGGTTACAACATAAAGTTAGGATTGTGGTAAGGTTTCATCATATATGCCACATCCTTTCGAAGGAGTGACTGTGTAGAACTTGGTCTTGAGAAGGAAACTGGGGCTGCCTCTAAACTCAATGATTAAGAAAGAGAGTTTTGACCAGTTACCAAGGTCTGCCATGGACCAAGATGCAGAAGTATCATCTCTGGGCTATTCCTGATCTAAGAGGTGGATGAGGACAAAATCCAGTCCTTGGGTTTTGTCTTCCTGCCATCTACTCTGGTTAACTCAGCCAACCTTCCTTAGACTCCCCAGTTATGCCTTCTCTGTCTCATTTTTAAGCAGTAAGTGAAAAGTCTTACCCAGCTAGGTCTAAAGCCATTTTCTCTCCACATTTTCTTTCTGTGGACTGTGTTTTACCTAACTTTATTAAATGCAGTTTTGCAGATAAACTGGCCCATGTTTTCAAAACTGAGAAGAAACAAGGATGGAAAAAAAAGTGAGCTTAGAAAATCCTGTTCTGTGAGTATGAGGGAGCGGGCAGTGGTGGTGGGGCGAGACACCACTATCCTGAGTTTTCTGAGCTTTCTAAATCCTGAAATACCAGAAGGCATTTTCAATGGTGATATATATAAGTTCTGGAGTCATTCTTCTGGAGTCTGAATCTTAGCTCTACAGAAACTATTTGACTTTGAGCAAGTTACCTAGTATCTCTAAGCCAGTTCCATCATCCCTAAAACAGGGATAACAGCTGTACATATATTACAGTTGTTCTCACACCTTTTAATATCAGGACCTCTTTTTACTCAAAAATTATTAAGAATTCCTAAGAGCTTTTATTTATGTGTCGTGCATCTGCTGATACTTACCACTACAAAAATTTAAGCTGAGCATTTAAAAAATATTTAGGCCTCTCCTGCCTCCTAAGATGGTCCACACTCTGTCTGTGGAGTATGTTTCCTCTCTGAATAAAC
Source organism: Oreotragus oreotragus (assembly GCA_006410675.1). Classification (NCBI taxonomy): domain Eukaryota; kingdom Metazoa; phylum Chordata; class Mammalia; order Artiodactyla; family Bovidae; genus Oreotragus; species Oreotragus oreotragus. Next base: position 28,291 of record SJYX01024831.1, read on the forward strand.
CTTCTCTTAAAAAACTATTTATTCACTAAAATTAGCCCTATTGTATGTGAACATAAAGAAGTTTTTATGGAAAAAAACTGTATTTTCAAAACATTAAGTGAGACGAGCTCTACATGTTTATAATTTTTTAAATGTCTGGTTTAATGAAAAATAAGTGGATTCACCTATCTGTTGCGACATGCTACTTTGGTTGATGTATGCGAAGAAAATAAAACCAACTACAAATGTGTAGTTAGAAAAGAGAGGAGTATCTTAATATTCTTTTCAAATAATCATGGATTTGTCATTTGATTACACACCAAAACTCAAAAGTGGTAGTTTATTAACGATTAGTTGTCATGTAGAATCAAAAATCACATCAATGAATTTGTTATTCTGTTACTTGAGGATACACTGGAATATCTTACACTTTGAAAAGATCTTTTACTCATGTATGAATTTGTAACATTATTCATGGGTCATTTTAAAATACTAGTTTACTAAGTTACACAGATCTTTCAAATACTGACCCATTGCCTTTTGCTAGGGCTAAATAAATAACAAATAAATAAATCACATTCATTCATATCACCGCTAAGCTCACCATAAAAGCCTTTTAAGTATTAGAAAACTGTCAGTCTCCAGGTAGTAGACGCCAAGTCTTCCCAAGGCTGACTTTCACTTGAAAGCCTGACTTTTATCACTGACAAAAAATCCCGTCACTTGTTCTTGAAACAGTTTCAAGAACTGTTTCACTTCTTCCATTTTAAAAAAAATGTCTGCCAAATACTTCAGCTGGAAAAATCAGTAAGACCAACTCTTTTCCAGTAAAAGTAAAGTTTTTACTTTTTCTCAAGTAAAACTTGTGTTCTGTGGAAAAAATAAAAAAACAGTGAGTTTAGCTCCCAACTCAGTTACACAAGGGCTTTCCCTTCAGACAAACATCATATTTCAGTGTGCAACAGAAGCACTTTACTCACACGTCCCATTTCACAACCTAGAATAGTGAAAAGATTTCTACTTAGTCAAAATTTAATAAAAATTAATTTCTGTTGCTTCATCAGGACATCTGAAGTAAAACTGGCTTTTCTGTTTACTGTGGGTACTTGACAAATATGATGACTATTACAATGCAGCACCAATACCTCAACTGACCCTAAAGTGACAGCAATTATACCTGCCATCAGTTCAAATGTCAACACAGAGACTAAGGCAAGAACATCCTAGTTTGTCATGAAAATAGTTCTGACCTCACAGACCTACTTAGGAACCCTAGGATTCACAGATCACACTTGAAAAAATTACCAGGCTTCTGCAGTGCCTCAGCAGTACAGAATCTGCCTACAACGCAGGGGACACAAAAGATATGTTCGATCCTGGGTTGGGTTGGAATGATCCCCTGGAGGAGGGCATGGCAACCCCCACTACAGTATTCTTTTCCTGGAGAATCCCATGGACAGAGGAGCCTGATGGGCTACACTCCGTGGGGTTACAAAGAGTCAGATACAAGCATGCACTCAAGACCACGTGTTAACAGACGTTTTCTGTAAATAGCCAGATAGCAAATATTTTCAACTTTGTAGGCCAGTCTCTGCCACAACTACTTAACTCTGCCACTGTAGCACAGAAGTAGATGTAGGCAACACATTAAAAAGTGAACACGACTACGTTCCTGTAAAACTTTATTCACAAAAACAGGCAGCAGACAGGAGTTGATTGCAGGCCATAGTTTGTTAATCCATGGTATAAACCAAATGAGATAATGAATTAAAAGGACTTTCCACAATTCTTGGAGTACAACTTAATTAGAGTAATTACTCAGCTAATGATAGCTATGGTGACAAGTTTTCTTAATTATCACACACACACACCCCCCACAGCAAGACTGACAAGCCTTAACAATATGACACTGCTTTCTGTTTTCTGTCTTTTATAAGAAATTGACAGTTAACCCAACTTACTGTTGAAATGATCAGTTCAAATTAGTTAAATAAATAATAAGAAGGCACTAACAGAAGTTTAGTAAAAAGGTATTACATTAAGAATTCAGGGAGTTTGTAAATTCACTTTGTAGCAAGGCACAATTTATTGGCCAAGCATAAGTCCAGCTAGCTACCTGGAGTTCTGAGTTCTAGTTTCAGACATGTCACTAATCAATTTTAACACTAGATTTATCTGGGTCTCAGTCTCCACATGTTCAAAATGAAAGACATTGAGATGGACAGTCTATCAATTTCCCATTACTATAATAATGTTGTGTAACAAACAACCACCAAATATCAGAGGTACATAACAATAGGCATATATTTAGCTCAAACACTTGTGTGTCAACTGAGGGGTCAGCTGACTGAGGGTTATGGCAGGGACAGAGTAAAGGGGCAAAGTAAGCGATTAAATAGTTAATCCTACAAGAGAATTGGAAATAAAGAAAAAACATGGGAGACCCTGTAAATTAATGATTATTCCAGAAAGCAGGTTAGTACAGTTCAGTTCAGTTCAGTTCAGTCACTCAGTCGTGTCCGACTCTTTGCGACCCCCACAAAACCAAGCAGGCTAGCTCAGCATCAAAACCCACGCAGCAGAAACATGAGACATGCCCCCAAACAATCAAACATTGGTGATATGAGACCCACATCCTGCCCAGTGAGCTCGGTAAGTTAATGACTCCTAGGACATGTTCTCTGCACACACAAAAGAACAATAATTTATGAAAAGATGACACTTCAAAGTAAAGACCTTCACTGTACTGAGACCTGAAATAATTTTTCCATAGTGCCATGACAGTCCTGACTTGATCTCATGTATGTACAAGGAAACTCCCGTGCCCAACCTGGAGGCGGAGCTGAGGATGGAAGCATGATTATCTACTCAAGAATGAGGAAAGAAGTGGCCTTTTCCCTCCCCACTTTTCCTCTGATTATAAAACTGTAGCCCACTGAGCTCTCAGTGAACAGCACCCTCTCCCTCGGTCATTTCTAAGTCTCACAAGCACCCTGTTCTAATAAGTCATTTATTCATCCCTTTGCTTCTCACTGAATTCTTTCTGCACTGAGACAAAAAGGCCTGGAGTTCCTTGGAGCCCTCTGAAACACCACTTAGCAGTTTCAGTTATGCCCCACCATGTCTCTCATCCTCTTTCCGGGGCCAAAAGAACGGTCTGGGTATTATCTTCTGGTGATGACTGAGGTACAAAAAAGCAAAACAGAAACATCTAAGGCCTCTTAGGTCTCAGACTTGAAAGTGGTATAGCATCATCTCAGCCTCATTCTACTGGCCAAAGAAAGTCACGTGGCCAAAATAAAGTTAAAGGGTGGGGAATATATCTCTACCTTTTCAAGGAATACAACTTCATAGTCACATGGCAAAGAATGTAGCTACAAAGAAGAACCAGGAACATTCATGTAACATACTATAATTTGTATCTAAGATCACACCCATCTCTAATAAAAAGTATGTGCTGTGCTGGGCTTCCTCACTCAGTCATGTCCAACTCTTTGCAACCCCACAGACTGCAGCCCCCCAGGCTCCTCTGTTCATGGAACTCTCCAGGCAAGAAAACTGGAATGGGTTGCCATTTCCTTCTCCAGGGATTGAACACAGGTCTCCCACATTGCAGGTAGATTCTTTACCATCTGAGCCACCAGGGAAGCCCATAAAAAGTACAGCGTATTTCAAATTACAAGGCTTGCCAATGTAGTTTTTTCAAGACTGAGACTCTTATTTATATAATTTCTTCAAGTTCACTTGGGTCCACAAAAAAAAAAAGAGAAAAAGAAAAGGCAATGAGATGATTATGGAAAAGGGAAGGAAGCATGGCATGGGGGAGGGAGGAGGTATGAAGAAAGAGAAAAGAGAGAGAGAAGAGAGGGAGCAAGAAAAGCAGACAGACGTGAAAGAGAAGGGAAAACGAGGGATGTGAGGAGGAAATTAACAAATAAATTTGTTCTTGGAGAAACCTTATCAAAATGTAACTTCAGCCAGCAAAGCTATTAGAAGCCTATTAGAAGTCCATGAGGTCACTAAGAGTCAGACACGACTGAGTCACTTCACTTTCACTTTTCACTTTCATGCATTGGAGAAGGAAATGGCACCCCACTCCAGTGTTCTTGCCTGGAGAATCCCAGGGACGGCGGAGCCTGGTGGGCTGCCTATGGGGTCACACAGAGTTGGACACCACTGAAGCGACTTAGCAGCAGCAGCAGAAAAAAAATTAGCTCATTCTTAAGAACTAGGTTTAAAAAAAAACATCTATTATGAGTCCACCCAGAATAAGCTGCATGGAAAATGTGACTGTTGAATATACATTTTTAATCTTTCTGTAAAGCTGATTTAGCCAAACCATGACTAATTAATTTAAACTTACTAAATTAATAAGCTTTTATATAGAACAAATCAAATTTCACAGAAAATTATCCATTTCTAAAAAATTAAAAGTGAGATTTTAAATCACACTTTTTTATTATTGAGGTTATTTTCTACCACAGTTTCAGATCCTATTCATATAGCTTTACCTCATCTTTTCACATTTACTGATTGGTGTTGGCACTTTCAGACTCTAAGTCTCTGATTTGAAACTAAATTTGATTTTAAGGCATTTCCAACACTATGTTGTTAGTTTCATCTTGCAAGTCTTCTCCTTATTTTTCATATTATTTCTTTATTAACTGTTTCCTGCAAAATAAATTTAGATCTACAAATAACATTTTGAACAGGTCACCTAATTTAGTAAAAGAGAAAATATGCTTCCAACTCTTTATTTTTATTAAGGTGCTATTATGACAAAAGTTAAGACATGTTTATAACTGAAGAGTTAGAAAGCTGGAATCAGCCAAGAATCTGAAGCCAGTGATTAACATTTTCCATCTGCAAAGTTTCTAAATTCTGAAACTAGTTTGAATCAATTTGTGTTTGGAGGCAAGTGACGTGTAGGAGGCAAGAGCCCAAACCAAGTCTCAAGCAAATACGTTCCAGCCCTAACTCTGCTACTAATAACCTGACAAGTGCCCTAACCTCTCTGCACCAATTTTGCCTGAATCATAACAGGAGGAAATCTGAAAACCAAAGACCATGAAGTTTTCTCCTAGTAGACATGTCTCGCAAAATATTCTTGCCAATTTTCATTGAGCTATTTTTCTTTCTGCTGCTTGATGACCCACTGGAACCACTGAGATTTTGGGGGTTTTTTAATGACTTTGGTCCTTTGCTATCATCAGATATCAGTTTAATTATATCTCAGTAATAAAGATTCTCAAGCATCCATTAGATAAACTTTGTAAAAGAATCATCTATCACCAGGGGAAGAAAAAAACTGTCCTGAATATATTATGATGTGCCAGGCACTGTGCTAGGTGCACTGAAGCATGTCATTTAATCTTACTGCAATACTTTGAGGAATATTAAATTTCCTTTGATGAATGGAAAACAGAAACGGAGGCTCAGAGAAAGTTACTAAGTTGTTCCAAGTCACCAATTCACTCTTTATCTATCTATTTAATAAGGATTTAAGTAAGTAAGTAAGTAAGTAAAGTCACTCAGTCGTGTCCGACTGTTTGTGACCCCGTGGACTGCAGCCCACCAAGCTCCTCAGTCCATGGGATTCTCCAAGCAAGAATACTGAAGTGGGTTGCCATTTCCTTCTCCAGGGGATCTTCCCGAACCAGGGATCGAACCCAGGTCTCCTGCATTGGAGGCAGACGCTTTAACCTCTGAGCCACCAGGGAAGTCTAGTGAGCAAATTTAGAGTCTCCAACAACACAAGAGAACACTCCACACAGGGACATCACCAGATGGTCAATAGAGAAATTGGATTGATTATATTCTCTGCAGCCAAAGATGGAGAAGCACTATACAGTTAGCAAAAATAAGACCAGGAGCTGACTGTGTGGCTCAGATCATGAATTTATTACAAAATTCAGAGTTAAAGAAAGTAGGGAAAATCACTAGCCCATTCAGGTATGATCTAAATCAAATCCCTCACGATTATACAGTGGACGTGACAAATAGATTCAAGGGATTAGATCTGATAGAGTGCCTGAAGAACTATGGATGGAGGTTCATAACAGTGTACCGGAGGCAGTGATCAAAACCATCACCAAGAAAAAGAAATGCAAAAAGGCAAAATGGTTGTCTGAGGAGGGTTTACACATAGCTGAGAAAAGAAGAGAAGCAAAATGCAAGATATATCCACCTGAATGCAGAGTTAAGAATACCAAGGACAGACAAGAAAGCCTTCTTAAGTGATCAATGCAAAGAAATGGAGGAAAACAACAGAATGGGAAAGACTAGAGATCTCTTCAAGAAAACTAGAGACACCAAGGGAACAACATTTCATGCATAGATGAGCACAATAAAGGACAAAACACACAGAAGAACTGTACAAAAAAGATCTTCATGACCCAGATAACCGTGATGGTGTGATCACCCACCTAAAGCCAGACATCCTGGAGTGCAAAGTCAAGAGGGCCTTAGGAAGCTTTACTATGAACAAAGCTGGTGGGGGTGATGGAATTCCAGCTGAGCTGTTTCAAATCCTAAAAGATGATGCTGTGTAAGAGCTGCACTCGATATGCCAGCAAATTTGGAAAACTCAGCAGTGACCACAAGACTGGAAAAGCAATGCCAAAGAATGTTCAAACTACCGCACAACTGCACTTATCTCACACTCTAACAAAGTAATGCTCAAAATTCTCCAAACTAGGATGTGAACCTAAAACTTCCAGAGGTTCCATCTGGATTTAGAAAAGGCAGAGGAAATAAGAGATCAAATTGCCAACATCTGCTGGATCATACAAAAAGCAAGAGAATTCCAGAAAAACATCTACTTCTGCTTCATTGGCTATGCTAAAGCCTTTGACTGTGTGGATCACAACAAACTGTGGAAAATTCTTCAAGAGATGGGAATATCAGACCACCTTACCTGCTTCCTGAAAAATCTGTATTCAGGTGAAGAAGAAAGTTTGAACCAGACATGGAACAACAGACTGGTTCCAAACTGGGAAAGGAGTACATCAAGGCTGTATATTATCACCCTGCTTATTTAACTTATATGCAGAATACATCACGCAAAATGCCTGGTTGGATGAAGCATAGTTGGAATCAAGATTGCCAGGAGAAATATCAATAACCTCATATATGCAGATGATACCACCTTTATGGCAGAAAGCAAAGAGGAACTAAACAGCCTCTTGATGAAGTGAAAGAAGAGAGTGAGAAAGCTGGCTTGAAGCTCAACATTCAGAAAACCATGGAGTATGGCATTCGGACCCATTACTTCATGGCAAATAGATGGGGAAACAATGGAAACAGTGACAGACTTTATTTTCTTGGGCTCCAAAATCACTGCAGATGGTGACTGCAGCCATGAAATTAAAAGATGCTTGCTCCGTGGAAGAAAAGCTGTGACCAACCTAGACAGCATATGAAAAAGTAGAGACATTACTTTGCCGATAAAAGTCTGTCTAGTTAAAGCTATGGTTTTTCCTGTAGTCATGTACAGATGTGGGAGTTGGACCATAAAGAAAGCTTAGCACCAAAGAACTGATGCTTTTGAACTATGGTATTAGAGAAGAAGTGACCAACCTAGACAGCATATGAAAAAGTAGAGACATTACTTTGCCGATAAAAGTCTGTCTAGTTAAAGCTATGGTTTTTCCTGTAGTCATGTACAGATGTGGGAGTTGGACCATAAAGAAAGCTTAGCACCAAAGAACTGATGCTTTTGAACTATGGTATTAGAGAAGACTCTTGAGAGTCCCTTGGACTGCAAGGACATCAAACCAGTCAATCCTAAAGAAAATCAACCCTGAATATTCACTGGGAAGGTCCGATGCTGAAGCTGAGGCTCCAGTATTTTGGCCACCTGATGCAAAGAACTGACTCACTGGAAAAGACCCTGATGCTGAGAAGGCAGGAGGAGAAGGCAATGACAGAGGATGAGATGGTTGGATGGCATCACCAATCGATGGATATGAGACATGATTTTGAGCAAGTTGATGATGGACAGGGATGCCTGGCTGCTACAGTTCATGGGGTCCAAAAAATTGGACATGACTGAGCCACTGAACAGAAATGAGCATGTGCTTCATGGCAGACATCATTCTAAGGGAGGAATAGACAATAAAAGAGTACAAAAAACCAACAAGACAAATAATGTACCAAGTATGGTAAGAACTAGGAAGAAACCTAAACAGGGTAGGAAGCAGGGAGTGAATAGACACATGTGCATGATATGAAGGAAAGAACCAGAGATTTGGACTGAAAAAAAGAGCAAATACAACAACTTGCTGAGATGGAAACATGGCCACTAAGCAGCGGAGCTAGGATTTAAAATCAGGTCTATGTGACATGCAAAGTCCCTGTATTTCTATCATGTCAAAAAAAAAAGCTGCATTTAATTGATTTCTGTGGAACAGGCTGTGAGGATAAAAATCTCAAAATATCTTAAGAAAAACAAAATGCGTACTCCACCAAAAACATCAAGTTAGAAAAAGGGGCTTCAAAGGCTTCATTAATAGTTAAAAGTGACGAAAATTTTTCCAGAATGGGCCGTAGAGAAAGACTGTAGAAGCACCTTCTGTTAAAAGGGATTGCCAAGTATAATCGACAGTTGATGTAGGTGTGTGAGAATGTGCTCCCGTCCTTGTGGCTTTCAGGCGCATAATTTAGTGGCAAAATTTATCTCTTCCAGAAGATGTACTGAAAAGAAAACAGAATGAATACATCAGTTAGGACGAGGTGTTACAGAAGAGAGCTGTTAAAGGACCTCTGTATTATTACTTGCTTTTTAACTCCTACTTTCAGCATCAGAGAATCATTTCAGGTTTAGAAAGGACTTTTCTATGATATATTCCATTGAAATACAGCCCCCACACATCAACCATACCATCTGCCCTCCACAAAAGACCACTTGACTCACAACTTTGTTCAAAACCGATCTGCTAAAGCTCTAATGCATAATACAGACTTAACAATGGCATGTCTGTGAGCCTGCCAGCCAGTCCTGTTGACTATGCAAAACACTATCACCCCGCTCTCTGAAAGTCACTCTTCCTGCATCATACAGCTGTCCTCATCCCATGCCCGTCCACACCAGGGCTGAGCCATGGAGCTTTCTATGCTGACCATTCTTTTCCAATCCCTTCACCTAGTTTACCTTGTTATAACTTTATCTGTCCTTCTTAAGAATGTATGATTGGTCTCATACTGACACCCCTTCTTTCCCAAACCATCCTCACAATCCCCTCTGCTCAACAGTAATTTACACTCCCCAGGAACTTGTATCACATCTATTTCCCCTGATCAGGGAGGCTAGCAGATTTTGACATAGTAACTAGAATCTCATATGATCCTGAAAGAAAAGCCTGGATTAGGAGGAAAAAGGAGAATGAGACAGGTAACTTTAGACTTCCTCTGAGAGAGCACAGAGAATCATGTGCAGCCTTCTGGCACTTTCAAACCCCTTTGAAGGAAACAGGATTTCTATAAAATGTAGAATAGCTTGTTGGAACCTGTATTTTCCTACTGAAGAGCCATTTAGGTTAGAAACTAACTACAAGCCTTGAAGTCAATCATTTAACAAATATCCATCCCTCCAGTCCCTATTTATTTTTGTGTAAACTTTGAGTATTCCTACCAAGAGTTTCCTAGTCTCAGCTTCAACAAACTGAATGGATAGGACTCATTATTGTCCTAGAGAATGGATTCTATCTGTGTATACCCTGTAATAAATGCCTTCTTGGGGGTGCCTTCAAATCCAACTTCTAGTCCTTGTTGCTGCTGCTAAGTCACTTCAGTCATGTCCAACTCTGTGCGACCCCATAGATGGCAGCCCACCAGGTTCCCCCGTCCCTGGGATTCTCCAGGCAAGAACACTGGAGTGGGTTGCCATTTCCTTCTGCAGTGCATGAAAGTGAAAAGTGAAAGTGAAGTCCCTCAGTCGTGTTCAATTCTTTGTGACCCCATGGACTGCAGCCTACCAGGCTCCTCCATCCATGGGATTTTCCAGGCAAGAGTACTGGAGTGGGATGCCAGTGCCTTCTCCCTTCTAGTCCTTAGTTCTTTCATATTTCTAGATGGAGTGCCTAGAAATTCCAGCCCCAAGTGCATTCCGAGACTGTCTATGCAGCAACAGATATTTCCAAAAAGAGGGCACATCACAAGCTATAGTGGTGAAACAGAAGGTAGAAGATCTAGAAAGAAAGGCATGAAGAAATATGTCTTTAAACAAAATATCAATTGATTCTTATGACCATAACTAGATTACATTTAATTTTGTAACCATGGGAGCATAACTGTGGCAGGTGGTGGAATGCAGAACACCAAGGATCCAACCCACACTTTTCTGTTACCTAGCATGTGATATAGAGCAACATGGGTCATCTCTGAGGACCTCTTTTTTCACATCTGAAAATATAAGGAGGGGTTGTAGAGGAGGAGAAGGTTGATTCTCTAAGTCCCCAGGGGATATAGAACAAAACAATGGGCTTTAGTATCAAGCAGCTGCAAATTCCAATTCTGTTACTTTATGTGGGATAATGTGTGGCACTGAACACATTTTAAGCTTCCAATCTTGTATCTAAGATAAGGACCATGATCGCGACCTCACCGGACTATAGTATAATTACATAATGTCTCCAGTGTTGATTTTTGGCATTCAAGCAATGCAACTTTCTCTTTCTTCCTCCTTTCAGTGATTCCCCTCGTCACGCAGCATATTTGATTTCCTTAGGAGTCAAGCCACCCTCATGCATCCCAGAATACAAACCTGATGAATCAAGGATCTAATTGTTGACACCCCAAACTAACAGCACTAACAAGGAAGAGAAAAAGAGAGGAGAAGGAAGAAAAGGAGGGAGGGCATCAGGGTAGGAGAGGCAGTTAGAAGAAACTTCCTTAGATTTGGTTTTTGTCCTCTCCCTCTTTCAGGGTAACAAAGACTCCAGCAAGTTGAGAGCATGTGAAACAGCTCTACTCTCCTTCTCTCAACTAGAATCACCAGGCTACCTACAGTCTAACAATGGACATCATCTGATATATATGAAAACCTTTCAACATTTCCTGTCACATTTTCCCTCAATTTCATTCTCCCAAGGACCCTGCAGAATACGTAGAAAAGGTCCCATTGTTCCCTATCTAAAGGGAGTATCTGTGACCTACCAAAAATATTTCAACCAGCTTGTCTTTCATTCCAATATCCCTTCTGCTAAACCCGAAAACTTTCCCATTTTTCCTCATTGGGAGGAGCCCAAAGTGGCTACAACAGAATTGGCTCAATAGTTGAAAACTCACTCCCCCAAAGTCAGGTTTCTGGCTCCCATATTCTGTGTCTTACTTTCGTCCTTATTTCTCTGAAATCAAGTATACATAATTGAGCTAGTCATAACACCCATTTTGTGGTACACTATCATTTCAGTTAGGATAATGCCCTTTGTCCATTGTATCTTGTTTTATTATTTTCTCATCTCCATGCCCCATCCACAGCTTCATTTCTCTCCCCTACTCCAGTAACAAATAATTCACATCAATCCACTTTTAATACATTTGCTTAAAGATATGTGAGCTTTTAAAACATATAGCACATTTCGTATTTGAGTTTTAAATGACATAAAGAGGACTATCTAAAATTGCCATCCTGTTTTTGAGTTATTTTTTATTCAATATTATGTTGTGAGATCTAGCAATGTTGCTAAATAGAAATTTAAACTTTTTTTTTTTTTTTACTGAGAGAATCTGATCTTCTCATCAAATTTTATTTATCCATTGTCTTAGAAATCAGTTTAACTCCAGTGCTTTGCTGCCACAAATATCATTTGACCAAATACCCTCGTAACTATCTCCCGAGGATGTCTCTGGGATATTCCTAAGAGCAGAGTGCTAGTCATAGAGTATGCATGTGTGCGTGCTCAGTCACTTCAGTCATGTCCAACTCTTTGCAACCTAATGGACTGTAGCCTGCCAGGCTCCTCTGTCTAAGGGATTCTCCAGGCAAGAATACCAGAGCATGGATGCCCTCCTTCAAGTCATAGAGTATGCTGCTGCTACTGCTAAGTCGCTTCAGTCATGCCCGACTCTGTGCAATCCCATAGACGGCAGCCCACCAGGTTCCCCCGTCACTGGGATTTTCCAGGAAAGAACACTGGAGTGGGTTGCCATTTCCTTTTCCAATGCATGAAAGTGAAAAGTGAAAGTGAAGTCGCTTAGTCGTGTCCAACTCCTAGCAACCCCATGGACTGCAGCCTACCAGGCTCCTCCATCCGTGGGATTTGCCAGGCAAGAGTACTGGAGTGGGGTGCCATTGTCTTCTCCATCATAGGGTATCAGTTCAGTTCAGTTCAGTCGCTCAGTCGTGCCCTACTCTTTGTGACCCCATGAATTGCAGCACGCCAGGCCTCCCTGTCCATCACCAACTCCCAGAGTTCATTCAGAATGACGTCCACCGAGTCAGTGATGCCATCCAGCCATCTCATCCTCTGTCATCCCCATCTCCTCCTGCCCCCAATTCCTCCCAGCATCAGAGTCTTTTCCAATGAGTCAACTCTTCGCATGAGGTGGCCAAAGTACTGGAGTTTCAGCTTTAGCATCATTCCTTCCAAAGAAATCCCAGGGTTG
>SJYX01024831.1:49849-100329 GCA_006410675.1 Oreotragus oreotragus
CCCTGGGATTTCTTTGGAAGGAATGATGCTAAAGCTGAAACTCCAGTACTTTGGCCACCTCATGCGAAGAGCTGACTCATTGGAAAAGACTCTGATGCTGGGAGGGATTGGGGGCGGGAGGAGAAGGGGACGACCGAGGATGAGATGGCTGGATGGCATCATGGACTCGATGGACGTGAGTCTGAGTGAACTCCGGGAGATGGTGATGGACAGGGAGGCCTGGCGTGCTGCGATTCATGGGGTCGCAAAGAGTCGGACACGACTGAGCGAATGAACTGAACTGAACTGGGGTGAAGCAGGTCTGGCTGCTATGAGAACTAGCCAGGTGGAGAGCCTTTCTTGCTAGACTAGGGGCAGATCTGTCAAGAGCAGAGTAACTCATGCCCCATCCTTTAGGGTTCTGTGAGGCTACAAAATGTCAAAGCAACACTTAAATTTTAGGTCCTACAATCTGTAAGGTTTATAGTTTTAATGAGAAGCCCCTTTCCACTACTAACCATACTTGATGTGCATGCGTGCTCAGTTGTGTCCGACTCTTTGTGACCCCATGGACTGTAGCCACCCCTCACCCCAGGCTCCTCTGTCTATGGGATTCTCCAGGCAAGAATACTGGAGTGGGTTGCCATGCCTTCCTCCAGGGGACCTTCCGAACCCAGGGACTGAACTTGTGTCTCTTATGTCTCCTGAATTAAAAGGTGGATTCTTTACCATTAGTGTCACCTGGGAAGCCCAAAATGAGATAAGTGTCATAACTGGACAGACTATAGGCCACTATGTCTTCCCTGAGGAAAAAATGATAGTGATCAAAATACTCATTCTCCTTTTGGAATAATCTGGTTGTGCTGATAGAAGGCTTCCTAGTCACAATTATTCCTGCTTCATACTCTACCCTCCAAACACCAAGAAATTCAGTCAGTCCTGGGACTGACCATTCAGTTATTTATAGACTCCCATCTTTAGACAACTCTGGGAGATAATGATGGACAGGGAAGCCTGGCGTACTGCACTGGCGTACACAACTTAGCAACTGAACAACAACAGCAATCTTTAGACAGGACAGAAGAGACATAGACACTGCTTAACAATGAATTTTATACGAAACAGAGAAAGAAAAGAATTCATTTGGCTAGTAACCCACTCCAGTGTTCTTGCCTGGAGAATCCCAGGGACGGGGGAGCCTGGTGGGCTGCCGTCTATGGGGTCACACAGAGTCAGGCACGACTGAAGTGACTTAGCAGCAGCTGCAGCAGCAGTGTTAATACTAGTGTTCTTTTTGATTAAAGAACTAGAGTGGGCCAGAGAAGGAATTATCCTGGGGTGGGCAAAATAATGCCCAGTGAAATGTTACTTTGCACAACAAAAGGGATTTCACAGCTGTGATGAAATCAATGGCCTTGAGAGACGATAATGGATTAATCCAGTGGGCAATCCAGGGGGCCNTGCAGCAGCAGTGTTAATACTAGTGTTCTTTTTGATTAAAGAACTAGAGTGGGCCAGAGAAGGAATTATCCTGGGGTGGGCAAAATAATGCCCAGTGAAATGTTACTTTGCACAACAAAAGGGATTTCACAGCTGTGATGAAATCAATGGCCTTGAGAGACGATAATGGATTAATCCAGTGGGCAATCCAGGGGGCCCAATTTAATCACATGAGTTCTTAAAAGCAGAGGATCTTTCATAAACTGGGGAAATGTGAGACCATGGAAGAACGGTCAGAAAGATACAATATTGCTGGTTTTGAATACAGAGAAAGAGGTTCACAAGCCAATGAATGTGAGCAGGCTCTAGAAGCTGGAAAAGACGAGAAAATGGATTCTCTCCTAGGATCTCCAGAAGGAATAGAGTTCTGGTGACACTTTGATTTCAGCCTAGTGAAACTCCTATCAGACTTCCAACCCATATAAAAACCCGTATTTGGGTTCAGTTCAGTTCAAAGTCACTACATTTGTGATAATTCATTATAGCAGCAATAGAAAACTAACACACATCTCTAATTTTGGCAAGCATGAAAATAAAAGGCATCTAGCCATCCTCGAACCAGAACAGGAAAAGTCAAAGATAAAAAATCTTTCCACTTCCTTATGACTTCCCCTTTCGTATCACCACCCTCTCATTGGTGGCCTTCTCCCCCTGCATTCTCACACTTCACTTATCAACTCACAGTGATGGCATCTCCATCTCTTACAGTTCCTTCTTTTAGGCTTTTATGTTTGTTCCCTTCTACTACGCAACAATTTCAATCATCTCTGCCTCCTTAGAAAAGACTATGCAACATTTGTCCTGATAAGTCACTGGGACTTTTCCAGAACTGGTAGTAGCCACTTGTCATTTCAAATAATGTCAGTGCACTAAAGTTTTTTTACCGGCCCTGTCAAAGCTGCTCCTTCTTACCCTGATTTTTTAAATATTTAAATAATAAGGAGTAAATAAACATTTAAATCATAAAGCCCAAACTATAAAAATGATGCATTTAGAAGAGAAAACTGTCTCTGGAGTTTTAATAGAAGAATCAAATAAAGACATTTCAAACAAAGAGGATTATTTTTTAAGCCTTAAGGCTCAGCCCCATAACTGATGTGACACAGTACAAAGGAGGGAAATTATCAGCTAGACAGTGTAACAGTTCATAAATTTGGTTAATTCCACTTAAACAGGCGTTTTGAATCAGAAATGACTGAGAAAACATAAGCCCTGGAATTAGTAAAAATCTTGAGGTGTACATGGAATATAGTATGTCTTATTTCCTTAATAGTCAAGGTGTCCGGGTGACATCTGGATAAGCATATATAGAATGTTCATTACTTTGTACTACATAACTTTGACTTCCCTGGTGGCACAGACGGTAAAGAGGTGGTTCCTGCCTACAATGCGGGAGACCCGGGTTCAATCCCTGGGTCTGGAAGATCCCTGGAGAAGGACATAGCAACCCACTCCAGTACTCTTGCCTGGAAAATCCCATGGACGGAGGAGCTTGGTAGGCTAGGGTCACAAAGAGTAGGACACAACTTAGCGACTTCACTTCACTTCACTTAACTTTAATGTCTTTTTGCACAGGTGTCTCTATCACCATATATGTGTATGTGAGAGACAGAGACAAAGGCTGTGTGTCTACAGTTAACACATGTTTACAAGATGTGTTGAAGCATCCCTGGTAGCTCAGATGGTAAAGAATCTGCCTGCAATGCAGGAGACCCAGGTTGGATCCCTGGGTTAGGAACCTGGAGAAGAGAATGGGAACCTACTCCAGTATCCTTGCCTGGAGAATTCCATGGACAGAGGAGCCAGGCGGGCTACAGGCCATGGGGTCACAAAGAGTCGACCACTGAGCCACTAACACTTTCACTTTCAGGAGGTGTTACTTCTTAGTTCTGCTCCTCTGTAACTGAACTTTTCCTGCTTATGCTATTTCAGAAGGGCATGTGATATAGCAAGAAAAACCTGGCATGGTCTTAACTGGAACTATATGATGATGGGTTATACAGGATTAGCAGTTTTCAAACTAAATTCCGAAGAGCTCTCAGTTTCTACAGAGAGGAAGAGGAAACCAGTGGACAGAACTTAGAGGGTCCCACCCCAACTTTAATCAAACAGTTTTGCTTTCAACTGTTTTCTATTTAGTTTTGACATGATATTTCATTTAGGAGGTAAAAATAAAACAAAGATCAGCTTTCTTTATAAAAGTTTTAAAGCCACTGGACTAGGTGCTCAGTAAAGGCTCTTATCCATGGTATTACTGCTGTTGCTTTTTAGTCCCTCAGTCATGTCCGACTCTTTACGACCCCATGGACTGCAGCACACCAGGCTTCCCTGTCCTTCACTATCTCCTGGAGTGTGCTCAGACTCAAGTCCACTGAGTCAATGAAGCTATCCAACTATCTCACCCTCTAGATACAACAAATTATGTTGATAATGACAATGTTTATTATTTATCCTCATTTTCATTTCCCNTGTCCGACTCTTTACGACCCCATGGACTGCAGCACACCAGGCTTCCCTGTCCTTCACTATCTCCTGGAGTGTGCTCAGACTCAAGTCCACTGAGTCAATGAAGCTATCCAACTATCTCACCCTCTAGATACAACAAATTATGTTGATAATGACAATGTTTATTATTTATCCTCATTTTCATTTCCCATGGAAGCAATTTTTGCTTTTGAAGACATTCTGAGTTTCCTTGATTTTCCTCATCATTTGGAATGTTCAGTTTATTTTTTAAAATGACAAATTCTTAAGAATTGCTTAGGAAAAACTGAATGTAAATTTGCTATATGTATTTGGCAACAGTGTTGACATGAATTGTTTTATTCTACTTATGAAAACACATGGTGAAGTATTAGCTGCAAAAATCTTTTTTTTTTCCCCTCTTAGAAACTAAGAGCCATTTACAATAAAGCGTGTGCAAATAATAATATAACTTTGCAACCTCCATTCCCTACTGCTAACCCACCTCCCAAAACAGACACCACACCTCCACCACCATAATACCACTGAGGGTCACTCTGTATCCCTTGTCCTCCAAACATCCTTCCTATCTTTTCAAGCATTCCCAAGTCTTAAGACAAGAACTTAAGTCAACTTGGAAGTTACTTTCCTCAAAGTGCCAGATCTCAATTTCTATCCCTTTTCCCTATTTCTACAGGGTTTCCTTCTAACCTCCTTCCCCTAAGAATCCCAATGCCTTAAATGTTATCTTATCCCCTGTCAAACCTGGTCTCAGAAAAAGATGGATAAATTCCCTCAAAGTTTACACTGGCAGTGAGAACAAATGTCTCCTCCCTCCCAGGGATGGGTGCTCTCTCGGTAGGGGCTTCTGACCAAGTTGTACCATCTGTATGGGCTATCCCTGGAGGTAGGAAGTTTCACACCATTGGTGCTGGATAACCTTTGCCATGAAAATGAAAAGGAAGAGTTAAAGTAGAGAATGGTGAGCTATACCAGATGTTGCCTGAGGTTTCTTCCAAACCTATGATTCAATGACTCTATGATAAAGTGGAACATAGCATGTGTTCTGGAGGGAAAGAGAAGGAAAGAATAAAGCTGAGGTGACTTTTTTTTTTTTTTTAAGATTAACAGGAAAAACTTAAAATTCTAAAGGTAACAAGGCCTACCCAGATTTTCAGTTGAGAGCACTGGGAAAAAGGGAGAGAAATTTTAACTTAAGTCACCTAACAATATGGAGTACTGAATTCATCTTTTCTCCATTTCAGTTTCGGTAGAGATAAACCAAAGTTACAGACACCTCGAACACAGTTCGGGAATTTTTAAATTTTTATTTTTTAATACCAACAAGCAAAGAGATGAATTTCTGTATACACAGCTTTCAGTGACTTAGGAAGGTACACCTGCCCCTACTTAAGTCTTTTATTTAATTAACTATTAGCTCTATTTTGCCCCTTCTATGTGCAAAGCCATGTGATACATTTATGAACAACAAAATATGGTCTCTACCATCTCTGAGCTTATATACTAACAGATAAGACAGATTATTACACAAAAATTTATAATAAAGTGAGCATTTACATTAGAGAAATTCAAGATACTAGTACATCACACCTTCCTTCATGTAGAGAATAGAAAAAGAATAATAAAAAAAAATTCCTAGATAGAGAAATAATTGAGCTGATGTCAGAGGTGTAAGTAGGAATTGAGGGGAGAGTATTATAGATCGAGAACAGCATATAACCTGGCCCAGATGAGAGCGAATGTGTGGTCCTTTCAAGAAGCAAAAATGCATTCATCGTGATAGCTCTGTAAGTGGTCAGAGACCAACAAGAGAGACAAGGTCCAGTCATGAAGCATCCTATAAGCCACAGTAAGAGATTTAAAGCTTATGCTAATAGCAGTGAGAAACTGTTAGAGGGTAGTTAAGTAAGAATGAGACATAAATTGTTTTAAAAGGATCATTTTGGTGACAACATGAGTAAAAGCTGAAAGAGTAGCAAATAAAAAGAGCAAGGAGGGTAAATGCAGTGGGTTGGGGAAAGAATGGATAATCTTTTAGGAATTAGAGTTGACAAGATGATTAATTAGTTGGGATGAACTTAGGTGGAGGAAACCAAAGTGAAGGATGGATTTCTGGCTTGGATGATTGGGAGCATGACAGGGCCATTCTTCAAGGCCAGAAACATCAGAGGGGCTTGGTGTGTGTTTACAGGGAACGGAGGATAATTAGTTGTTTTGAACACAGCAAAACTGAGATATATTTCAAAGTAGCAAGAAGACTTGTGAGTGCTGAAGAGTTGATACTAGATGTCAAGGAAAAGGTCTTTGTTAGTATCTGAGGACTCTCTCACATTATCAAAATGCAAGGTTGAGGAAAATATCTAAAGACAAAACTGCCCATTTAATTTCTCCAACATGGCCTACCAAGGGGGAGCTAGCCGCTTGGTGTCTGAGGATGGACTACATGTCCCAGTCCTTATGACGTCACTCATAACAATGCCACATCCTGCACACACACCAAGGGTGGGAGGACACAGGAAAAGGGCAAAGCTTAGCTGGGTTTCAAAGTCAGTGGGAGGACTTGGGCAGAGCACATGTGACTGCTGAGAAGTAGCCTGAGTCTACCCACTCATTTCACAATACATGCCCTCCCCCCAGGTCAAAGCAGTGCACCTGGACACCGAAGCTTCCTGCCCTTAGCAATAACACCAAAATCTAGTACCAACACTTAGTGCTGAGTCTTTCCAAGTCTCAGTTAAACAGAGACAATAACAGTACCTCACAGATTTTGTGAGGAGTCGAGAGAAAATGCACAATTAGTGTTAAACATAGTATATGACACACAGGAAGGACCCAATTAGCACTGGGGGTGGTGTGTGGCAGTGTTGGCGGTGGCCATGTTGATTATCAGAAGCATTACAGATCTTGAAATGCCTAAATCATCAAACCATCTTATTTTCATGTGTTTTTCAAAAACTATATAGTGCAAAGAATCCTTAATTGCATTCTGAGCACTTAAAAACTGATAATCCAAGGGCTTCCCTGGTGGCTCAGTGAAAAAATCCACTTGCCAATGTAGGAGACAGGGGTGTGATCCCTGGTCCAAGAAGATCCCACTTGCTGAGGAGCAACTAAGCCTACCCGCCACAACTACTGAGCCTGTTTCCTGGGAGCCCCACCAAGAGAAGCCACTGCAATGAGAAGCCTGTGTGTCTCACTACAGAACATCCCCTATTTGCTGCACATAGAGAAAAGTCCATGCAGCAACAAAGACCCAGCACAGCCAAAATTAATTTTAAAACCTGATCATCCATACATGAAAACTCCCTGTTCATCAATCTGTGTGTGTGTGTGTGTGTGTGTGTGCTTAGCCATGTCCAACTCTGTGACCCCATGGACTGTAGCCCACCAGGCTCCTCTGTCCATGGAAACTATTCAGTTTACTAGTATTAGCTATGTTTAACACTAATTGTGCAGGAATACTGGAGTGGGTTGTTCTTAAGCACTTGAGCCACCTATCCAAATATAACCTTTCCATATAGAACTATTTTATGTACATGGCCTCTAGTGGCTAACTTGAGATCTCTGTTTTAATTTGCTCAATTGGTTTGTTTTATGAAAACTAATTTTGATCATTTTAGCACATAAAACTTGGATGCACTTTAATTTTTGATTTAGCTGATCATCTTGAAACAAACTTTCAACATTAGAGAGAATATGCTCATTTTTAAAAATTAGTGGCTTACACTGAGATAGAGGTTAAAAGATAGATTTTTTTATATAAATGTATTTATATAAAACTTCCAGTCATAGGGTCTTATTCACTTCAGAATCTCCAGTTTCTCAATACAGATTTCAATAAAATTTTTTGAAGGATGTAAGAGAGATAATTAAAGTGAGACTTGAGGTGTTTAAGACATTCAGTGGAACAGTGGTACCACTGGTGGTACAGTAGATAGGAATCTGTCTGCCAATTCAGAGGACTTGGGTTCGGTCCCTGGTCCAGGAAGATTTCACATGACGTGGGAGCAACTAAGCCCATGAGCCACAACTACTAAGTCTGCATGCTCGAGAGCCCGTGAGCCTCACCTACGGGGCCCAAGTGCTGCAACTCCTAAACCCCCGTGCCTAGAGCCTGTGCTCCACACCAGAGAAGCCCCCACAATGAGAACTGGAGAGTAGCGCTGCTCTCTGCAACTAGAGAAAGCCTGTGCTCACCAACGAAGCCAGAGAGCAACAACAAAAAGAAAAGGCCGTGAAGAGACTGAACTTACCAGGGACCTCACCAGAATTGTTTCATAACATAACTAGGAAGGCTGAAATTATGCATGGATGATTTAACAAAGGTTTTCAAAGCGTGATCCTTACACAAGAACATCCACATCACCGGGGAACTTTTCAGACAAGCAAATGCTAAGGCTCCACCTAAGACTCACTGAATCAGAAAGTAGGAGTGGGGCGGAACAATGTTTTAACAGGCTCTCTGGATGATTCTGACACATCTCACATTTGGAAATATTGAGGTGCAGGGTACAAAGTAGATCATGGGCTTTACAGAATTGCTAAGTGTTTAAAATGGCAAATACTAGATAGATATGTAGATCTTGGTCAAATTAAAGCAGCTTTGCTCCCAGAATTCTACATTCACTTGGCATACTTCACACCATTTGAATTAACTGCAGATTCTATAGAGGCATCTGAGTTTCTACTACTGATTAACTGCCCAACAGAGAGATCTGAAGCGGAATGTTGTTATAGAATGAAGTGGGGGAGAAATTGAGTTAATCTAGGAACTCCTTAAGGACTGAGACAAATGTTCTTCCAAATTATTGGAACTCCATTTTCTATGAGAATGCTAGCAGATAAAAGGTACCTGAAACCTATTTGTTGAATGAATGGAAACATTCTGCATGATGGAAGCACTGACCAAGATGGTCCTTCAAGATGGTCCTATTCAAGTCTGAATAGGAGGTTGATGATAAAGACTGAGGCTTGAGTCCCAGTTCCAGTCCTTGCAGCTGTGCAACTTTGCACTAGTTAATCTCCCTAAGCTTTATTTTCCTTATATGTACAATAGAGATGATAACAGTCTCTATCTCCTAGAGTTATTCTGAGAATTAAAAGAGGGCCTGGGGAAATAGGAAACTGTCAGGTTGTAATGTCAGTTCTTATAGTTTTTTTTTTTTTTTTATCATATTTGTTATTACAGTGGTACTACTTTGGATGAGTCGAGGCTTAGGAGTAAGGCCTCTATGTCACTTAATTTACATCATAAGGTTTATTTACATCATGAGGTTTTAAGCCTACCCTACATGACCCTGATGCTGGGAGGGATTGGGGGCAGGAGGAGAAGGGGACGATAGAGGATGAGACAGCTGGATGGCATCACCAACTCGATGGACATGAGTTTGAGTGAACTCCGGGAGTTGGTGATGGACAGGGAGGCCTGGAGTGCTGCGATTCCCAGGGTCGCAAAGAGTCGGACACGACTGAGTGACTGAGCTGAACTGAACATGGCAACATGCTTTCCCTGAAAAGCAACACAGGGACTTGTCCTTTACTGAACTCCTTAATAGATGGCAGAAAAATATAGAGAATAATGTAAATGTCCTATTATTGTGTGGCTTTTGAGTTTCTATCAGGTTTCAGTTAACTAACAAGGTCAAAATATTTTAGGATTATAAAGAATCTCTGCCAAACTATAGGTTTGTCTACTTTTGTGCTATTTCCAGTTCTTAGCTCTCATGATACAAAAGGAAAATAGAAAAGAAAGAAGGAAGGGTGGGGGAGAATGGAAGGAAAAAATAAAAATTTTCCTGAAATTCTATCTTAAAGGACAAGTCCAGTGGTTAATAATCATGTTGGAGAAATGCTGGACTAAGATTTTAACAGCTTAATTACAGATCTCTTGATGTAATACTAATCGGAGATTTGAGGCTCTGCTGAAGTTGCAGAAATTCAAAATTATTCATTGAAAATAAATATATGGAATTACTTAAGAAGCCCTTCCAGCATGGAACATCTCGTTTTTCTCTTCCTTTGGGATAAAATGGAAAGGGTCTGTCTAGAATGCGGGAGACCTGGGTTTGAGCCCTGTGTTGGGAAGATCCCCTGGAGAAGGAAATGGCAATCCACTCCAGTACTATTGCCTGGAAAATCCCATGGACAGAGGAGCTTGGTAGGCTACAGTCTATGGGGTCGCAAAGAGTCGGACACGACTAAGCGACTTCACTTCACTTCACTTAGGATAATTCTCTGTGTAATACGAGGCACTGAAAGGTTAAATATACCCTGCATTCCTGCCCTGAGTCTAAGTTGGAGAAATGATTTTTTTTTTTTTTGCCTTGCCCAGGAGTATCTTGATATCTACATTGCTATCTCCTGCTGGATGACTTAGTCTCCAATCAGGAAGTAGTTTTTCCCATCAGAGGAGGATATGTGCTCCATCACTGTGAGCAAACCAGTGCTGAACACAGAGAGAAAGCAGGAACTCAGGCACCAGAGGGATCACCGATTCCAATGAAACCAAGAAAGACCTCCCCAGGTAGACAAGGTATTAGAGCAAGTATTTCATAGAATACTTTGAAGAGTGAGCTTCCACCACTCTTTTTGGTAGAAGTTCTACTTAAAATGCATTTTAGAAGTTGCAGATGAAATTATTATCAGCTTACTTGCAGCACAATAAGTTTCAGAACTTCCTTGGAATCTTTCACACATCCCTTGTCCCTGGACAACTATTAAAGGCTCCTGATCCTCTGTACTTCCTTGCAATGAGGAATATGTTCAAGTTTTTTATTTCTCTTGCACCCACTCACTCTTTTTATCAGCTTTTTTTTTTTTTACCAACCCTTCAACTTTGATCAACATCTTGCTACTCCCCTGCTCATTTGATCCTGATATTTCAGATCTCCCCTCACAGCCAAATCTTCCTTAGTATTCAGGTATCAGGTTTCTCTTAAGTCCTACATCTGTCCACCAATCACATACATACATTCCAAACACAAGAGCTTAGTTCTGAGATCTCCACTTCTCCAGAAGGAAAAGCTAACAGCAAGGATCTTGAAACAGGAGTGGGAAAAACTCATTTAAAAAGAATGCAGCATGAAGGACATTCAAAAAGGTTCAGAAGAAGCTGAAAAATAGGAACAGGTAACAGACCAGTGGTTGCTCTTGGCTATGGTGGCAAAGAGTTCTCACAGGATACTTAGGAGTAGGAGTATGAGAATTCAACACCCAGAAACCCACTCAGTCTCGCTCACATCAGGAAGTTTTCATAAGCCTCTTATCCTTACCCATCAGAGGGCAGGTGGGATGAAAGCCACAATCACAGAAAACTAATCAAACTGATCACATGGACCACAGCCTTGTCTAACTCAATGAAACTATGAGTGATGCTGTGTAGGGCCACCCAAGATGGACGGGTCATGGTGAAGAGTTCTGAAAAAAAGTGGTCCACTGGAGAAGGGAATGGCAAACCACTTCAGTATTCTTGCCTTGAGAACCCCAGTCACTGAACTGTTCACCCACAAAACAGTTCAGTCACTCAGTCGTGTCCAACTCTTTGCAACCCCATGGACTGCAGCATGCCAGGGCTCCCTGTCCTTCACCAACTCCCAGAGCTTACCAAACTCATGTCCATTGAGTCAGTGATGCCATTCAATCATCTCATCCTCTGTTGTCCCCTTCTCCTCCTCCAAAATGTCTTGGTGCAAAATGTCTTGGTGAAACAATAATTAGTAATGAGATTCCTCCTGTACAATGTTATGAACCTCCATCCATAGATATTCAGCCACTCTATCAGATCTAATCCCTTGAATCTATTTGTCACTTCCACTGGATAATCATAAGGGTTTGATTTAGGTTATACATGAATGGTCTAGTGTTTTTCCCTACTTTCTTCAATTTAAGGCTGAATTTGGCAAGGAGATCGTGATCTGAGCCACAGTCAGCCCCCAGTCTTGTTTTTGCTGATGGGACCAGATGCCATGATCTTAGCTTCCTGAATGTTGAGTTTTAAGCCAGCTTTTTCACTCTCTTCTTTCACCTTCTTCAAGAGGCTCCTTAGTTCCTCTTCACTTTCTACTATCAGGGTGGTGTCATCTGCAGATCTGAGGTTATTGATATTTCTCCTGGCAATCTTGATTCCAGCTTGAGCTTCATCCAGCCCAGCATCTTGCAAAGTAAGCTGAGTTTTCCTCCAAATGTTCCATGTCACTTTAGTCATGGTTAAACAATAGCTGTAAGAAGAAACTGGGTGCAGTAGTTAACAAGTCAATATGCAATCATCAGTCCTATCTTCCCAGGTCTTCTGAAGGGCATCACAGAATGAAAGATACAGAACTAAGGACACGGAGGCTTTAGATCCAGTACTGAGTTTAGGGTTATGGTTGGCTGACTTCAGCATAAGACTTTTAACTCATTTATGTTCCACTGAAGAACCAAGTTCTAAATGGAGCAATTTTAAAGACTAGATGTAATGCAAAGGTAACCCTAGAATAAAAGTATGGTGAATGCAGGAAAATCATTAGCACTCAAATTCTTTACATGAGGCCCTGTGCCTGAATATAGACCTTTACTTTATATCTCATTAACAAGGTCTAAGGTCCTGAAAGAGTAGGAATTACTAGATCAAGGATGACAGGGCAACATAGAATATCATGGGTTTATTAAATGCTGTTTAGAAGCATCTTTTGGATAAGATTGTCAAAATTCAAATACAAAAGACATCAAAAAAGGAATTGCCTGCAAAAAAATGTAACCATAGAAAATGGAACCATATGGGAAATAGATGGGGAAACAGTGGAAACTGTGTCAGACTTTATTTTTGGGGGTTCCAAAATCACTGCAGATGGTGATTGCAGCCATGAAATTAAAAGACACTTACTCCTCGATAGGAAAGTTATGACCAACCTATTCAAAAGCAGAGACATTACTTTGCCAACAAAGGTCCATCTAGTCAAGGCTATGGTTTTCCCAGTGGTCATGTATGGATGTGAAAGCTGGACTGTGAAGAAAGCTGAGCACTGAAGAATTGATGCTTTTGAACTGTGGTGTTGGAGAAGACTCTTGAGAGTCCCTTGGACTGCAAGGAGATCCAACCAGTCCATTCTAAAGGAGATCAGCCCTGGGTGTTCCTTGGAAGGACTGATGTTGAAGCTGAAACTCCAGTACTTTGGCCACCTCATGCGAAGAGCTGACTCATTGGAAAAGACCCTGATGCTGGGAGGGATTGGGGGCAGGAGGAGAAGGGGACGACAGAGGATGAGATGGCGGGATGGCATCACCGACTCGATGGACATGAGTTTGGTTGAACTCCAGGAGTTGGTGATGGACAGGGAGGCCTGGTGTGCTGCGATTCATGGGGTCGCAAAGAGTCAGACACGACTGAGCGACTGAACTGAACTTAACTGAAAAGGAAAAAAAAAAAAAGCAGCAGCCTGGGGCTCAGAAGGAAGAAACTAGGTTTGAAGAGCACATCTTTGCACTAGTACTGATTCCCAAACCTGGCTACACTTCAGAGTCACCTAAGAATTTTTTTTAAATACTAATTCCTGGGTTCTACCTGCAGAGATTCTGATTAACTGGTCTGAGAAGCAGCCTGGGAAATGAGGTAAGAAAAGTCTTTCTCAAGCACACCTTGCAGTCATGTCTGACTGAGCTGCTAATCAAGATCGGCTGGATTTCGACATTCATGTCCATTACTAGGATGCTCACAAGGGCCATAAAGAACAGACATAAAGGAGAGCATGCCCTCATGCCTTTTTTAGCATATGTGCTTTACTTGTGCCTTCTTTTCAATTTGTTAATTACTTTAACGCTCCTCAAAGTTGTGAACGGACTTTGGCAGGATGACTGATGCCAGAACAGTTAATTATGTAAGAAAGTAAAGGTCAACTTATAATGTAAAACCTAATTTATAGGAATATTATTGCCAACCTCTAGAGGGAGCTCAAGGTTCCTTCTTCCCACCTCCTTTCCAATCCCCATGGAGAAATACCATTTAGGTTTAAGTTTAGGATTTCACTAGCTATTTGATACTGGATGGAATGGTATGGCCAAGTTAACAATTTTTCTAAAGGGGGTGTGGCCTATTTTGGATTACCTTTTTCTTTGGAAACCGAAGGGAAGACGGTAAGATCTGTACTTGGGTTTTTGTTTGGGAAACAGAAATATTTTCAGTTCAGTTCAGTCGCTCAGTCGTGTCTAACTCTTTATGACCCCATGAACTGCAGCATGCCAGGCCTCCCTGTCCATCACCAATTCCCAGAGTTCACTCAAACTCATGTCCATCAAGTCGGTGATGCCATCCAACCATCTCATCCTCTGTCATCCCTTTCTCCTCTTGTCTTCAATCTTTCCCAGCATCAGGGTCTATTCCAATCAGTCAGTTCTTCACATCAGGTGGCCAAAGTATCAGAGTTTCAGCTTCAACATCAGTCCTTCCAATGAATATTCAGGACTGATTTCCTTTAAGATGGACTGGTTGGATCTCCTTGCAGTCCAGGGGACTTTCAAGAGTTTTCTACAACACCACATTTCAAAATCATCAATTATTTGGCACTCAGCTTTCTCTACAGTCCAACTCTCACATCCATACACGACTACTGGAAAAACCATAGCCTTGACTAGATGGATCTACTTAGCTAATTAGGTGTATATTAGCAGAGCAAAAAGAAGTCCTTTCAAGGGTCCATTGAAACTTCCTGCTTTAGGCTTAGGAGCTAACCTAAGATTTCTTTGCTTAATTTTGCCTAACCTTCATCATCTGTCAGTTTTTCATTCTCTCCTCATCTTCCTACTCTTCCCCAGCCTCAGTTCTGTTAAAAGAGAGATAAAAGAAATTGGGAAGAAAAGTCAAAAGTATCAAGGCTGAACTTAGTTTAAACAATAGAAAAAAAAACAGTGCCTGACTTTGTCTCAATTGTCCATCAACGTCATCTTTGAAGACTAACCCAAGCACACAGACAGAAATATACTACAACATAAAATATGCAATAAAAGATGTACCAGATTCTGAGCAAAATTACCAGAAGCCATTGTCTTAGTCTACTTGGGCTGCTATAACATATTACAATAGACTGCGTTGCTTAAACAATAGCAATTGGTTCTGGAGTTTGGGGAGTTCATGATCAAGATGCTGGGCAGCTGGGCTCCTGGTGAGAGCTCTCTTTCTGGGTTGCACACAGCGCCTTTCACACTGTGTCCTCACACGAGAGAAAGAGAGAGAGAGAGAGTGCTCTGTGTCTCTTCCTATTAAGGACACTGATTCCACCATGAAGGTCCCACTCTCCTGATCCCATCTAAACCCAGTTGTCTCCAAAGGCCTTTTTTGAAATATCATCATATTGGGGGTGAAGGCTTTGACAGACAAATCTGATGGAAGCACAAAGCAACCATAGAAGAGAGAGGGTCAGTTTGAGGAACTTTCATTGCCTGATCTAACTTCTAACCCTGGAAGTGAGTAACTCTGGATAAAACAAAGACAGAATAAGGCTTCCAACATCTCTTAATGCACTATACTTTTCCTTAGAAGCATCACTGCAACAACCAACAGATACTCCCTTATCTTTGGGGGAAGATCCTGTGAGGTGGATGTCAGGTACATTCCTCCTGCTCTACTTTTAACCACACATCTCTAAAGAATATGCAAGTGTTTAAACACAACCCCTACACTTGAATTCACAGCCCTTCAAAGAAGGGTTCAAATATATGGTTCAAATACAAAGGTTACATGGAAGCTTTTGGTAGATGAGGCAAAAAGATTAAAATCATCTTGGATGCCTGCTCTTCTTTAGATCACTTGTCTACTTTTGAACTCACTGCCCATGTGGCTGGTGTGATTAGATGAGGCCAGATCTTCCTCTCCCTGGGTAGAAAACACCATATATCCCTTCTACCTTAAGACATCTGAGAATCTCCTGTCTCTCATGGATATTAATTCAGTTTTATTGCTTTAAATAACACGGATTCACTGACAGCTCCACTTTAACTTCAGCATACATAATTTCTCCAAAGTACAAATATTGTACGGCCGGGATTCTGATGTTAATTTAGTCCCTCTCGATTGACTCTCATTTTCAGTGTGACTGTGGTTTTGGATATACAGAATCTATTGATACATTGAGAGTAATAAATTTAGATAGCACTTTATTAATGTGCTCAACCAGAATTAATTAAGGGGTGGAGAGCATCGCAATGGTTTCTCTCTTTTTTTAAAAAAAATATGTACTTATTTATTTCGCTGACTCAAGTCTTAGTTGCGATCTTTTGTTGTGGCACACAGACTCTCTAGTCATGGAGCTCTGTAATGTGGTATAGCGGATCCAGCATATGAGCTTTAGAAGTTGTGGCACATGGGCTTAGCTGCTCCACAGCATGTTGGATCTTAGTTCCCCAACCAGAGCTCAAACTTGTGTCCCCTGCATTCCAAGGGAGATTCTTAACCACTGGACCACCAGGGAAGTCCCCTGCGATGACTTCTCACATTAACTACATAGAAGTGAACCAAATTTCACAGATGAAGGGCATGGTCCTTCACAAGACTGTCCTCATTTCAGATTCCAGCTGTAAGTGTAGAAGTTTCCAGGCCACCTTCACTTCTGACCCACTGTCTACAACTGGTGATTCCTACTACCCCCTCAGCTTGATAATTCACTAGAACAATTCACAGAACTGAGAACACCACTATATTTATGATTAAAGTATTATTACAGCAAAAAGACACAAATCAGAACAAGTCAGAGAGAGATGCACATGGCCAGGTCTGGGAAATAAAATTCTATGAAATAAAATTCATATTCTCTACCCTCTACTGTGCATTGCATATCTGCATTATTAACCAAACCCCCCTCATTGGCAGAAAGACCTGCTTAACCCTAAAGAGTAATATTCTCCTACCATCAACAACTCCTTAAAAAATAACATTTCTCATCGATATTATAAGGAGCTATGATGACACTTAGATCTGCAAAATGTAAACTATCAATAACACGTCATTTAATGTACAGGCTTCTGTCCCAAAAACTTACATAACTGTGCCTTGACTTCTAATAGGAGCTTTCTGAGATGCTGTTCTCAAGTTGTAATCCTCAGTTTGGCTCAAGTAAAATTTTCCATTCCTTTATCAGATCTACTTTTTGTCAACATGCATGGTGTAGTCAACAGGGCATCAGAGATACCTACTAGAAAGCATCTGGCATCCACTAGAACCAGCGTTCAGTACCAGCATGGGCTATGGAACCCCACTCACTTCTCAGTACACCTCAGGTACTCGGGGAGTCTCCTGATTTCCAGATCTCGTTGTTTGAGTGATGATCCTAAAAATGTTATTCAACCTGTTTTGCTTAAGATGTGGTGTCTTAAGGGGCACTGGTGCATTTTTGAGGCCAGGATCCTTAGGGGATCTGGGCAAGAAGCCCATGGAAACATAGGTGGCTGAGTTTTTATTAAATCTGGCTTAAATTTTTTAAAAAATGAGTTGATATATGGTCTGAACACAACTGTCGCGAGTGAAATGAGAGACAATTATTCAGTTCCAAAGAATATGGGACACCCATGGCAATCCTTTGGAACAGGAAATGGTGAACCACTCCAGTATTCTTGCCTGGGAAGTCCCACGGACAGAGGAGCCTGGCGGGCGTAGTCCATGCGGTCACAGAGCTGGACCCAACTTACCAACGGAGCACGAGCATGACCACAGCCGTTAACTAACTGCTGCTCCTCTGGGCAGCACCACAAGGCTGAAAATCCAGGGCTTCAGGCACCCACGATGGTTTTAAACTGTTACAGGGAGAAAACAAGCCATGTAAACAGAACAGAACTGACCCAACTGTAACTCCTTGCAGAACTAGACTCAGAAACAGCACACATGAAATCCACCAGGCTCTCCTCAGAATTGTTCAGATTATATCTTGTATCTCACATCTGAATTAGGCTATGAAATTAATATTGGGAGATTGAACCTCAAAGGCCCTCCCCTGCAAACGGCCACCTATGGGAATACCAGCTGGGTTTATGTATGCTTACAAGTACTTAACTGAGAATTAAAGGAAATCAGGCCCTAAAATGGCCAAGATGGGGTTCTTTTGGTACTCCAGAACAATTTTGAGCATGCAGTTAAAGACAGTAGTCTTTTCAGCCTGTGCCCTGCAGAGTCTTCTCGAAAAAACAGTGATTAAGTGTTTTTCGCTTTTCTAAAATTAGATTAGCAGGGGAAAATATTTGTAGGGCTAGCTCCTTGGACCCTTTGAATTAGAGAAATTTCTAAATTATTAAAATTTTAGAGAGCTCTCATCTTAGACTCTGAGAAGGCAATGGCAACCCACTCCAGTACTCTTGCCTGGCAAATCCCATAGATGCAGAAGCCTGGTAGGCTGCAGTCCATGGGGTTGTGAAGAGTCGGACATGATTGAGTGACTTCACTTTCACTTTTCACTTTCACGTATTGAAGAAGGAAATGGCAACCCACTCCAGTATTCTTGCCTGGAGAATCCCAGGGACGGGGGAGCCTGGTGGGCTGCCGTCTATGGGGTCACACAGAGTTGGACACGACTAAAGCAACTTAGCAGCAACAGCAGCAGCATCTTAGACTACTGTTGTCTATTTTAATTGGTATGTGGAAGCACCAAAAGGCTTCAGAATTCCGAAAAAGCCTCATTGAAAGATCTGTTGTGAAAGATTAGCTCAAGATTGTCGAGTAGAAGGATATGCCCTCATCCCTTCTCATGAGAACATTGGAATCACAGCTAACTGCTGAGCAACCATCAACAAAGAAACACCAGATCCTATCAGAAAAGATACCTTATATCCAAAGACCAAGGAGGGGCGAGACAGGAGGAGGAGTGCAAGTGTGATAGAATCAGGTTTCATACCCATCAGGTGGGCAACCCACAGACTGAAGAACAACTGTGCCACAGAAATTCTGCCACTGCAGTCAAAGTCCTGAGCCCCACATAGGCAACTCAGCTGGGCGGTCAGGCAACAGGATAAGGATGCCCCAGACAGTCTGGCTTTGAAGGCCAGTGGGATTAGATTACAGGACTTCCTCAGCACTGGAAGAAACAGAAACTCCACTCTTGAAGGGCACAAACAGGGTCCTGTGTGCACCAGGACCCCGGGGAAAGGAGCACTGACCCAACAGGAGATTGGGCCAGACCTGCCTGCTGGCACTGGGGGGTCTCTGGCAGAGATGGGAGAGCAGCTGTGGTTCATGGAGGGGACACTGGCATCAACAGTTCTGGGAAGGACCCACTGGCAGGAGACTCCGGAGGCTGCCATCAGCCCCAATAAACAACTTGTAGGTTCCAGTGCTGGGTCATCTCACGCCAGACAACCAGCAGGGAGGGAACACAGCCCCAGCCATCAGCAGACAAGAGGATTAAAATTTTACTAAGCTTGGTCATGTCTGATTCTTTGCGATCCCATGGACTAAACAGTACATGGAATTCTCCAGGCCAGAATACTAGAGTGTATAGCAGTTCCCTTCTCCAGGGGATCTTTCCAACCCAAGGATCGAACCCAGGTCTCCCACATTGCAGGTGGATTCTTTACAAGCTGGGCCACCAGGGAAGCCCTTTGCTGAGCAACAGCCCTGCCCACCACCAGCCCCTACCATCAGGAAACCTGCACAAGTCTCTTAGACAGCCTCATCCACTAGAAGACAGACAGCAGAACTAAGAAGAATTTTCAGCTTGTGAATAAAAATCATAATCAAAGAAAGTTAGACAAAGTGAAACAGCAGAGGATTATGCCCCAGATGAAAGAACAAGACAAAACCCCAGAAAAACAACTAAATGAAGTGGAGAAAGGCAACTTTCCAAAAAAAGAATTCAGAGTAACGATATTAAAGATGCTCTAGGATCTCGGAAAAAGGAATGGACGCAAGGATTGAGAAGATGCAAGAGATGTCTAACAAAGACCAAGAAGAACTAAAGAACAAAGAGAAATGAACAACATAATAACTAAAACGAAAAATACATTAGAAGGAATCAATAGCAGAATAACTGAGGCAGAAGAACAGATAAGTAACCTGGAAGACAGAGTGATGAAAATCACTGGTGTGGAAAAGAATAAAGAATGGGGGAAAAAAAGAAAAGGGAGTGTGACTGTACACACTGCTATACTTAAAATGGATACCCAATAAGGACCTATACAGGGAACTCTGCTCAATATTATGTACAACCTAAATGGGAAAAGAATTTTAAAAAGAACAGATACATGTATATGCATAACTGAATCGCTCTGCTGTATATCTGATCAACTATACTCCAAAGTAAAGAGAAAAGTTTTTTGTAAAATGCTATTGAACTGTGGTGTTGAAGACTCTTGAGAGTCCCTTGGACTGCAAGGAGATCCAACCAGTCCATTCTAAAGATCAGTCCTGGGTGTTCTTTGGAAGAAATGATGCTAAAGCTGAAACTCCAGTACTTTGGCCACCTCATGCAGAGTTGACTCATTGGAAAAGACTCTGATGCTGGGAGGGATTGGGGGCAGGAGGAGAAGGGGACGACAGAGGATGAGATGGCTGGATGGCATCACCGACTCGATGGACATGAGTTTGAGTGAACTCCAGGAGTTGGTGATGGACAGGGAGGCCTGGCATGCTGCAATTCATGGGGTCGCAGAGAGTCAGACAAGACTGAACAACTGAACTGAACTGAATGAAAGATTAATGATATAAAAGGTATCTAAAACTTTAACTACTGCTCCCCTCTTTCCTCCTTAATTTGAGTACTTGTTCTAGTAATCTGAATTGCCTTTCTACCCCGAAGACACTATTAAACGATTACCTTTAGAACTGTGACCATCTGAGGCTGCAGGTAAGCCTGTTTAGATCAAAGGCTGAACCAATCATCATAATTAGAGAATTTCTCAACCCAGGGAAAATCCTCAAAAGTGTTTGTAAATGGATTACCAAAATGAGAGGCCACCAGTCTGACTAAACTGACCAAAGCTGATATTTGAAAGTGAAAGTCATTCAGATGTGTCCGACTCTTTGTGACCCCACAGACTGTAGCCTGCCAGCTTCCTCTGTACATGGACTTCTCCAGGCAAGAATACTGGAGTGGATAGCCATTCCTTTCTCCAGGGGATCTTCCCAACCCAGGGACTGAACCTAGGTCTCCCACACTGTAGGCAGATTCCTTACTGTCTGAGCCACCAGGGAAGGCCCTATCCCTTCTCCGGGGGGTCTTCCTGACCCAGGGATTGAACCTGGGTCTATTGCACTACAGGCTGATTCTTTACCAGCTGAACTACCAGGGAAGAAGTTAATAGAATTTTTTTTTTTAGTTTTAACCCTAAGGGTTAATTTTTTATACAAATTTAATTTATATAAATTAAATAAATTTATTTAATTAGAGGTTAATTACTTTACAATATTGTATTGGTTTTGCCATACATCAACATGAATCTGCCACGGGTGTACACGTGTTCCCCATCCTGAACCCCCCTCCCACCTCCCTCCCCGTACCATCCCTCTGGGTCATCCCAGTGCACCAGCCTCGAGCATCCTGTACCATGCATTGAGCCTGGTCTGGTGATTCGTTTCACATATGATATTATACATGCTTCAATGCCATTCTCCCAAATCATCCCACCCTCACCCTCTCCCACAGAGTCCAACAGACTACATCTGTATCTCTTTTGCTATCTCGCATACAGGGTTATCTTTACCATCTTTCTAAATTCCATATATATGCGTTAGTATACTGTATTGGTGTTTTTCTTTCTGGCTTACTTCACTCTGTATAATAGGCTCCAGTTTCATCCACCTCATTAGAACTGATTCAAATGTATTCTTTTTAATGGCTGAGTAATACTCCATTGTGTATATGTACCACAGCTTTCTTATCCATTCANATATATATGCGTTAGTATACTGTATTGGTGTTTTTCTTTCTGGCTTACTTCACTCTGTATAATAGGCTCCTGTTTCATCCACCTCATTAGAACTGATTCAAATGTATTCTTTTTAATGGTTGAGTAATACTCCATTGTGCATATGTAGCACAGCTTTCTTATCCATTCGTCTGCTGATGGACATCTAGGTTGCTTCCATGTCCTGGCTATTATAAACAGTGTTGTGATGAACATTGGGGTACACTTGTCTCTTTCAATTCTGGTTTCCTCCATGTGTATGCCCAGCAGTGGGATTGCTGGGTCATAAGGCAGTTCTATTTCCAGTTTTTTAAGGAATCTCCACTTTTCTCTATAGTGGCTGTACTAGTTTGCATTCTCACCAACAGTGTAAGAGGGTTCCCTTTAATCCACACCCTCTCCAGCATTTATTGCTTGCAGACTTTTGGATCGCAGCCATTCTTTACTGGTGTGAAATGGTACCTCATTGTGGTTTTGATTTGCATTTCTCTGATAATGACTGATGTTGAGCATCTTTTCCTGTGTTTGTTAGCCATCTGTATGTCTTCTTTGTAGAAATGTCTGTTTAGTTCTTTGGCCCATTTTTTGATTGAGTCGTTTATTTTTCTGAAATTGAGCTGCAGGAGTTGCTTGTATATTTTTGAGATTAATTCTTTGTCAGTTGCTTCATTTGCTATTATTTTCTCCCGTTCTGAAAGCCGTCTTTTCACCTTGCTTATAGTTTCCTTTGTTGTGCAGCAGCTTTTAATTTTAATTAGGTCCCATTTGTTTATTTTTGCTTTTATTTCCAATATTCTGGGAAGTGGGTCATAAAGGAACCTGCTGTGATTTATGTCAGAGAGTGTTTGCTTATGTTCTCCCCTAGGAGTTTTCTGGTCTTACATTCAGATCTTTAATCCATTTTGAGTTTATTTTTGTGTGTGGTGTTAGAAAGTGTTCTAGTTTCATTCTTTTGAATCCATACTGGATCTGCTTCTGTGACCTTAGTTCTTAGTTTGCCACTTTTGTTACTATAGGCACACATAATGGCCTGCCTTGGGCTTCCCAGGTGGCACTAAAGTAAAGAACCCACGTGCCAACGCAGGAGCTGTAAAAGACATGGGTCCAGTCTCTGGGTTGGGAAGATCCCCTGGAGGAGGGCATGGCAACCCACTACAGTATTCTTGCCTTGAGAATCCCATGGAAGAGGAACCTGGCAGGCTACAGTCCATAGGGTTGCAAAGAGTCAGACATGATTGACGTGACTTAGCATGCACACACAATGGCCTGCCTCGGGGATCCTGCCTGGCCCCTCCACCTGACCTTTGGGCTAGGGTGCCTTTGGCTCACAGGGAGATAGCATGACCCTGCCACCTGTGAAGGGCTATAAGTAAGTAAAATTAACACATCCCCCTGACTGAGGCTTGCCATTCTAGGAGATATTTACAATAATTGAATGGTCTCTTTACTTTGCTTCCTTACCTACCCCCATCTCTGATCCATAAAAGAACCTGGCATTTACTTTGAGGCACTAGCCAGCCATCTTCTCATTCAGCCGGCTTTATGAACAGTCTCTTCTTTGCCTCAACACCCTGTCTCTAGGATTTATTGGCCTATTGTACAGCGAGGTGAGTGAGCTTGGACTTGAATAACAGAAGGGGAACTTCTCCCTTAAGCTAAATAAGAGAAAGTAAAACATTTCAACATAGGTGAATGGTTATCAGTTCCTTGATATCACTGAGGTGGTCATCCAGTTCTTTGAAAAAAATTTTTAAAAACTGCCTTTGTTTTATAAATCTAGTCTTTACAGGATCAGAGGTGTGGCTCCAAAAATAATTCAAAACCCACCAATTTTAACACTCCAAAAACCTCTCCTATTTGACTGTAAGAGACCTGTAAGTATTGAGGGAAAAGGAGGAGAGAGGGTAGGCAGCAGTCATCCTAGAAGGGACTTGCCTTTCTCCTCCTATACCTTGAGATGCCAATATCCTACCTGGTCTTCTCCAGGAACTCTTATCTCTGCTATCTTTTTAAAATGCAAATTTCAGGAAAAGGTGTAGCAATTTGGAACTTGTCAAGACTAATAGAAATCTTAAGTATCTTCTCCATAAATATTAGGAGTCTAAGGCAAAGCTTCTAGCTACTTAAATAGTTTCTTGACAAACCTTCCCTAAAATCCTTCTTACAGTTAGATTTTTATACTCCACTGCCCTGATGATTAAAGATGTTGTCTAGTATGAAATTTTAATGAGTACATCAAACTTTCAACAAGCAAATGGCTTATTTCTGCTGAGTCTTTTGGTCTGATTCAATCCATAAAGGAATGCCAAAACAAGGAATGCCAAAACAATTAATAACCTTAGTTATTAATTTCTTTACCACTATTGTGGCAACAACTAATGTAATCAGATAGTGTTCAGTCCATCCACTAAACATGTAAATAAGAACCAAACAGTGAGTACAGCCTAAAGCTGGGGGAAAATCTATTAAATCCATCTGGAGTACCACAGAGGAAAATGTGGGCTTTAGAGGACTTTGTAGGTGATGGAGAGCTCTCCCACAAATTTGGTTAAGATTTACAAGTAGCACAATGAGAAATAATTTGGTCAGAAATTTTGTGCATGCCAGGGCAAAACCAACGGTCTTTTAGTTCCTTAACTATCCTCTCCCCACAAGCTATATCATCCAGAGGGGTAATAAAGAAGCTAGATTCAAAGTGTTACAATGATTTTGTAACAAGGGAGAATAGAATCTGACTCCATGTTGGATATGTTTCTTTTACATTAACCTTTGCTCCCCTAAGGTGACTAAGCAGGAGATACTTTGCAAGACTTATGGACTTTTTACTTTACTTCCTCACCTCCTTCCCCTCTGTTCTATAAAAGAAACTAGTATCCTGACCCTGATAAGATGGTACTTTAGGACACTAGCTTGTCATCTTCTCAGATGTCTAGCTTTTCAAATAAAGTTGTTATTTTTTATCTCGACACCTCATCTCCCAATTATTTTTCTGTTGTGTGGCAAGCAAACCAAGCTTGGACTCAGTAACAATTTAAGATGATTGGGAGGTTTAGGTAAAAAAGCCTGCTCATAAGTGGTTTCTCACTGTATAAAGTGCTATGTCCTATGGATTTGTAATATAGACAAACATATTAAAAAGCAGAGACATCACTTTGCTGACAAAGGTCCATATAGTTACAGCTGTTTTTTCCTAGCATCTATGTACAGATGTGAGAGCTGGACCATGAAGGAGGCTAAGCACTGAAGAATTGATGGTTTCGAACTGTGGTGTTGGTGAAGATTCTTGAGAGTCCCTTAGACTGCAAAGAGATTAAACCAGTCAATCCTAAAAGAAATCAACTATGAATATTCAGTGGAAGGACTGATGCTGAAGCTCCAATACTTTGACCATCTGATGCAAAGAGCTGACTCATTGGAAAAGACCCTGATGCTGGAAAAGATTGAAGGCAAAAGGAGAAAGGGATGACAGAGGATGAGATGGTTGGATAGCATCACTGACTTGATGGACATGAGTCTGAACAAACTCAAGGAGACAGTGAAGGACNGATGCAAAGAGCTGACTCATTGGAAAAGACCCTGATGCTGGAAAAGATTGAAGGCAAAAGGAGAAAGGGATGACAGAGGATGAGATGGTTGGATAGCATCACTGACTTGATGGACATGAGTCTGAACAAACTCAAGGAGACAGTGAAGGACAGGAAAGCCTGGTGTGCTGCAGTGCATGGGCTTGCAAAGAGTTGGACACGAATTAGCAACTGAACAGCAAGATACAGCACCAGGAACAAAGAGATGAATGGGGAGCCTAACACAAGACTAACGTGCATGTGTGCTACATAAGCTATGTCAATCAAGGCAGTTGCTGCACACACCACATAGAAGCCTGGGGGCATTCCTCATCCCACTGTGTCTAATGACATGAGAAATGGTAGACCATGTCTGAAAGACAAAAGGCTAGAATGCCTGAAACAATCCCATTACTTTCAAGACATTATAGATTAAAATCTTTGTCAAAGCTAGGTAAACAAAGAGCCAGGAGTGTACATGAAGCTAATTTTAAGGCTTCAGAGGAAGTAAATGCCTCTGAAGGCCAGAAAATAAGTTCTGGGATAATATCTGGAAGAAGGGCATACAGACTTTTAGCAGGGCTACAAAATTCAGACTCTACTGGTTGCAATAGCCACCTGCCCCTAAAACTTTATGTAATTGCCTCTTCATTTGAGGGAGAAGGATGGACAAAGTTGACTTAAGACATTTGGGGGTGAGCTTCTAAATGCCTTGAGATAAGTTATGTCTTAAGTGGGTAACAGTCATTTGGACTCACTAAAGTTTAGATCTGGAGGCCTTCTGGCCTCATTCAGCTAGTTCTTTTAGGAGGATGAAGGAGTCTGTAAGAGCCTCCTGCTTAGTTTGATCACAAAACAAAAGGTCATCAACATACTAAATAAGCGTGGAGTCTTGGGTAAATGCTATAGAATCAAGTCTACTTTAAGGATCTAGGGAAATATTGAGGGAGAGTCACAATATCCCAGCCCAAAAGTTCAAGTGAATTGTCTTGCTTTACACAGTTACACAAAAAGAAACTGTGAGTCAGGCTGCAATGGGATTGAGAAAAAGGCTGAACAGAGGTAACTTTACTAGAAATCATGCCGTGTTAGCAGGAATTAAGGAATTACAAAAGGTTTAGATTCTTAGTGTTAGTTGCTCAGTCATGTCTGACTCTTTGCAACCCTATGAACTGCAGCCTGCCAGGCTCCTCGGTCCGTGGAATTCTCCAGGCAAAAATACTGGAGTGGGTAGCCATTGCCTTCTCTGGGGGATCTTCCCAACCCAGGGCTTGAACCCAGGTCTCTTATACTGCAGGCGGATTCATTACCACCTGAGCCACCTGACTGCAGCTATGAAATTAAAAGAGGCTTGCTCCTCGGAAGAAAAGCTATGACTAACCTAGACAGTATATTAAAAAGCAGAGACATTATTTTGCCAACAAAGGTCCATCTAGTCAAGGCTATGGTTTTCCCAGTAGTCATGCATGGATGTGAGAGTTGGACTATAAAGAAAGCTGAGCACCAAAGAATTGATGCTTTTGAACTGTGGTGTTGAAGAAGACTCCTGAGAGTCCCTTGGACTACAAGGAGATCCAACCAGTCCATCTTAAAGGAAATCAGTCCTGAATGTTCATTGGAAGGACAGATGTTGAAGCTGAAACTCCAGTACTTTGGCCACCTGTTGCAAAGAACTGACTGATTGGAAAAGACCCTGATGCTGGGAAAGACTGAAGGCAGGAAGAGAAGAGGATGACAAAGGATGAGATGGTTGGATGGTATCAATGACTTGATGGACATGAGTTTGAGGAAGCTCCAGGAGTTGGTGATAAACAGGGAAGCCTGGCGTGCTGCAGTCCATGGGGTCGCAAACAGTAAGACAGAACTGAGCGACTGAACTGAACTGAACTGACACCTTAGGTTCTTAGGTCTTGTATAAATCTACATATTTGGTTTCTGCCAGAGTCAAATTTGCCTTTTTCTTACTGGTAAGTATGGGGTGTTACAAGGTTAGAAGTAAAGACAAGTACATCCTGCTTCAAAAGAGAGTCCATAATAGATTCAATTCCTAGCTGTTCATCCCTGGAGAGAGAGTACTGGGCTTCTGATAGAAAAGGTTTATTCTTCTTCTAACTAATGTGCACAGGTTCTGCACTCAATAACAATCCTCCTTTATTTGCATGTGTAGCCCAGAGACTAATTGGGGCATCTTTTGAGGACTCATCCTCTCCAGAGGAATTTAAATCAGAATGAGTTTCTAGTAAGGAAAGTAGAAACTCCCAGCTGGGCTCCAGGGGCCTTGTGATGGCCTGGAGGCCCCACCCTTCCTCCTGATCCCCTCAGTCCGGGGCTGGCCTTTCCAAAGCTTAGGGGCCTCAGATCACACCTCAGATACTAGCATGGGTGTGATTTTCCCTGAATCCAATCCTGGCTCCACCAGCAGCTTGCAGTGTGACCTTGAATCCCTAGCATTCCCTTTCTGAGCCTCAGTTTCTGTCTCCAGGTCCAGAACTGAAAAACCCAGCCCCTCTCAGAGGAAGCAATGGCTGTGAAAATTGATTTGTCAGCTGCAGAGAATGATGACAGATTTGAGAAGTCTTGATTACAGGCTTGGGAAGCTTGGCCTACCCAGCTCGCCCTTGCAAGGGGAAGGGGTAGGGTGGTCCTTTGCTTCCTCCCTCCCCTTCCTTTCCTCTCAACCTTGGTGGGTCTTCACTGACAATTCCAAATTTGGACATAGGCCCCGGAGTTTGTAAAAGAGCTCTGGTTTCCCTGGTCCACTGTTTCCTCTCACTTCCCCTTCCTCCCCTACCCAAAGCACACCTTAAATTGCCGGCCCCACTGACCCAGCCTGTTATCATGACCTTCTTAGCCCCAGCTTTGGAGGTGAATGGCCTCCCAGTTTCAGTTGTCATGGACCCTGCCCTTCTGGCTGGCAAGCTCTGCACCAACGCAGAGGGCACTGGCCTAGGGGTCAGTGAAAAGTTGGGTCACAGTTCTAGGCGCTGGGGTCCTTGGGCAAACCCCTTCCTGCCCTGTGCTTAGTTACCCTTCTATAGGAAAGTCTGCTGAACCGACTGACTGCCTCTTGCTGCATTGGTGGTCTAGGATTCAACTGTTCTGAGCTTTAGGACTGTGGGGAATAGGGTGGGGCGGAGGCACCCATCCGCCTGGGCAGCTGTGACAGTCACTCATCCATCTTTCTTTGCCTACCACTCTTTGTTCCTGAGGCCCAGGCTGCTGGGACACAGAAAATATTTGTGGTTTCTGGGTAAGGGCCACAGCTGTTACTGGAGCAGACTCTGTCTTGGAGTGTGCAGAAGAGGGGGCTGCCCCTGGGAAGCCAGGGACCTGGCCTGTTGGGCTCATTCCTGAGACGGGGTTGGGGAGCTCTGCAGTGTTGGGTCCCCGCCAGCGTCTGGAACATCTGCACTGCAGCACCCAGAGGCGCTCCAGCCACACCCAGCCCCAGCCTCTGCCTTGCACTAGCCAGCCGGGCACACTACTACCGCTCTGGGCCTTAGTGCCTTCCTCTTTAGAGGGTTAAGAGCTGTGCCCAGGGGACCCAGCTGGTCAAATGGTTTGGGGCTGCTGGCTCTTCATGCACCATTCTAGAATTTTTCCACAGAGGTCCAGTCATGTCCCTAACCTCACCTCCCCCAACCTCTCCAAGATGCTTCCTGGGTGGGGACAAAGTGCAGGGTGTGGTCTCGACTCTGATTTTCAACTTGCCTGTTCCTCTAGCTCCATCTCAAAAGAGGGGAGGAAGTCTTGGGTCAGGGTGCCTTTATCCATCCTTCAAAACGTGTTGGTTTGGAATTCAGCCACATTCCCTTTCCTTTTGGGGTTGAGAAGCTCTCTCCAGAGACTGGCTAAGGAGGAATGCCTGGCCTTGGGTTCTTGGAGCCTCGGATCCCCGTCTGTAAAATGACCATGAGGTTGATATTCTCCCTCACGAGATTATAAAATGGCTGCTGCTGCTAAGTCGCTTCAGTCATGTCCGACTCTGTGCAATCTCAAAAGAGGGGAGGAAGTCTTGGGTCAGGGTGCCTTTATCCATCCTTCAAAACGTGTTGGTTTGGAATTCAGCCACATTCCCTTTCCTTTTGGGGTTGAGAAGCTCTCTCCAGAGACTGGCTAAGGAGGAATGCCTGGCCTTGGGTTCTTGGAGCCTCGGATCCCCGTCTGTAAAATGACCATGAGGTTGATATTCTCCCTCACGAGATTATAAAATGGCTGCTGCTGCTAAGTCGCTTCAGTCATGTCCGACTCTGTGCGACCCCCTAGACTGCAGCCCACCAGGCTCCCCCGTCCCTGGGATTCTCCAGGCAAGAACACTGGAGTGGGTTGCCATTTCCTTCTCCAGTGCAGGAAAGTAAAAAGTGAAAGTGAAGTCGCTCAGTCGTGTCCGACTCTTAGTGACCCCATGGAATGCAGCCCACCAGGCTCCTCCACCCATGGGATTTTCCAGGCAAGAGTACCGGAGTGGGGTGCCACTGCTTTCTCTGTTGTCCCAATCTCCCCTAAAAAAAGAAGCACTAGGCCTTTAGGCATGGAATGCGATGGGAGGTGGGAGGGAGGTTCAAGAGAGAGGGGCATACGTATACTGATGGTTGATTCATGTTGCCAAACAGAAACCAACAATATTGTAAAGCAATTATCTTCCAATTAAAAATGAGTAATTTCTTTA
Source organism: Oreotragus oreotragus (assembly GCA_006410675.1). Classification (NCBI taxonomy): domain Eukaryota; kingdom Metazoa; phylum Chordata; class Mammalia; order Artiodactyla; family Bovidae; genus Oreotragus; species Oreotragus oreotragus. Next base: position 79,901 of record SJYX01024831.1, read on the forward strand.
AAAATCAACAACAAAAACCACAATTTATACTTTTATTTTCATGTTGATTTTAAATAATCACAGATTCCAAATTATTAAAAATAAATAAGTTGAAACTAGAAAAGCCTTCAACCAACTGTGGTCAAAATAACAAATGTCTGAAAGATGACGAGAAAAACATGTATTACAAGTTGCAATTATTTTTGCATATCAAAATGAACAACAACAACAAAAAGGGACAAGGAGAAGTGCAACCTGGTAGAAAATATGTGATTGGACGAAAATGACCAGTTATTAAAGTATTCATAATTTTGCTATATATATATGTACACTAATGAAAAAATCATAATTTCCACAGTCACAGAAATAAAGCTGCATCATTGTTTACAATTAATGTAAGTATCATCTATCTGCTCCTCCTACTTCATACACATACCCATATCCAAAGTATTCTCAAAGCCTGGAGATTTTTTTATTCTTTCCTTGAATTGATTCTTGGTTTGAGTTTAGTCGAAAAGATAATCCTTCATATTCTGCATAGATGAAATGTCCAGTGGATAGTGACGCTTCAGGACTGAAGGAGTGACTGTCTGTCTAAGTCAGGGAAAAACTTTCCCCAGCAAGATCATTTTACAGGTATGATGCAGCAAAAAGGAGTTTACCCCTACTCAGTCCTCTCAGAGTTGACTTCTTTGATCATCTATTAACCTGTCTCTTATACACATCTAGATGTGTATAAGAGACAGGTCTAAAACATACTGAGGTAAAGACATGCTCATCTTTTGAATATTTATGCCAAATAGCATTTTAATACCTAAGTCAAAGCACCAGACACACTGAAAAGAAATATTTGGATGTAAGATGTTAAACCGAGAATGATATGTTTCATCATTTTGAATTTAGCCCTCTTGTGATGTCAATATGACTTAGTTTAAGGTTTTAGTTATGTTTATGATGCTATTTATCTCAAATGCTCTCAGTTCAGAATCTAATAAGATATACTTGAATGTATAGTATTTATAAATAAATATATGTAAAAATATCTGGTTATGTTAGATATCAAGATAGGCAGAAGATACATCAACAACCTCAGACGTGCAGAATGCCTGGAGAATCCCATGGAGGGAGGAGCCTGGTAGACTACAGTCCATGGGGTCGCAAAGAGTCGGACACGACTGAGCGACAAACTACTACTAACTACTAACTAACTTAGCAGGTCTTGGCTGAACCCTTGATATGTTGGATGCTGTTACCATAACCTTCCGGCAAATGTGGAAACTCAGTTATCGTATGTTTAGGGTAGAAAGAACACTGACATTTACACAGGGTGTCCTGTGGTCTGGGATGTCTTCCAAGCACTGTTGTTCTTTAGTCACTAAGTGTGTCCGACTCTTTTGTGACCCTGTGGACTGCAGCCCACCAGACTCCTCTGTCCATTGAGTTTCCCAGGCAAGAACACTGCAGTGGGTAGCCATTCCCTTCTCCAGGGGACTTCCCTCTCCAGGGATCAAACCCGTGTCTCCTGCATTGGCAGGTGGGTTCTTTACCTCTGAGCCGCCTGGGAAGCCCCCTTCTAAGCACCAGATATGTCTAAACTTTTTTCATGCTCACCACAACTCCTCTGAGGTAGGCACTCTTTTATCCCCTGTTTTACATTTGAAGCCAAGTACGTGCCCAAGGCCACTCAAGCTCCTGAACAGCAGATCGGGCTCCAGTCTTGGGCAGTCTGGCTCCTGCCTGTGTGCTGGGAGACGTGTGCTTTGTTGTTGCTCACGAAAGTGGCCTGAACTGGGATTCAAACCCAGGCCAGTCCAACTCCAAAGCTGGGCCATCCCAGATTGTCTCCTGGGGCCTTATCCTGCCTGAGGATCAGTGGTTCTGGGTCAGGAGAGGGGAAGACACTGCTCTCTAAGAAATCCGAGTGCTGTGAGCTAGGGGGTGTGCCGGGCACAGGGCCAGGAAAGGCATTTACTCTGGCTTCGTGAAGGCAGGTCCTGGCAGGGGGAGGGGCCGGCCCTTGGTGTCTTCTTGCAGACTGGTGGGGAGGAGCCATCAGGAAAGGAGAAAGAGGGGGATCTAGATTTTGTAGCCCAGGGGCCTCCAAAGAGGGGTAAAGTGATTCTGCCTTTATGTCCCTCACACAGATATAATAAAAGTGATCATGTGCAAAAGATTTTATTCCATTCAGTAATCAATGACTGGACCAGGCAGATGTTAGAACCAGCTCAGAAGAGAATAAGTAGTTACTTTTATATCAAAAGGAATGTGCAAATGGAGGCAAACAGGTTTTTCCACCAGAGGTGGGGGAGGGGAAAGGGAGGGAAATCCACCCAACTTTTTATCCGATAGGACAGAATGAGCATGTCTCTAAGAATTGGGTTTTTATAGATTTTTTTTTTTCCCCTTGTAATACCTTGAAGACAAACAGCCTCCATCTAATTGCTGCTGCTGCTGGTACTAAGTCACTTCAGTCGTGTCCGACTCTGTGTGACCCCATAGACGGCAGCCCACCAGGCTCCCCCATCCCTGGGGTTCTCCAGGCAAGAATACTGGACTGGATTGCCATTTCCTTCTCCAATCCATCTAATTGAGGAATGATAAATCCACAGCGGTTGACCCAAGCCTCTCATGAGTAGATGGTTTCAGAGTCATGCTGTGGTTCAAAGGTNGTGTGACCCCATAGACGGCAGCCCACCAGGCTCCCCCATCCCTGGGGTTCTCCAGGCAAGAATACTGGACTGGATTGCCATTTCCTTCTCCAATCCATCTAATTGAGGAATGATAAATCCACAGCGGTTGACCCAAGCCTCTCATGAGTAGATGGTTTCAGAGTCATGCTGTGGTTCAAAGGTGGGAAAAGTCCCTCCTGGCTTCCTAGAAGAGTTAGAGCCACTTCGGAAAGTTTTCAAAAATTTCAAAAGCCCAGGCTTCATCTGTGGCCTGTTGAGTCTCTGGAGGTGGCCTTATGCTTTGCTAAGTTTGAAAAACTCCACAGGTGGTTATTAATGAAGTCAGAATTGAAAGAGCACTGATTTTAATGCTGGAAGACTGGTTAGAAAGTGCTAGTGGAAGAGATTCCTGGTTTAGGGGAAAGAGGGTGTGGTGGTGGGTGAAGAGGAAGAGGAGGGCAAGCAAATCAGGAAGGATGTCAAGGGCCTTGAATGCCGAGCTCAGAGGGCCTACTTTGAAGGAGGCTCTTGGAGATGATTGGGCAGCCCCTTGGGCGCTCCTGGGGCACAGAGGTTTGGGTGATTTTTTTGCATGATTTTCCAGATTATTTATAAAATTTTCCTCAATTTGCCCTTACCCTCCACACTTGATCTCATACCCTAATACTCAACATCTCTCTCCTCCCAAAAGTGCACTCAGTTCCTCCAAAGCCAGCAGGCTGCATTTTGAAGGCAGACGTGCTTTTTCTTATGCTGGTGCTTCTCCCCTCTTTCTTCTCCTTCCTCTGCTTCATTCCATTGAGTCCATATTCTTGACTGTGTACTTCTGTCAGCCTGAACCCCTAATACACATCTTTAACTTCGTGTATGTATAGCAGACATAAAAATGGAACATGAAAGGACTAGATCAATGTATTATTTTTATCTGTCTATTTAGTGTGCCAGGTCTTAGATGAGGCATTCGGGATCTTTAGCTGCATCTTGTGAACTCTCAGCTGTGGCATGTGGAATCTAGTTCCCTGACCAAGGATTAAACCTGCGCCCCCTGCATTGGGAGCTCAGATTCTTAGCCACCGGACCACCAGGGGAGTCCCAAGATCAATTTAAAAAGTTGTAAGTTGTAGTATTCTCATCCTGCACCCCAGTGGGTCATTGCGTCTGGTAGGTACCCCACTTTGGAGACCACTGCTCTGGTGACAATGATTGTTTTAACAGAAGCTAAGTAAGTAAGTAAGTGAAGTCGCTCAGTCGTGTCTGACTCTTTGCGACCCCATGGACTGTATGTAGCGTACCAGGCTCCTCTGTCCATTGGATTTTCCAGGCAATAGTACTGGAGTGGATTGCCATTTCCTTCTCCAGGGGATCTTCCCGACCCAGGGACTGAACCCGGGTCTCCCACATTGTAGACAGACGCTTTACCATCTGAGCCACCAGGGAAGTCCGCTTAATAGAAGCTAGCACCACTAATTGAACATTTACTCTGCACTTCACCATGCTAAGTATTTGACCTGCCTTACTGTATTGACTATTCACAAAAACCTTATGAGATTATCATTTTAGAGGTGAAGAAACTGAGTAAGAGAGAAATGATGCAATTCACCCATGGCCATGAGCAGTTAGCATTTGAATTTAGGCTGTGACTGCAAAGCCTGCAGTCTTAATTACAAAATGCCACGCTGTGTCCTTTGTAAATGTTTGGGACTTTATTTTGTAGATGTGGAAATTGAGATTCATGTTTAGGTAACTTACAGAATTACAAACTGCTAGGGGGTAGAGCTGTGACTGGGTCTGACCTCCAAGCCCATGCCTTTTGCAGGACTTGGACGAGACTTTCTTTCTGGTTCTTGGTTTCCGCAATGCTATAGTTGGGCGTTGGTGGTCGAGCCAACCCTGATATTCTGTACCCCAGGGTGTTTATCCTGGAGTCAGTCCTGTTTGCTGGCAGCCTGAAAGACTAAGGCAGGAGGTGGTCACAGCAGCACAAGGCCAGGAGGCCACTCTGCCTTGAATGGGTTTTTGGAATGATCTGTCCTGATGAACCTTCATGGAAATCCATGTCTGAAGAGATTCAGAGCTTCTGGGAGGAGAGAGGCACCAGTGTAGAGTGGCCATATCTGCCAGTCTTGATAAGCTATTTCAACCAAGATGATAAAACTTGCATATTGAGGGTGGGATGGGGATAGAGAGGAATCCTGTGGCCTTGGGGGAGAACTCTCCCAGGACTGATGTTCTGAGATTTTACTGTGAGAATCCCTGGTTGGTATCTGCAAAAGTCTCTAACACCCTCTTTCGGTTTTCCCAAAGATGGAGTAACATTGTCCACATTTTGCTGATGGAGAAACTGAGGTTGAGAGAGGCAACCTAGCTTGTCTGAACAGAGGGGCAGGCTGGGAACTGAACCTGGGTCTTTTCCTTTGGCCTCGTCCTCACTTCCTATTGCAGCGAGGGCTCATTGCTCTGTGGAGGCTTGTGATGACCTGATTATGGGAGGCGGAGAGGTAGGCCATTGTCTGGGCCTGACATGCCTTTATCTTTGTCTAGAAAGTGAGGCACTAGAAGCAGTGGGTTGTTAGATCTGGGATTCTGAAACACTGGATGTAAAACGTTTATTCAGGCAACTTGAGAAGTGTGGTCTGGGTCACCCTGGAAGGGATCAGAGCCCCTTGTAAAGCCTCGATGGCGCCTCTGTGATTAGCTCCAGAGCTTCCCCCAGCCCTCAGAGGAGGGGCTGTCGAAGCTCAGCTCCCTTGAACTGCACTCAGAACATGCAGTTCTGGACGATGTTTGCTTTCTATGTATACACAAGACATGCACTCGCAAGAGGCACATACAGACTGCTCAAAACCCAGAGCATTTTCCCAAAGACTTGGAGGCCCCTCTGAGCCATCCAGATGGGCCTGGGCTGCCGCCAGCTGCTAAAGTTTCCAGCAACAAGGCCAAAGAAAAATGCTTTGAAGCGGGAGATGCAGGTAACTTCCTGCCCCTCCTGCGGCCCCTTTACTCTGCTGACGTTGGTGCTCCCTCACGTTTGCCCGCGCTGTCCCCCTGGCCTGGGGAAATCCAGAGCTGGCTCCTGGTCGAACCTCAGGGTAGACATGGGCTCCCTACCCGCTGGAGGAGTCTTCATTTCCTGAGGCAAGCTCAAGTTTGTACCAGAGGGCCCTTGGTTGTCAGGGAAACAGCAGGGTTTCCTCAAGCTCCGCTCTGATCTCTCTGCGGTTGCAGGCAAATCGCTGCCCTCTGCTCTTCACTCAAGTCTGTCTGCTGACTGCGGTTTGGGGGACTTGAATTCAATTTGGCTTTCCTAAAAATTCAAATTGCAGAGCAAGAATTGTTATTTTTAATTTCTTTCTCCTGTTTTCCTGTAAACTGTTTACAAAGAACTGTATGGTAGCCTCCATTATTATGCTTAACAGCTATCCTGACCAACCAACATCGCTATTTTTGAACTTTTTTTTAGTTATTAGAAATTTTCCTTCTAAAGCAGAAATTAGGAGATACTATTTTCTGGGTCTTCCAGGTTTAATGCAGTGTGCCTTGGAAAAGCTTGTATAAAACATTCAACAAAGCCTTTGGATGTTATCCTTTATTTCTGAGTACATAATTCAATCTTTGGTCAATTAAATCTAGGAGGACATACTTCATTTTACTCCTACTAAACTGTGACTATCTGCCTCCAACAGTGCTGAGCCTTAGTCATTTGCAGGAGGGCCTGATAGAGGGTCTGGCCATACATTTCTTCTGGGAGAGGGACTTTCTCCAGGAGTTGTCTGGCCTAGCTAATAAACTACAGTACAGTTGCAGGCTGAAAGAATGTCCTTTGGTAGTATCAACAAAGAATGTTGACTGCCACTTCAGTAAACAAAGGATGTTGCAGCCATAAATCCATCAGCCACTGAACCACCATCAACATCCCCAAACCTTAGTCACAGGGCACCCTGAGGGGATTCAGGATGAGAAAAAATAGGATACTGGCCCAGTTAAAGTGCATATCCAAGGAATAATTTCAAAAAACCCAGACTCCTGCATATACAGAAAAGTACTAAAATGATTGAGATGTCCGTCTGTTTGTTCTTGTTTAGCAGTAATCTTTCAATGTTCAACTTACATGTGTTTTTCTTTCTTTTCCAGTAACAACCTCTATGTTTCTTGATTAGTCCTGTACCTCTTTGGAAAAGTCCCTCAGAGCTGAGAGGTTGCCATCCTGGGATACAGTCTTCACTAAGGTCACTAACCTGGAGAAGGAAATGGCAAATCACTCCAACATCTTTGCCTGGAGAATTCCACGGACAAAGGAGCCTGATGGGCTGCAGTTTATGGGGTTGCAAAGAGTCGGGCATAACTGAGAGACTAATACACAAGGTCTCTGAATAAACCGTAATTCTCAACTTCTAGGTTGTGTACTTTCTTTTTTTCAGTTGACAATCTTGGCAATCAGTGAAGGGACCCAGTACAGATTTCCCTTCTTCTGAGCTCTTCGATGACCCAGAGCCCTGGTACTCCCAGAAGCCTCTTGGGTCTGTCCATCTCCTCTATGAGTTCAGACAAATTTAAGTGAGTCTCTCCTGGGTCTTAGGGGTTCCCTGGTGGCACAGTGATAAAGAATCTGCCTGCCAATGCAGGAGGCGAAAGAGACACAAATTCTATCTCTGGGTTGGGAAGATCCTCTGGAGGAGGAAATGGCAACCTACTCCAGTATTCTTCCCTGGAAAATTCCATAGACAGAGAAACCTGGTGGGCTACAGTCCATGAGCAACTGAGCACAACTGAGCACAGCACTCCTGGGTCTTAGCTCTCCAGTTATTGCCTGGTGATCCTAAGTTTTACTCAATAGTTTTAAACTCTTCACTGAAAGAGTAGGTTTTCTTGAACTTAGATTCAAGAAAAGGTACTTGGGGTATCCTCACTTGAAAGACTATGAAGATTTTTGCTTAAAAACACTGAGGGGATCTTTAGGTTATTAGGTGGAAGATTAGGTTTCATTTTTCCTTGAATTAGCTACATAAATGCAGTTTGTCAGAATAAAAGTAAAAATATCTCATGAGAGATTTCAACTCCAAAGAAGGGACATCTCCTGGCTAGCAATGGACTTTCTCAGGCAACGACGACACTTGTGGGGGTAGGGGGGTCTACCTGGTGGTCCAGTGGTTAAGAATCCATCTGCCAGTGCGGAGGACATGGATTCAATCTGTGGTCTGGGAAGATCCCACACGCTGCAGAGCAACTAAGCCCATGTGCCACTACTACTGAGTCCATGCTCTAGAGCCTGTGAGCCACAACTGTCGAAGCCCACATGGCACACAGCCTGTTCTGCAACAAGCCACCCCAATGAGAAACCCACGCACCACAACGAAGAGTAGCCCTCGCTCACTGCTGCTGCTGCTAAGTCGCTTCAGTCGTGTCTGACTCTGTGCGACCCCAGAGACGGCAGCCCACCAGGCTCCCCTGTCCCTGGGATTCTCCAAGCAAGAACACTGGAGTGGGTTGCCATTTGCATCTCCAGTGCGTGAAAGTGAAAAGTGAAAGTGAAGTCACTCAGTTGTGTTCAACTCCTAGCGACCCCATGGACTGCAGCCTACCAGGTTCCTCTGTTCATGGGATTTGCCAGGCAAGAGTATGCAACTAGAGAAAGCCCACAAGAGTAACAAAGACTCACCACAGCCAAAAAATAAATCTAAAAAGAAAAAAAAGAAACCCATGGAATGGTGGAGGCAAGTCCTCATACCATGCAATAGGGAAACCTACTCATTTTAATTAAAAACTTGATCTGCCAGGGACATGCATAAGAGCTGGCGTTTCAGTGATCCGATCATCACTGTGAATGATACACATTCACAATAGTCTTAGGATAGAACAGGGAAAAACTGAGATATGTCAGTAAGAGAATTGCGATGACTCTAGAAGAGTTATGCTCACAAACAGCTCACTGGACCACTAGTGACGCAATCATCACTAGAGATTTCATCTAGAAGGACAAACCTCAGAATGGGGAAAAAATTGTTCAAACCAAAAGAAAACGGAATGATAGATTGTCAGCCTCCAACTAATACACCCAGCCAGGTTCCTGTATAAATACATTCGGAATTTATACTTGCAAATACTTACATGATTGGAGAAACCATGTTAAGGAGATTTCTATCTAAAACGGCCCAACTGGGGGCTCTTTTGACATTCCAAAAATAACTTTTCTTCATACCCAGCTAGAAAAAGCTGGCCATAAGATCAAACAGACTGAACGGAATACTTAGTTCAAGAGGCATTCAAGAAGCTTCTAAAAGGGGAAATGATGAAGCAACTTCTTTGCAGGAAACCAACAAAAAAATTGCTTAAAATAGTACTGGAACGTTTAAAAAGCCACCAGCATTAGTCCTGTATCTCCCTCTGCTCCTTCTTTTAATCTTCTTTTATCTGAACTGCCAAGCCCAGATGCTATTTCTCTCTCTTCCATCACCCTCACCTCCTGCTCCTTCCTCTCTCCAAGCAAAGGCGGACATAAAATCATAATTACAGCACCCTTTAAGGATAAATGTATTATAGGAAGAGGGGAATCATCCTTTATGCTTAAATGCACTCCCTAGACCTGAGAACTTAAGCTAAGAAAATTCCCAATTCTAGTCAAGACCCAAAAGGATTTGCTAAGGAATTCTAGTTAACCAACTGAAACTGAGCCCAAGTTTTCTGATTTATATCAATTAATACAGCTATCTAGTTTCTGAAAGTAAGTAAGTAAGTAAAGTCACTTAGTCGTGTCCAACTCTTTGTGACTCCGTGGACTGCAACCCACCAGGCTACTCAGTCCATGGGATTCTCTGGGCAAGAATACTGGAGTGGGTTGCCTTTCCTTTTCCTTTTCTGAAAGTAAACCCATTTAAAGGAATGGATAGAGAAATCAGGACAGAGAAATCTCTTAATGATTTTGATTCACATAGCCCATCAACTCAAGCTGAATTCAAGAAATTAGCTCATAAACTACTCAGACCCCCAGAATTTTTTCCAAAATCTGTATACAATGGACAAAGATTCAGCAGTATAAACAAAAACCAGGCGAATCCATTCCAGAGTATCAGGTGGGAGGTTCAAGAAAATGTTTAGAAAATATTCTGGCATGACACCTGAATCATTCTCATGATCCTTTGCTGAAATCCACCATGTCAGGAAGGCATAGATGAGGAATAGCTCCTCTATTAAAAGACACAATTTACACTGGCCCCATTACATAGACCAACTTTCCAAAACCATTAAAAGGAAGGAGAGAAATGGTATGGACCTAACAGGAGCAGAAGATATGAAGAAGAGGTGGTAAGAATATACAGAAGAACTATACAAAAAAGATCTTCACGAGCCAGATAATCATGATGATGTGATCACTCACCTAGAGCCAGACATCCTGGAATGTGAAGTCAAGCAGGCCTTAGATGGCATCACCGACTCAATGGATGTGAGTTTGAGTAAACTCTGGGAGTTGGTGATGGACAGGGAAGCCAGACATGGTGCAGTCCATGGGGTCGCAGAGTTGGACATGACTAAGCAACTGAACTGAACTGAATAGACCCAGGGGCCACCTTTTCAGCTTCAAAGTTTACCAAAATCAACGGCTCCCTCTCTTGTAGTAATACTTCAAAGCAAATGATAGGGGTTTCTAATGTGTGTTCTTAAATCATTATCTTCAAATTTTTATTTACAAGAACTTAAAGGAAAGAACTCCTTTTTCCTAGTAAAATGTATCCCTATTCACCTGATAGGTGGTGATTTATTAGAAAGTTAGGAAGCCCACATTTCTTTAACTCTGAAAGAGGAAACATTTTTAAATTTGAAAGATCAAATTTCCTTTATCAAATAACGTTTGTGATCCATGAGGAGAGTGACATAGAACAAGAAAAACTGTTAGGTAGTACCCGAAGAATTATGGGTACTTGATCCAACAGATACAGGAAAAGTACAGTCTGCATCACCCATTAAAGTTAGTATGGGCCAAAATAAACTCCACCCAATATTCGTCAATACCCTATGAGGCAGGAAACCATAAAGGAATAAAATTCTTGATAACAGCTTAAAATAAGAAAGGGCTTACTGTGCCTTGGCATTAGTCCTTACAACAAGTCCCATTTTGCCAGCTAAAAAGCCTAATGGCAAGGGTTGGCGATTCATACAAGATTTGAGCTCTATCAAAGCTATAACTTGCTTATCATTCTGTAGTACCAAAGCCCCATTCCTTGCTGTCCCAATAGTTCTAAAAACAGTGACTTCTTTTCAGGGAAATATCTCTGCAGTGTTTTTCATAGTATCCTCGTATATCCTGATGACCAATATCTCTTTGCTTTCACTTGGAATGAGCAGCAACATACATGGACCAAAATGCCACAGGGTTATACTGAAAACCCCATTTACTTTCTCAGATATTAAAAGTGGACTTAGACCATCTGGTTTTTCCTCATAAGTCAATCTTGATACAATATGTAGATGATTTGCTGTTGCATTCAAATTCTTTGATAAACAGTCAATAAGACTATTTTGGAGTTACTTCAGAAGCTAGCTTCAAAGGGACATAAAGTGTCCGAGGAGAAATTAAAGTTTCATAAAGCTAATGTGAAATATTTAGGTCATGTGATATTTAAGAAGGACTTTAAATTGATCTCTGTGTGCGTGTGCTAAGTCTCATCACACTCTTTGTGATCCCATGGACTGTAGACCACCAGACTTCGCTTTCCATGGAATTTTTCAAGCAAGAACACTGGAGCAGGTTGCCGTTTCCTCCTCTAGGGGATCTTTCCAACCCAGGGATCCAACCCAAACCCATGTTTCTTGTGTTTTCTGTATTGGCAGGTGGATTTTTTACCAGTGCACCACCTGGGAATCCCTTTAATTGATCTAGTTAAGAGTAAAAGTCATTTTGGCATTCCTTGTTCCAGACAAAAAGGCACTTAAGGAAATTCTTAGAACTTGCAGGTTACTGGAGGAACTGAATTCCAAGTTTTGCTTTAGTGGCTCCACCATCACGTAATTTGCTTAAAAAAGACCAACCTCGGTGTTTTTTTCTGGGAAACAGAACATTCTGAAGCCATGGAGGCCTTTAAAAAATTTAAAAATCCTGGCAAAAGCCCTGGCCTTGGGACATCCAATGATGATTTACTCTTTTTTCTCTTTGTACTTGAAAACAAAGGCATCCCTACACAGGAGTATTAACCCAGCAACATAATGGTTTTATTAGTTGCTTACTCATGTCTGACTTTTTGAGACCCCATGGACTGTAGCCCACCAGGCTCCTCTGTCCATGGAATTCTCCAGGCAAGAATACTGGAGTGGGTAGCCATTCCCTTCTCCAGGGGATCCTCCCAATCTAGGGATTGAACCCTGGTCTCCTGACTTGCAGGCAGATTCTTTATTGTCTGAGTCACATCACAGCCAACAGCTAGATTCGATAACTGAGGGCCACCCCCCTTATCTTTGGGCAGTCACAGCAACAGCTGTGCTGTGTCAGACCACAGAAGAGATAGTCAGAATCACTCTCTCCTCGAATTTTTTTATCTCCTCAAATTGATCTTCAAGAAATCACTATGGATAATTCTGATTTTGTACTATCCCCTGATGGTTCAAATCTGCAAGAATCTAATGGAAAGTACCAGGTTGACTCTGCCACTGTTACTCCAGTGTCTATCCTTGAAAACGTTTCCTTGCCTAATATCTCTCCTGCCCAACAGACTAAATATACAGCACTAACAAGAGCCTACCAGCAGCCAAAAGGAAAATCTGCTAACATATACATGCTATGCCTTTGGGGTGGCACATGATTTTGGTATCCTTTGGAAGCAAAGAGGATTTTAGCATCCTCAGGATAGCCTATCAAAAGCATAAAACAAGTAGTAGAATTACTATATGCAATTCTGCTATGAATACCCTTGCTATCATTAAGGTATCAGGTCACCAAAAGGCTGAGACTGCAGAAGCAAAAAGAAACTTTTGGCGATCATATGCCAAGACAGCAGCTTTACAAAATAACAACCACCACCAAATAACCATTGCCTTTCCTTTCAGCCTCCCAGTAAACTTACTGACCTACTGTTAAAGAAGTCAGGGAATGGTGCCAGAAAAAGGAAAAAACCCTTGAGCACAGAAGGGAGGAAGACTCACCTTCAACAAAGAGCTGTGGACAGGCCCATACAGGAAGCCTATCCTGCTGCTGCTGTTGCCGCTGTTAAGACACCTCACTTGTGTCCGACCCTTTGCGACCCATTGGATTGCAGCTGCGTCTCTTTTGCCTCTTGCACTGGCAGGCAGGTTCTTTACCACTAGCGCCACCTGGGAAGCCCCACCTATCCTTCTACTTGGAGCTTAATATACTATTTTACAATAATTCATCAGAAACTCACTGGTACCCAGATAAGATGGTATTATGGGATAAACAATATTTCTCAAAGCCTTCTTTTAAGATGTATCACTTATCCAAAATATAACCCAAAGAAGCCATTACACAGTCCTCAAGGAGATTTTCCAATATCTGCAGGTCCTTTTAAAATTTGGTAGATTGATTTCATACAAATGTCTCCCTTTAAAGGTTATCAATACGTTCCTGTTATGATTTGTATGTTTTCACACTGGGTTGAGGCATTCCCATGCATAAGGGCCACAAGGCAATCAATGGATAAACTGATTTAGAAATTTATTCCCATTTGGGGAATTCCCTCAGAACTACACTGTGATAAAGCAATTCATTTTACTGGACATACTGTTTAAAACATTTGTAAGATTTGGTCAATTATATAGCATTTCTATAATGCTTATCACCCCCAGGTCTCTGGTTTAGTAGAAAGAACAAGTAATGAACACCCAGTCATCCAAGAATAAACAAAAAACTTATTAAAACTTAATTAGTTAAAATTACAGATGCTTATTTTCACCTCTTTTGGCAAACATCGTTTGTCTCCCTTCTAGATTGTCACAGGAAGACCAATAAGACTGAAAGAAGAATTATATGAAACTATACTATTAAAGGGGAAAATGTTACATTATTGAAAGTGTTTAACTGAATTATTAACGGGACATTCTAAGCTTGTGTCTGAAGCTTGTCATAGTAAATTATCTTTAAATGAAGATCAGATGTCCATGACCTAAAACTAAGATACTATGTATACTAAAAAAGGCATTTTTTAAAGGACTCTCTAAACTAAATGGAAGGGAGCTTAGTTCTTTTAACTAGCTCACACAAAGAAAACTGAAGGGAACTGATTCCTGGATTCGTATTTCCCACATAAAAAGGGCCGCTGCACCAGACTGGTCTATGGAGGAAACAGCTGACCTCAAACTTACCTAAAAACAACGCTGTAATAGCAAAGAAACACCCACACCAGGATAAGAAGACGACATCAGAAGCAGACAGCTAGCCCAAGATGCCGAATCTTACCTGTATGACTGTAACAGGTTCTTGATTCTTGGACTCTTGCACATGACTCAGATGTTTTTCTATTCATGAGCACAATTTCAGAAATCAATCCAATTGTTGGGTTTGTGGTCAGTTACCTACATCCATTATCTCTGGTTTACATTTGTGGGTTTCTTCTCTCCAAGGCTCTGATTGGACAGCCCTTAGAAAAATTACTTTAAAAGAAAGAAATTAAAGCACTATCCAGACCACTGCTGTTCATACTAGACCCCCCTCACTTGGCCAATCAAACACACTTATTCTGATTCTGGTCATAAATATGAGTTTTCCTTTAAAGTTACTCAAGCTGAATGAGAACAAGCAAACAGAAAACATAACTTTCCAATTATTAGGAGGGTTGTACTGTGCTGTGCTCAGTCGAGTCTGACTCATTGCAACCCCATGGACTATAGCCCACCAGTCTCCTCTGTCCATGGGATTGTTTTTAGGCAAGAATACTGGAATGGATTGCCATTTCTTCTTCCAGTGGATCTTCCCAACCCAAGGATTGTATCCACATCTCCTGGATCTCCTGCATTGGCAGGTGGATTCTTTACCCCTGACCTACCTAGGAAGCCCTTTATTAGGAAGGGAACTCCCTCAGTTATGGAATGGATTTATATAGCTAACACCAGACTATGGGCTTCCCTGGTGGCTCAGAGGTTAAAGTGGCTGCCTGCAATGCGGGAGACCTGGGTTTGATCCTTGGGTCAGGAAGATCCCCTGGAGAAGGAAATGGCAACCCATTCCAGTATTCTTGCCTGGAGAATCCCATGGACGGAGGAGCCTGGTGGACTACAGTCCACGGGGTTGCAGAGTCGGACACGACTGAGCGAATTCACTTCACCAGACTATGGTCATTTAAGTTTAAAGGCCTCCCTATGCTGGGAAAAATTAAATCATTCTAAAGATAGTTAGCCTAATAAGACTAGAAAATAAGCCTGAGTGCCTGGTGAAAAATTCCAATACATCATTTCCCTTAAAGACAGCAATTGGCATGGAACAGATTGGGTCAGGTAACCAGAAATATACCGGGTTGCACCCACTGGAACTTAATGGCTTTGTGGCGCCAATATACGGCCCTGGCTTCTGCCAGGGTGGATAGAAAGATATATTTTAGATTCCTTTGGGCTCAAGGCCACCTGCATGCCAATTCAGACATGACCTCAAAAAATTTCCCATTAATATGAACTCAATAGATAATGAGATCTGTATTTGACTGGTGTGATCATTTAGGAGATATTTTTGTGCATTCAATAGGCCTGGAAGATGTAATTGCCCAGAGCAAAGCCTTAACAGAATTCACCCAAAAAGCCTTAAATGTAAGTAACCAGACTATTAGCCAAGTGAATTCTGAGATCTCTATGACAAGGAGGAAAACTGTGCTACAAAATCGCTTTGCCCTCAATATTTTCATAGCATCTCAAGGAGGCACCTGTACTAGACGTTAAGTCCCCTAACATATGAATGAGTTCCATTCTGAGAGCACACTCCAAAGTCTAATTTGTTCGTTAAGTCCAACAAAGTTAGCCTAAATATACGACTAACACAATCAGCTAAATGGTACTATAGTTTATAATGCTTTTCACATAAAAGATAAATAAAACATTTTTAATGTTACAGTACCTTAAAAAATACAGTCATACAGTACATCTTTTCACTTTAGTCTACTCTCAATTATTTTCACTTTTTTTTTTTTTTCAGTTATTTCCATCATTATCAGCTGGTGCTTCTTAGCAGTACCAGCTACATCACCACTGCTTTTACGCTTACTTTCAGACATCCTGGGCCTGACATAAAGATTCTGTACTACTGTACTCTACACAGTAAAGTACCAAAAAGCACAAGCACTTGTAGAGGTTGCACACACAAGACAGTGTACACCAGACAAGTGAACTAGTTCACATGACTGGACATGGGAACACATGTTTACGTCTTTCCAAGTTCACAACTTGAGAGTTCGTATGTAGGAGACATACGAAATTCAAATTGAATACTTCACACCACACAGATCCTCCAATATAAGGCAAAGTGACTTACACGAAAAATCAGATTCCTGCCTTAAGAGATCCACTTCCTAGTCTTGGTGGTCTCTTAGGGAGCTAGTTTGATTCTGGAGGCTCATGGCTTAAATCCGTACTTTTGAACTTTATTAATGTTACTAGCTGTATTACTTACATCCTGTGTCATAAGATTATCGTCTCTTGTACTACCAATGAATAATCAAGCCTCTGACAAAATTAATTATGGCTAACTATTTTGAAGCAGTTGATCATATATATAACTCTACACAGAATAATGGTAATAGTACAACATTAGATATGGGATGAAGCAACAAAGGAAAACATTTCCTGGATTACAAGAAACTAGTCAGTAAAAGAGGCAATTCAGAGAATTTTAGATTATCCATAGGGTCTAATTCAAAAATTAACACACTGAGTCACCTATCAAGAGAATCTTCCACTAATCTAGAAATGAGCCTTCCTGGCACTGTGGGTCAAAATTACTCTTGAACTACCTCCCAAACATTGGTTGAATTTATGACTAAAAGGAGGCAGTGTAAACAAAGAATGTCACCTGTCATTTCGGTAAACAAAAAATGCTGCAACCATGAAACCATGAGCCACGAAACAGCCCTCCCCATGGTGCACCAGAGAGGATTCAGGATGGGAAAGAAACCAGGATACTGGTCCTAGATAGCCAAGGTGCATATCAAAGGAATAATTTCAGTAAGCCCAAATTCCTGCATCTTCCCATACACAGAAAAGCACTAAAATCATCGACTTGAGATGTCTGTTATTTGTAATTAGCAATAACTTTTTTCCCTCAGCAAAAATTTCTACACATCCTGGCACCTCCACTACCTCTACACAACAGTACCTCAGAGCTATCTGAGGCCGCCATCCCAGGCTATAGTCCTCAGTAAGGTTCCTGAACAAAACATAATTTTAAAGTTTTAGGTTGTGGTTCCCCCCACCCCCCGCCAAATTGAGGTTGAGTCAAAGTCTCTGTGAGTGAGTTTAAGAATAGCCACTAACCTTTCTGAATATCTCTGAATTTTTTGGATCTTCTGACAGTAGAGATAAGACCATTTTACAACATAAAAGATCAGTTTCTGTTCAAGGGATGTGAATTCTCTGCAGCAGGGCTCTTGGATACATCAGGAAGGGACACTGTACATGAATTTCCGGAGTTGGCAGGGCCTGCTTTATAGAACCCTGGAAAGTAGGAAGAGTCATAAGGGACAGTAAAATGAGTCTTCCTGCCTTCCTGGTTGTACCTACAAAAGTGACTTCCTGGTTATTTGCATTTACACAAGTGACCTGTATACCCTTATCTTGGAGGTCACACCTGAGTGCCCTCTCTAAAGTCTTCTTAAAAAAAAAAAAAAAAAAGAAGCTAAAATAGGCAGCTGGATGTTTTCCAGAGAAGCCAGAGTCTTAGGATCTAAGGGAAATGCCTGAAGTTTTGAAGTAAGATACAAGAAACTAGAGATCCAGATCTTCCTGCGGGTCAGGAATAGGAAGGTGGGGATATAGGGGAGTTCAGGAGGGAGGAAAGGGGGAATTTATATGATATTTGGCTTTTAATTTTTATTATGACTTTTGTTCTTTCATTTTATTAAGGGATTCCCTGAGGCGAGCCATTCTACTTCTTTGGGTTTTCAATCTGATCTTCCCATAAATACCAATAAGGCAACTGTGAGGACATAAATACCAATAAGGCAGCTGTGAGGACTGAAAGCTCTCTAAAAATTTTTTCACATGTGGAAGATTTTCCAATTCAAAAGATCTGTCATCTGGCCATCGATAAGCAAGATCTTCATTACTGTACTTAGCCCAACAGTGACTCAATCCAATAAGCCTACTTATGGAAACTCCGAGAAGTACCTACCAGGCTTAGAATAAATTTTACCATAGACACAGGAGCCATCCCTGGTGGCAACACAGATGATGTAGTTGCCATGATCCAAAGGTTCACTCCCCAAAACAGTCTAAGGAAGTAAAAACTTTTGTTGTACAAGCATTAAGTATGGTGTAATGAAAATGGTGTCTCTGGTCTCCCACAAAAATGTAAGGCACCTCTAGGCACAAACCCACTAATTTATGGCACCAGGAAGATTCTACTGGAATGGACAATTCCAACACTAACAAGCAACAAAGGCTGACACAACAGAGGCCTTTATGGACTAGGTCCCCTATGACACACTGCCCTGAGGAAGGGGATAGCCGGCAAAGATTTCTGCTTGTAATTTCATGTCCCAGAACCCCAAGCTACTCAACTGGCCACCAGATGCACCCCAGTAAATTCACTTACCAGGTGGAAAAGACCAGAGAGGGTTTTATCTTGGTTTTCTCACACCAAGCTCTTCGGGACATACAGCAAGACAGAAGGAAAAACCTCATCTGTTTTTTGGTTTTTTCTTCTATGCACATTAACAGATCTAGCTAAGCATTGGGATTTCTGGCGCTACACTAACACTTCGGAGGAATGAGTAGCAGGGTAGGGAGTGTGTGGTGTTTGGTATCTCACTACACAGTCATTTTCTCGAACTTGGTGGGTAAACCATCTAACCCACACCTTGACCAACTCATCTTTTATGGGTGCCTTCTTGAGGTGGTGCCTTCTTTCTTGTTGTTGCTGTTCAGTCACTGACTCTTTGTCCCCATGGACTGCAGCACACCAGGCTTTCCTGTCCTTCACTATTTCCCGGAGTTTGTTCAAACTCACGTCCACTGAGTCAGTGATACTATCTAACCATCTCATCCTCTGCCACCTTCTTCTCCTTTGCCTTCACTCTTTTCCAGCACCAGGGTCTTTTCCAATCAATACTCAGGTGAACACCCTAATGACTGTCCAATGCTCAATTTGTGACCACCAGTGTGTAGCTCTGGCTTCCAAGATATCCCTTAGCATAGCTTTTACTTCACGTATATATTAATCCATAGCAAAGTTTGTCTAAATAGATGCCAGTCTGGTGAGATCAACAAACTCACCAGACTTCAGGGCCAGTCCAGACAATAGGCTTATAGAACTTATGCCTGCATCCTAACCTACATAATTTCCTTCTTATGACAAATGACACAATAGACGGAGATAAAGGAAGAAAGTGACTATCTCTTAGAGGAAAACATCAACCAACAAAGAGTGTGCTACCAAATTTCCAAAGAGTTGCTGAATCCAAGGAACTAGCTCTACAAATATTTTCAACTGCTAATCTAAATTTAGAGAGAGAAAGAAGATCCTCATCACTTTCATTCTATCAGAACTTGCACTCTGAAAATCTGGGAGACTGACATGGTAAGAGATTTTACCTTCTGCCAGCACTTGCCAGATGCCCCAAGATCTCTTTCTCCGTATCAGTCTTCAGGAGGAAGCAGTTTCCCAGTCAGATTCTGCCAGCTAGTGAAGCACTCCCCTGACTCCACCGACTGTGGGGGAGAGAATTTCCACTCTTCCATCTTAGTTCTTTAGGCTGGCAATTAAAATAACATAAGGCAGGTTAACAGGAGAAAATCAAATTTATTTTATATATATATATATATATATATATATAAAGTGAACCCAAATAACATAAAGAATTCCAAAGACATTAAGGCAAGATGAGGCATATATACTATGGACTAAGTCAAAGGAGGCAGGGGTCTGGGACTTCAAAGGGAAATAAGGTAATTCATAGGAAGATTAACAGAGTTATTGTTTGGAAAAACATCTCTCTGAAAGAGATGGGAATACCAGACCACCTGACCTGCCTCTTGAGAAATCCATATGCAGGTCAGGAAGATAGATATGGGATGAAGCAACAAAGGAAAACATTTCCTGGATTACAAGAAACTAGTCAGTAAAAGAGGCAATTCAGAGAATTTTAGATTATCCATAGGGTCTAATTCAAAAATTAACACACTGAGTCACCTATCAAGAGAATCTTCCACTAATCTAGAAATGAGCCTTCCTGGCACTGTGGGTCAAAATTACTCTTGAACTACCTCCCAAACATTGGTTGAATTTATGACTAAAAGGAGGCAGTGTAAACAAAGAATGTCACCTGTCATTTCGGTAAACAAAAAATGCTGCAACCATGAAACCATGAGCCACGAAACAGCCCTCCCCATGGTGCACCAGAGAGGATTCAGGATGGGAAAGAAACCAGGATACTGGTCCTAGATAGCCAAGGTGCATATCAAAGGAATAATTTCAGTAAGCCCAAATTCCTGCATCTTCCCATACACAGAAAAGCACTAAAATCATCGACTTGAGATGTCTGTTATTTGTAATTAGCAATAACTTTTTTCCCTCAGCAAAAATTTCTACACATCCTGGCACCTCCACTACCTCTACACAACAGTACCTCAGAGCTATCTGAG